>JASDQU010100125.1:298999-316398 GCA_032191745.1 Picea mariana
ATTTTCATATAACAAGTTTATTCCTTTTGGAAGAGGTGCAAGATCCAAAGTATAGTTTTCCATTAAAGAACGATACTCTTCATTCATTGTTGTATCCCAATCTGGATGACCTGAAGCTTCTGCAAATGTCTCTGGATCATGAGTTTCTGAAACTTGAACCAAAAGAGAAGAGGCTTGCTGGAACTGTGAATGTGTTTGACACTGATCTGAAGGATCACTGACAAGATCACCAATTGCTTCTCGTGTTGAATGGACCCATCTAGGAAGTGGTGGAATGGTGCTTGTTCAGGTTCAAAGGACTCATCTGGAGGAATGCCAGCAGGTGGAGGTAGATTTTCATCCTCACTTTCATCATCTGAAGAGGAAACCAGAGTAGAAACAGAAGAAGGAAAAAAAATCAAAGATGGCTCACAGGCCAAAGAAGGCACAACCACCGAATTAGGCTCACAGGCCAAGAGATTTTCATCAAATTTAACATCTCTTCTAAGAATAATTTCATTACAATGTGGTTGAAGAATTCTATAACCTTTGACATCTTTAGAATAACTAATAAATATACACTTCTCACTTTTAGGCTACAATGCTTTCCTTTTCTCATCAGGAATGTGAGCCCATGCTATACTGCCAAATACACAGAAGTGACTTACATCTAGTTTAATTTTAGTCCAAGCTTCTTCTGGTGTTATATTTTTAAGAGATTTTGTGGGAGTGTGATTGACTATGTAATTTTCACAGTTGATTGCTTCTACCCAATACTGTAGACTTAATCCCTTAGATTGGATCATAAAATTAGCCATTTCTTTTAATGTGTGTCTCTTTCTCTTAGTAACACCATTTTGTTGTGGTGTATATGGAACAATGTGTTGCATTTGGATGCCCTGTGTAGTGAAGTAACTTGTAAAAGTATTTTTCAGATATTCGCCTCCATTATCTGTTCTTAACCTTTGAATGTGATGTCCAGATTGCTTTTCTACGAGAGCCTTGTAGGCCAAAAACTTGTCAAAAACTTCGCTCTTGAGTTTTAGGAAGTAAACCCAAGTATGTCTGGAAAAGTCATCAATGAAAGTTAAGAAATACTTGCACCCAAGAAAAGAAGGAGAAGAAAGTGGACCACACAAATCACTGTGAACAAGCTGCAAAGGACCCGAGGCATGCTAAAAGGCACATTTGTCAAAATTGTCCCGATGATGTTTTCTGAGAACACAACCAGCACAAACACCATCTTTGGATGAAACAAGAGGAAGACTAGTCACCATCTGTTGATTACATAGTTGTTGCAATGATCGATAGTTTAGATGACCAAACCACTCATGCCAAATTTTGCTCAAGTCATCGCTATGAACAACAAAAATTGATAAAAAAGTTGATGACCCAAAGATGTTGAACTTGTACAACTTGGTAATATCATCAGCGAGTCCAGTTGCAAGAACATGCTTAGGATCTTTTAGATCCTTGATTACAACTTGGTGAGGTGAAAACTCGATGGTTTTACCTTCACCTGAATGAGTGATTTGATATACTGATAGAAGGTTACAACCAATATTTGGAACACATAATACATCATTGAAATGACCATTTTCTACCTGAATTGTTCCAGATCCTACAACACTAAGAGATCTATCATCACCAACAAAATATGGCTTTATCCTTAGCCATATGATAAGATGCTCCTGAATCAACAAACCACTCATCAGAATAAGAAGTAGTAGTAGAAGTTGTATTGAAGGAAAAACCAAAAGCAGAAAGTGCATGTCCATGAGAAAAAAAAGAATAAGAAGAATCAATATTGATGTTGTGCTTCTTCATCACTGCTTCTAAGGCTGCCATCTTCTTGAAACATTTGGACTCATCATGACCATCTTTATTACAAAAGTTGCAATGTCTGTTAGTATTCTTACTTTTATATTTTGATCCTTTGTCACCATTAAGAGCTGAAGCTGTCCGAGTGGGTTTGGGACCCTTCGGTTGTTTGTTGTTGTAGCGAGGATGTTGCTTCTTGGGATACTTGGGTTTATCTTTCTGCTGGGCAACTAAGGCTTTGTTTGAGGTACCTACAATGTTGATCACTCCAAGTTGTACAAGCTTATCTTCCTCCTTAATCAAAGAAGTACAAAAGGACTCAAGGGTGGGTTTTACATAAGCTTTCCCTAGAGCCTCTTTCATGGCATAAAAGGTAGATACAAGCAAATAATATGCACTACCTAGCTTAGAAAGAATAAGATATATGCAACGTTGTTCCTCCATTACTATCTTACATTCTTCACATAAAATTTTGAGTGTTTTAAACTTAGATAGATAGTCTCCAAGGTAAGAGAAATCATTTAGACTTAAGGTCAGTATTTGATTTTCTAACAGTTGTGCTCGAATAATATTGAGTTTACCAAACATAGATTCAATCGTGTTCCAAGCTTCTTCGGGGTCATCAAATCCTTGAAGGTGGTACCTTTGATCAGGAGAGGTGGACATTCGAATTAGTCCACATGCTTCGTCATTTCTATTATCCCATTTGGATTTCTTATCATCATCAGTGGGGGTTGTTTCCTTTCCCAAGGTAATCCGGTACAGGCCTTTACTTCTTAATAAATTTTCCATATGCAATTTCCATTGGAAGTAGTTGTTGCTGGTAAGTAAGACATTACTTGTAGAATCCATATTAAATATGCAGATAATGTGGATTTAAAATAAAAAACTAATGATCTGGATGGAAATATCTTGAAAAATTATACGGTTTTAAAAAAAACGGCACTGAAAACGGACTTCCGATGTGAGAGTTATGCCCTTTTTAAAAAAAGGCATAAACGATGACCAAATAACCACGTGATAGTGTAAGCTACTTTATGAAGTGACCCATTTTTATAAAGAGAAGTGGGGATCACTTTTACAATGAGGTTACCTTATAACAGAAAATTTGCATGCAAAATAAATAACTCTAAAATAAAATATAAAGCTACTTATAGTGATTCACTTTTATACTTGAAGTGAAATGCACTTTATAGTTTTTAGCATGAACTTTTTCAAAAAAAAGTAACAAAAGAGAGACTTGAACTCAAGACCTCTTACTTAATAAGGCAAGTTTTAACCAAATGGTCTAGGAAAAGATATTGTAATGTTCAAAATGAGGATTGGGGGTGTTGTTGTTGCTGTTGTTGTTGACGACCTTGGAGAGCATGCTAAAAGAAAACTGTTTTTACACAAGAAAAAAAAATCGCTTCTCGATGACAACAAGGGTTAGATCTCAGTTAGCTTACCCGGAAGATGCACCTTTTCCTATCTGTTTATGATTTTCCAAGATCACACAGGGCATGGGGAAAAGCGCATACACAGATCTAAAAGAGTAGCAACCCAGAAATAAAAAATACAAACCGAAATAAAATCAAAATAAAACTTTGTAGAAATTTAAAAAAAATGTGTATTCAGGCTTTATACCTCCGAATCTGACTGTAATGGACGTATCTTGGGAAAATAGAAACCTTTTCGACTGAAACGAAAAGTGTTCCTAAATGAAAAGAGTGCCCTGGATGCAATGGAACTATCCTCTCAGCCCATAAATGTACAAAAATTCCTGAAAATGGAGATGAGGAAAATCAACTTCACGATCTCGATCTACAACAGGAGCGGGTCCTCAAACAGGCTCTGATACCATGTTCGACAACACAGGTATTCAAACAGAGGATGAACACCTTCAGTAACCACTCACATAGCTATATAAAAGATCAACACATTGATGTTTTCATGTGGTAAAACCCTTAAGGGGAAACATCCACGGCCCTAGCCAACGCGACCACTTGGAGCAGTTTATTAATGCAGAGAAAAGTATTATAGAGAGATTTTACAAGAGAGTTTCTCACAATCGATCATCGAAAAACGACCCTCCATGCTCTTTAAATAGAGATCATGGACCAATCGGGTGCTAAGCCATGGATCAATGCTCATTAAGATCGAGGAGAGTATGAGACGTCGGATCACTCTATGTCGGGAACATATCGTGACTGTCGGATTTCCTAACTACAAATGCATACTAATGCATACTAAAGAAACACACTATGAAACACACTTTTTCCTAATGACATATTAGACCAAGTAGCTCTTAACTAACTCCTAAGTGTCTAAATATCCTAACAGAAATTAGCTAGCAAAATTTTTAAAATTTATGTGTTTTCCTCTTAGTAATGCTCCTCAATTAAATTGGGTAATGTTACACCCTTCACTTATATGATTCCATCAGGTCATACCATTATTTTATGATGACCCCCAACATGGGATGGATAGGACTCTGAGATGGGCTTCCCTAACTCTAGCTTCCCAAAATGGAGTCTTGCATTTTTTTAGCTTCTATTTCCTTCAAAATTGACAAAAGAATGTGGGTATTCCTCCCACATAGTTTATTTTTTCTCCCATGTTGTGTATTCAAGACCGTAGGAGGTCGATGGAAACTTTACCATCCCTATGGATTTCTTTCATAGAACTTTGACTTTCTTGTATAGGATGTATATTGGTTTCACCTAGAAATCCCCTTTGTGCTCCACCTGTATCACAGTCCAATCAACTACGTGGTTAGGGTCAGGCACATATTTATTTAATAATGACGCATGAAATAAATTATGCACTCTCATGGATGGAAGTAAATCTAACATGTATGAAACTGGACCTATCTTCACTAATATTTCAAAAGGCCCACATTATCGTGTTGCCAACTTTGGGAAACAACCCAATCTTAGTGAACTTCTCTTCAAATTTACTTTCAAAATACATGTTCTCCCACTTTAAAATACATGAAAATTTTGGTCATGTCGGCATAAATTTTCTACCTGTCTTGGAAAGCCTTTAAATTATGATTGATCTTTACCATCCTTTGTTCCATTTCCTTCAATAAATATGGCCCAATGACATCTCTATTTTATAGGTTATCACAACTTCTTGGTGTGTTACACTTCCTACTATACAATGCTTTGAATTTAATCATTTTTAATGAGGGATGATACCCATTACTCTAAGAAAATAAAACTAAGTGGATGTAATGTTAAAATGCTGAGAGGGAGGTGAACCAGTAATAGAGGTTTTTAATCCTTTTTAACCACATTATATAAGTTTTGTTTATATTTATGATAAATTTTCCAATATCATTCAACATGTGCAGAATAAATAAACCACGAACAATAAGCAATCATAAACATACATAGTAAACCAATATGTTTACATGGAAACCCAATGTGTGAGAAAACCACAAAATGATTTTTATTATATGTATTTAAGAATTACATTCATTAGAAGCACCAACATCCTTTTTTCTCTAGTTGCAACTTGAAGGAGGCTCCAACCCCCTATGTTTTCAGGCTACAAACTGAGGGAATATCCAACTCCAAAATTCTCTAGCTCTAACTAGAACGAGGACATAACCCACTATCTTCTCTGGCTATAAACGAAAGGTGGCTACAACCACCTATCCTTTCCACATCCAAACTCCCTAAAATATAAGTGTCAAATAAATGATGAAACCATTGCCACACCATCACTGTGAAATATACCACTGTAAAATTGTACCAATCTATACCAACAACCTATAACCAACCTATGCCAATAACCTATGATCAAACTATACCAATAACCTATAGCAACATATAGCAACAACATGTATTAATAATATCCACAATAGATCAGATCTGACAACATAGATCTAATACTCAATATCACAATATTAACACTCAAACCATGTGCATCTATGTCGATTTACTCATGTGCCATTCATGTGCATGCAATCATAATTATGTGTAATATACCCTCACATCAACTAGACATAAAACACTCACTATTATGTAGACTTAAAATATACCAACAAATTCAACCCCACATCATAACCAAAATCCCTCAACCATGTACCAAAAAATTCCTCAAGAATGTACCAAAAAATACAACATATGCCTGAACACTCAAACCAACAATATGCACCAATGATGAATACCAGACATACTAGCACTGTATTTATGTAGATCTAGCTCATACAATAAGTGTCATGCAACCAACAACCTCTCTAGGGAAAATCATTAATCTCCCATAACCATGTCTCATGTAGACAACAATATCCAACTATGCATAAAAATATGACATAAATTTTGAAGTTGTAGATATATCTATTGTACCCAATCACTGTACAACTTCCTAGGAACTTGCTTTGAGACTCTAAGGACCTGGAACCAGCATATACTCATGTTTTCATTAATTGTTTTAGATGTACATGAAATTTCCTCTTTCATCACGTCGATGTATGTGATCTAGCCTTATGTGGCCCACATATGTATGCGACATGGCCTTCTATAGTCCACATAAAACTTAAAAAAACTAGGGTTTTTTCTGAAACTCTGCAACTCTAGAACTTTCTTCATCAATCCTCCTTTTCTACCTTAGAATTGCATAACTTTATATGTATCAACAAGTTCCTATAATAAACATTTCCCCAAAAAATAGATATTCAATGTGCTAAATAGGTGCTAATAAGACACCCTTTCTCTCCTATTTATACTCTCCAAGTAGCTTCCTCTAGGGGTTATCTTCTAACTATTTTACCCAACTTCCTTCTTTAGGGATAATCCACTTCTAACTACTTTGTCCACGTATAACCACTTTATCCACAAATAACAATCTCACCACTTCTAGTTGCAACTAATTTATTTTTAATTATTTTCTTTTTGCAGCAACTTAACTCGTGATTAACTCCTAGTTACAACCACTTTGACTAGTAGAATTTTTTTAGGAGCTTCTAGAATAAATTGACTTCTTTGAACTTTTAGGGGCTTCCAAATAACTCATGAGGGTTCTCCAACTTCACTAAGCCATATCTCTTCAACCATGAGGAACTACATGACGTACCACATATCACCGGAAACAAAATGACATGTTTTATCCATCTAGAATAGTCTCACCTACAAATTCATTGATATCCATTAGATATTCCTAAACCTAACTCAGGTTCCTTAACCATACTATTGGGTCTACCAGAATTTTCTACCGAAATTTTCTATTGGAATTGCTTCAAGGGTTGACCTCAATGACAACCAACAATAAAATATTCTCCTTGTTTTTTTCTCAACCATAAAAGAGTCGATGAAACTCTCCCTCCTTGATATCAATGGAAAAGGTAACTTATTGTTTTCTAGTGCATGAGAATTCTCCTTGATTCCAGCTCAACCATAAAATTGTCGATTTGGTACATCCCCACCACGTGGGCCAATACTTATTCATAGGATTTCTCCTCACAAAATATTTCTTCCTCCTCTTGTTCTTCATGTTGAAAAGGGGGAACCATTTTCATAGTTTTGTAATGATTATACACTACTTTCTTAGTGTCTTCTCATTTTTCCTTCCCTGTACACAAAATTATCTCATTAAGAGTTGTTCCTTCCTTGTTTGCATGCAGGGTATTCATCAAAGTGAATATCCCTATTTTGATTGGGAAGCTAGGAGAACATATCTTGTTCCCTGTCTACAGAGTCATTGTTGGACCTATTTCAATTGTTTGGTATGATACTTCTTGGGATAGAATATTATCAGAGACATAACTAGGTAGTAAATTTCGAGGTGAATTATATTCATAGACCCGAATATAGATATAACTCTTCTCTAAGTACCAATAATATGCAACTCCTATAGGGATTCCAATGATCCTCTTGATAATCTCTACAGGGTCTGGCCAATAAATAATTGATACAATGGTGCTACAAAACAATCACAAATTTGATAAAAATGTTTGTGATATTTGCTCATCCATAGATTGGAAAAATATATATGAATTGGGGTTGGTTCATGGGTCCAATTCCAACTGATTTCTGGGATAGTAACATATGCACAAATAACGTCTATAAGAAAAAACGACATGTAAAAAATTTGTTTTGGACCTACATGTGTCTCTTAAACATTGAGAAAAATATTGGTTGATATAATTGATGCCTAGTTAAAAATTGCCCCCTTTTTTCCACTAAGAATGCCATGCATTCCGATTCCTACTTAAAATGGATACAATTTTCTTCTCCATACAGTATGCAAATCGTTTCCATTAGAAATTGATATGGTGGCTTCAAATATTGGGTATTGTACACCTATATCAGCTTATTCACAAAGGGTACTTCTTCATCCCACTAGTCCTAGAGAATCTCCAATGACTTCAGATTCACTTTGGCTAAGGATTATAGGAACATCATGTTCAGGTATACTAGTGGTTTTGGCATTTTATAGATTCTGTGAAAATTTTATGGAGACAAAGGGACTATGGGATTCCCTTTTTTGTTGATGAAATTGTGTTCGTATTCATTCATATTAGTTTGTTCTTATTCATTCACATTTTCATAAGTCCATCTATCCACCTCGTTGTATGGTAAAATTATTGGACTTGTTGTGATGGAATGAATGCCACTTCTCTATATGTTCTAGTAGACTTTGATCTCTAAATCATTTTCTGGAAATTCTCTATGGCGGAACATGCTATATATATACAACAACCGTGAAGGTTGATGTAGTGACTAGTATCTGATACCATCATCACATATGTGGTGTCCATTCAAGGTGTCATGGTTTATTGTGTGGTTCTTCCTCTATGTCCAAAATCTTTTGAAATCTTCTTGTTCTTTCTATCCCTAGGGTTCACAATTTTTTAATTCCTTTAGGCTTTATCAAGTGCACAATTTTTCTATTAGACAATCTTAGCGATGATCCAAGAGATATGTTTCATCAATACATAGTGTTCACATGCTTCCATATATTAATCCCATATCATGTGAATGATCACATCCCTATGATCCACCGATCTTGTTCATCATTGAAAACATAAATCCATTTAATTCTTTTTATTTTGCTGCAAGATGTAAAAGAACATGAATGAGTGACCTTTTTGGAACACAAGTTTGAGGGATGAAAACTTATGTGGATTTCATCTTGCAAATGAATGAGTGTTTCCATCATGTTTTTTCTATTTGGGATATCATACATTGATAACTTTGGAGGATCTCATGGAATGGAGTGTGTGGGTTAATCCATGGATCTTCAATATGATGGCAAGCAAGATACATGCAATGTTCATCTCATAAGTTTTATAAAATGTGTGATGCGGTCATTAAGAACCATTATTTACTCTTGTCGGATTTCCATGAAGACAAGAATGTAGGATGCAAAATATGGGGGGAAATAGAGAACTATGGTATGTGGGATTAAGTATTTTTCTCTTTTGAAACTTTCCACAAATCTATGCACTTCATGGGTTGTGAGAAAATGTGATTTTTGGTGCACAAGTATTCCGTTCATGAAATACCCACAAGGATATTCCTGCAAACCTGTGCTTTGTAGGTTGCAGGTGAATATTGTTGATTCTAGTAAATGACTCATCAGAAAATATCTACTAGGTTTCTTCTGCAAAAGCACGGTTCAGTGTTCCATGTAAGGATAAGTATGAAATAAGGAGGGACCCATATGTGTGATATTTTGTCATAATTTGTCGGTTGAGGATTTACATCAACTTAGTGGGTTTAGGTTTTTTACACCACAAGAGTTTAGATATAATGATTCAAATAATGTCGAGCAGGTTCAACGATGATGAAAAGAGGAGAGAAAAATTCCATTCATTGTGATAGCTAAACCTTGAAAAATAGTTTGTACTTAGAATAATATTAGGTAGAAATTTTGTAGGGAGTCCCATTCAATTTTCCTAAGAGAGAAAAAATTAATTGGAATTGTTGCAGGTACAACATGGACATTGGTGAATATCCTTGGCAACCAATGTTGCTACCAATTTCTCTAAACCTTGATAATCCACCATTGGCCATCTCTTGGCTTGATTGAGGAGGCTCCCCAGGTCCAGAAAATGCTAAAAAATGAAAGTTCTTGGAATTGAATGAAACCAATTCCATTACAAGTGGTGCGTCATGTAGATATTGGCCATATATTTACTTTCTCAATGGGATCTGTATGCAAGATTTGTTGCACTCTGAATGCAAAAAGTCAATGTTGACATCATCATGACATCACCAAGCTACCTCATTATGATGACGTTGTAGAGGGAAGTGGTGACATGTGACTAGGTAGGAGATGGAAGCATGGACTAGTTGCAGTGTGACACTTGTCAATCTTCAGGAAAATGTGGTGGGGCCATGTGGCCTAAGCGTGGGCTGCCACATGGAACCCAATCATCAGTTGAGTGGCAATTTAATTTATTTTCTTTGGGGGTCCATGGGTTTTGAACCCATGACATATGACCGAGCACAAATCTTTGGGGAGAGGTCCATTACCAACGCATTGAGAGAGGGGCTTGTTAACACAAGCCCACAACGTTATATTTAAAGTGCAATTTATTGTATAATGGAACAATGGATTGGGTTGGTGCCTAGCCCCATCCCTCGGGCACCCATACCACCATATGACTATGGTTTAATCTCTGAGCGAGGGGGGGAAACAATAGGAATTAAGCCCTCAGATCTTAGGATATGCCAGAAGACTGGATCTTATCCACTTGAAAAGCACATGGGAGATTATCCAAAGACCAAGGTTAGATGTGAAAGCACCCAAATCCAGGAGCTAGTGCCAATCATAGGCCAGTGCGTAGCTGAAAGGGCTGGCTCTTGGACATATGAAGATCATATGATTGTTTCCAAGGGGCGTGCACCACCAAAAAGGGGCTACTGTGTGTATTTTTTTTTTTTTTTTACAAATGCGTATTTTACATAAAGCTTTTGCCCATAATTTGTTTTGTTTAGGATATTTTAGCCATTTGAAGGGGGATTTGATCCTAAAAAGAGGCCATATATTCAAGGGAAGTTGGGTTTGTCTTGTTGGTCCTAAAAACTATATAAACTAGGTTTTTTGAGTTTGAGAGGTAACTTTTAGATGAAAGGATTTTGAGGAGAAGCTTGTATAATTTAGCCATTTCTCATGTTTTGAGAGGCATTTTGGTCCTTTTTTTTAGAGGTGTTTGATGARGCATGTATGTATCTGAACAAAGAGGTATTGTACAACATATCTGAAGCCTTTTGTAATAGTAGAGAGCCAATGTAAAGAGAACTAGAGCATTTGAAGAGCAATAAGGAGGTCCTCCACTTGGAAGCGGGCCCAAAGATGTATACAAAGATTGGTGACCCCTATTAACAAGTTCTTGTGTCTACTTATCTTTATTGTTTGTTGTTATCTTCTCTTAATTTGCAGCATGATTTTTAATGATTGAACTCTTTAATCATTAATGTGCATCAAGTAAAAGTTATAATTGATATTCCACAACAAATAACAAAGTTTATGTATTTTGTATTCTTATCGATTTGATGCATAAAATACATTAAATTTAACTTTCAATTTGTCAGTAAAACCTATCATTTTTGGATCAAGTTTATGGTATTAGAGCATTTGGTTTTGAAGGCTTGACAGGAATTACAAGAATTGGATGCTCACCAGAGCCAAAGTCAATTGAGGAGAAGGAAAACTTGAGGATCTTAATCCAGAGATTCAAAAGAGACCTCATAAAGAAGAGATGTCTTCACCATGAAAACTAGGTCCTTTTGCATCTAAGGACGATTTCTTTGAGGCATTTCAATTGATGAAATCCATGGTAGAGGAAATTTACCATGAAAGAGGTCAACGAAGAAATCCAAAGGTTGAAGAAGGCGAATCTTTAGTAAGAGAAGAAGGAGGAGTTGGAAGTGGTGGACCTTCAAAACCTTCTTCTCCTTCATCCTCATCATCTACAAGTGAATCAAGTATAAATTCCACCAAGGATAAGAAACCTAAAAAACCTCATCATTCTTCTGATATGCCATTATTAAAGTTAGATGTAAAGTTTAATTTACCCACTTATGATGGTAAATTAGATGCAGAAAAGATATATAATTGGGCTAGACAGTTAGAAGTCTATTGCAGGATACAAAGGATTGTTGATGATGAAACAAAGATCCAATTTCCAAGTCTCAAATTGGGATGCACAACTCGCATATGGTGGGAAGGAAAAACTAAAGATGATCTCAAGAAAAATGGTAAAACAATCTCTTCCTGGAATGATTTTATCATTGTTTTGAAGAAACAATTTTATCCAGTAGAATATATGGGTGAAATCATGAAGATGGGTTACACTTTTGCTTGTTTTATGAGAAAAAAAACTATATTTTTAGAAGTTATTCAACTTCCAACATACAAAAGTATTTTTTTTATTTAGAATTTCACTTTATAGTAAAACCAAAACTTGTGAAGAATTGTGTTAGCTTTCCAATGACTATTTTTCAATTTTTTTTTATCACGATTTGATATGTCAATTTGACAATTGTTTAACAGTATGTTCCTTAAATATGAAATGAATGATAATGAGTTACTTATTTCTACAACAATGTATCTATTATTAAACTTATGTTTTTAAGAAACGAAATATATTGCAACAATCTACAGAGACTATTTTATTATGACTATCATTTTGAACCTAACGGATGAATATTATAATTTCTAGAATTTTTTGAAGTTGACCAAGCTGAAAACATTGCAGATTTTAAACACATGTTTTTCTACACATTGTATCTATCTTAATTTTTACTTAAAACTAAAATCTAAATATACCCTTTTGAAAAGAACAGTTTAAGGATTATGAATATATTTTTTTCCAAAATTTTCATTTTATATTTTTAGAGATACCGATATTTCATTTCACCAAATCATAATGTCTGCTGGAAATATTATGTAGTGACTTTTTTTAAAAATTAAATAAAATTAGATAAAAATAAAAAAAATGAAAACAAATTATAAGAATTGAAAGTAGATTCAATTTTGGAAATGCTGGTGTCATTTTCGAAACCAAATTCTCAGTGTTTGCAGGAGTCCACAACCTCCAAAGTTTAGTTGATCTTGGGGAAATTCTCTAGTTTTAGTTTTCAGTTCCAATTTCCTTTTAAAATCTAACAGAAACCGTCAAAACTGAACGGTTTCCAAGTCTTTCAGCCAAAAAAAACATTCTTTCGGCCGAAAAACAATTCTTTCGATCGAAAGACTATCGACCGAATTCCGTCCATCACAAAAAATGAAATGACATGTCGTATCATTTTATTTCATGCCAAATTGTATAAATAGGCTTTTGGCTGAACACATTTAACACAATTCATCGAATGAACATATAGATATAAGCTCGAGGAAAGGGATTTCAAAGCATTTCTATTACTGATTGTAGCTGTATTCTTTTCTTTCTTTATTTCTTCCCTCTATTCCATAGTCTTAATCGAAGGATCGATATTGATACATGGTGGTTTTCTAGAGCACTTAAACAAAGTTTCAAATCATCATTTTGGTTTTTGTTGAATAAGGTAAATGATGTTTGTTCAAGTTTTTATTGGAATAACAATTTATATGTTGAAAGATAAATGTTGAGCATCATTTCAAGGTGAAGTCTTTGTTGAACATATCTTTTACAAATAACTATAAAATTCATGGGAAACAAAAGTTTGCGCAAAATAAAATATGATCGCACTCGAGATGATACTCGCCAAATCGAACAAAGGAAAGAGCTTTATTGGAGAAAGAAACAAGAACATACAAATATTGAAGAAAGAAACGATGATAATGTCAATAGAGATTTTCGACAAGAAGAAGTTCAACTAGGTATGCATGCACATATGATGATTGAGCTCACGACACACATTGGGACTGTATTTAAAAAGTACAAAATTCAAAGTATAGAATTCAAATTAAAAATATTGTAAATAATATAATTTATTGTAATTACAATTTGATGTTTTTCAAAAAACATAAATAGATTTGTCTCATAATGTCGAAGAAGACGTTATAACCGAAATTGAATCAGAAAACGAATCACCTATAGGTATGTGTACATAAATTTAGATTAATACAAGATGAACACTCAAGTATATATAACTTAGTGAATTTGTGTTCGGGTTATGTTTTTTAATATAAACTTTAAATTGAAATATTTAGGAGAATCTATCAACATTGATGATGAAATATTAGAAAATGTTGATACTGACAAATTTGGGAAGAAAAAAACTAAGCATTATATAAGATATCGAACTAAGAATATGTATAATACTTATTTCAAAGATGAATCAGTAACAGTACATGCTCAACTTTTACTTTCTCTATTGAAGTCAAGAAAGTTAAAAGAAGCTACATCATTATTGGGTATTCAAAAGTCGACAAAGGATACAAAGGTGCAACAGAATGTCTTTAACAATATAACTAGTGTATTAAAAGCTTTTGGAAAATCTCGAAAAGAAGATGTCTGTGTTGCACGTAAAATGTTACAAACAACAATTGTTTCAGGGAGCAATACAAAATATCGTTTGACACTACACATGGAAACAACTTTGGGAACCCCAAGAAAAACATTGCACAAACATAGAAAATTTCTTTTCCAAATAGATGTAAATGATGAATTGGCTTCTTGGATAGTGATTTCTAGACAACCCTACAAAGATAGAATTCCAAAAAATGTTAAAGAGCTGGCCTGTAATTGTTGGTTGGAAGAATCTCATGTTTCACCACATACAAGGGATGTGTTGCATCGAAGAATAGCATGAAATTAGTATCAAGAACATTCAAAACATATATTGCCAATGACACAAATAAAATTGTTTAATAAGTTCAAAGAAGAGCACAAATAAGTTAAAATTTCCATCAATACATTTGTGCAACAAAAACCATGGTTTGTTAGACCCATCACTATCCATGACATGTGTTGTTTTCATTATCATGTGGAGTTTGAGTTGTATTATGACACTTTTTTGGATTTTGGTAAAAATTTATGGCCAGGTTCACCTCCTCCTTCCACAGTTCATGTTTTTATATCTGTAATTCTATGTGAAAGAGAAGATGATGATTTATTTTACAAAAAAAATGTGTTGGTGGAAAAAAATGTGATTGTTGTGGAAATCTAAGTTTGTTTCATTCAAAGTATCATATTGATATGAATGATCAATCATTTTCTAATATAAGAGTCAATTGGAAGAGATATGAATATTTGAGCAGCATGACTCCACATTCTTTAAATGTTGTTTCCAAAAGGCTTGATTTGAAGGTAGATAAAATCTGTTTGATAGATATTTTGAAGAAGTTTGAGGAAGAAATCTATAAATACACCAAGCATTCACATAGAGCTCGATGGCGAGATCTACAATTCAAATAATCACGTGAAGTGTTTCCGCCAGGGACAATTTTGTCTGTAGTTGATTTTGTAGAGAATTACACATTCGCTGCACAAAAAGAAATACAAAGTGAATATTATCATTCTGATCAAGTCACCATATTTGTCCACGTTCTATATAAACATGCTCAATGGAGTCTTCCAAACATAGAAAGAACCAATGACAATCGACATGTTATTAAAGAATAACACTTTTATATAAGTGATGATCGAACACACGACACACATTATGTACAACATTGTTTTGATTAATTTTATGATTCATTGAAAGAACACGAAATCACATTCGATCGAAATTGGATATGGTCCAATGGGTGTGCGGGTCAGTTCAAATCTGCACGATCATTCTATTGGTTATGTCGTCTTCATAAAAAATTAAATATTACACATTGTTGGAATTTTTTTGAGACTGGTCATGGAAAAGGAGAGCACGATGGTGCAGGGGCATGTATAAAATGAGCACTTCGAAGGTATCAACTGAACCCTCATGCTGATTGATTTGAATCCGTTGAACAAGTTGTTGAATGGTGCAACATGGCGCTAAGCCATGAATATAATCCATCAAGGGATGTGCGCAGGTGTGTCTATATATAAATGTTACATGCATGTACACAGGATATATAAATTTGAACGTGTTCAAATTTATATTCGATCTTTTATCATTTTCTTGAGAGATTTCAAGTTAACAAGTTCTTGTCTTGTGCAGGTATTTTTGGCATGCTGGAATCAAATATGTAAATAGATCAATATCATATGATGCCAGTACAATACCTAGGACAAGAAGAATACATTCATTTAAAACAAAAAGTTTTCAAAATGGGTTTGCATTTGATAGATGAAATGACTCTTGTTTTTGTTCAGTTTGCATAGACGACCCAGAATCCATAGATATTTGCAAGAACGAAAATGCAGGATATGTCAAAGCTTGGAGACACATTGAACTTAATGTAAAAGGGAAAATTCCACTTGAAATATTAGAGGAGATGGAATCAAATGAAACTATAGTGTCAGTTGATGGCGATAGAGTTTCTGATCTTGTTAGAAAAGGTAAAATTTTTATGTTTAAATTTTTTCAAATAACTTGTAGATACATACTTGTGTGATAATCTAACATGATTTAATTGTTGTCCAATATATCCAATTATTTGCAGGAGATGTTTTTTCAATGGTTGCACCTATACACAACAGTGAAAAAGTGAAATATTATTTGATGCGATGCACGGAACAAAAGATGAGTCTATTAGAAGATTTTGATGATAACGGTTTTATATATGAAAGATGATCCATTGTATTGAAAGGATATTTTTTCAAGAAAAACATCAAACTGATACTCATGTTCACTTTCAAGACTACCAGTCAGATGTCACAAGTTGTCAATATAGTCATTTGGTATGTGCAGCGTGCATAAAGTTAATAGAAGTTCAATAAAAAATAAAAAATAAAGTTAGAAAATGGAAAATGTCCAAAGTCGATCATGAATGAATAATTGAAGATGGAATACCATTATGTTGTTTTTAAACAAACTTGGCACATGTGTACATTCCATAATTTTTTATTTTTCATTGAAAGTACATTCCATATTTTGATAACTTGTTTTGACTATCTTCAAACATATTTCCAATTATGATATTTATAAAAAGGATACTATGTATAAAAAACTCACTTGGGAACTGCAC
Organism: Picea mariana; assembly: GCA_032191745.1. Taxonomy (NCBI): domain Eukaryota; kingdom Viridiplantae; phylum Streptophyta; class Pinopsida; order Pinales; family Pinaceae; genus Picea; species Picea mariana. Next base: position 315,833 of record JASDQU010100125.1, read on the forward strand.
CCTAATTAGTACCTAAAAGTATATTGTTAATACTTACAACCTAATTAGTATAGGATTTAGGGAACTACTAATTTGTATGGAAGTGAAAGAACCATTTGGTAACTTATACCCCTATCGATACCCAAAGGTATGCCATTGGGGAATTTCACCCTAATTAGTATATAGAAGTAAAAGACATGTTTGGGGCACACCTTAATTTACATATATAGGAGTGAGACACCAAGTTAATGAATTTGCATCTTAGTTAGTGTTAAAATTAAGTTCTTCATCTTTAAACAAGAATTAATATAATAACAAGGGAACCACTTATGATGCACCATATTTGAATAAGAGTAAGAGAAGTACTTACAAATTATGACACACCCATTAATACCCAAAAGTATGTTCTTGCAGAATTCCACTCTAATTAGGATATGAATGAGGGAATCACTTGGAAATTTATGCCCAAGTATGTTATAACCTAAATTTGTATAAGAGTGAAAGAACCAAGAATCGCTTGGGGTGCACCCTAACTTTAATATAGGATAGAGGAGAACTTAATCTTTTAGGGACATGCATTGTATATA
>JASDQU010100125.1:325510-353275 GCA_032191745.1 Picea mariana
TTCAAACATATTTCCAATTATGATATTTATAAAAAGGATACTATGTATAAAAAACTCACTTGGGAACTGCACCCTAATTAGTACCTAAAAGTATATTGTTAATACTTACAACCTAATTAGTATAGGATTTAGGGAACTACTAATTTGTATGGAAGTGAAAGAACCATTTGGTAACTTATACCCCTATCGATACCCAAAGGTATGCCATTGGGGAATTTCACCCTAATTAGTATATAGAAGTAAAAGACATGTTTGGGGCACACCTTAATTTACATATATAGGAGTGAGACACCAAGTTAATGAATTTGCATCTTAGTTAGTGTTAAAATTAAGTTCTTCATCTTTAAACAAGAATTAATATAATAACAAGGGAACCACTTATGATGCACCATATTTGAATAAGAGTAAGAGAAGTACTTACAAATTATGACACACCCATTAATACCCAAAAGTATGTTCTTGCAGAATTCCACTCTAATTAGGATATGAATGAGGGAATCACTTGGAAATTTATGCCCAAGTATGTTATAACCTAAATTTGTATAAGAGTGAAAGAACCAAGAATCGCTTGGGGTGCACCCTAACTTTAATATAGGATAGAGGAGAACTTAATCTTTTAGGGACATGCATTGTATATAATACAAGTTATTGTTTCAAGTCAAGAAGTGAAGTATCCTTAGGCACAAGGGATGAAACTAATCTTAACTTAGGCATGCTCACTACTAGGCATATTTATGAGACATCTTTAAGTCCCTGATCTGACTAATAGACCCATCATCATATATCCTTCTAAGCATGCCCCCCTCTAACATTTGGATGAGACTAATCTTTTTTAAAGAAAGCATAGTATAAGGGCTTCTTTATGATATCAAATTCTCATTGGACATCTTGTGATTGGAAATGGCTCACATGTTAAGAAAAGTAAAATATATTTTAATTAAGTTCATTCGATGGGGTTTACTTGCTTTAGAATGCTTGAACCCATTCCCATATATGTCTTATGGAGTTGTCCCCTTCAAACCCATAATTTCCAACCATACTCTTTGATTTTCCCCATGTTCATAAAGGGGCACACATGTTGAGAAAGAATATACTATTATATGTAGGGTGATTAAGTCATGTTAATTGCAAAAGGGTCCCTCTCAGATGAAGCTGTAAAACTTCATGTCCACCTTTTCAAAATATTTATAATTGTTTATTTCATAACAATGTCAATATGAACAATTAGATTAAAATATTAATCATATTTGATGGGCCCAATCAAATTCCATCCCTAAAAATTTCCACCACTTCCATGACAAACCTTATCTTAGAAAGCTCAAAAGGACAGTCCTACAAACATACTACACAATATTAAAAGAAAAAGGTGTTAACACATAATATATGAATCAATGGTCAAGGTAAATGGCCTATTACAACGAATCGTTCATGTTGCAAACCCGTCAATAGAGAATGCAATATTAGGTGGTAGCAAAGTCCCTTCTTAGCTCTAAACGTTATAAATTTTTACTTTTTCTTAGCACTTTTTTCAATGTGTTTTTCCAAAATTGAGACAAAATTTTTAAATATTTTAATTTTAGTGGTTATTTTAGTATTTGAGATTGTATATTTTAAATGTTTTGTAATTTTTGAAAAGGTTGAATAGATTTAGATATTCAAAAAAACTTTAGATATTAAAAACAATGTAAAATTGTGATTTCACTTGAGATGTCCAATTTTTATAATAATAATTAGAACATCAAATTATAATTTTACCAAAAATTAAGCTTTCCAATTCCGATAATAACTATTAGAAAGTCATAACTTCAATAAAAAGTTTTTATAAATTATAAAATTGCTTTACAGGTAGCAATTAAATACTTATGGATTTACACATAGCAATTAAATACTATTGTTTTATTTTTTAGGTCCCTTTCCTAGTATTTCATGGATTTATACACTCTTTTATTCTCATTGCCAAATATTTATGGAAGGAAAAATGAAATTAGATTGAAATAATTTTTTGTTAAAGTTGGTTTTATCACCTAGAATCAAGACGAATAAAGTGTCAATGTCAGATCCAAAAGAGTGAATATCAAATCTAAAAATGTGAAAATGGTATTTTCAAAGAGTTCCAAAATGCTAATTGTAATTCTGAAAATGTTAACTTTGATCCAAAAATTTTGTGGTAAATATACACATATAATGGTGACCTAACTCAAATAGATTTGAACAAGGCACATCATCTGCAAGAATCAATTAATATATCTAGTTGGGAATACAACATTTTATTTATGTATCTACATGTGACATCAAGATTAAAGAGAAGAAAATTAGAAAAAATAATTTGTCATTGCATTGAAAAGTTATACATAAAAAATATTGATATAAAAAAATAATAATAAGTAACAAATGTAATATATCCAAATTCCATGCAAATAAAATATTAAATAAATAATAAGTAATAATAACATAACCAAATAAAACATTAGTTCATAACAAGTTAACTTTGCCACTATTTTACTATCAATTATGAGAAATCCAATATATACATGAGACAAATTGCTATTTTGAATTCCAAAATTATGATATATATATATATATATATATATATATATATATATATATATATATATATATATATATATATATATATATTATAATCAAAGTCTGAATAGTAACACTGTAAAATACAGAAGTTTCACATCCATTTTAGGATGATAACAAAAACAAAGACATTTAACTCCAAAATTCTGCACTCTAAGCCATCGCTTTAAGATAGATCACTTCATACATGAAATTCAAATCTGCAAAAAAATAGATTTCAAAAATTAAAAATTTGCAATTCAAACATGCGAAATAATACAGAATTCAAAAATTGTAACTAAAATAAAATTGACATACATAAGGTCCCAAATCCTTGAGGTGAAAATTTCATCCCAAGTGATGTTATTGTGTTCTTGGTAAAACAAATTGTGTGTTAGAGTTAGAGTTAGATAATAATATGAAAATAAATATAGAGCTGTGTATGAAGATAATTCACAAATCTCCATGTATTAAGTCATTCTTCCAAAGAAATACTTATCTTCTTGTGGATAAAGTCCAAAATCCTTCCGGAAATTCTACTTATGGATAAAGTCCCAAATCCTTAGATGTAATTCTCATCCTAGGTGTTGTTATTTTATCATATTTACACATCAATAAAATACTAATGTCCTCAGTAGTTAAATACTTCTCATCTTCTTCTGCAGTGGTCATATAATCAAATTTCACGATGCCCTTTCAAACTAAAGGACTCATAAATCTCCATATTAAGCAATTCTTCCAAAAAACTACTTATTATCTAAAAAAGTTCAGAAATCTCCATTTTAAATACCATTCTTCCGAAAAAATACCTATCTTCTGTTTCTTCGATGGAATAGATGTTCTCGTATAATACTATGCCATTCTTGGACAAGAAAGCAAGGACTGCAATCGAGGAAAATTTAGAAACATTATTTTTTTTGATGTGGGATAGAAATTGTTCTCAAATATTCAAACATATTCAAGTTCAAAATTAATTGTTCATCATGATCGAACAAAAATTTCATAAAAGTAAAAAACGTACATTTATGAATTATCTTGAATGGACACATCCTTTCCTAATATGGGTGCTTCCTCAATCCCAATCTCTCTTCCGAACACACTCTCATGTACTCTCTTCTCCACATTATCCTATATAACACATTTCAGATTTGAAAATTTAATAAATTATATTCAAACGATTATATAACACATTAAATGATACCCGTGAACTCGCACCCGCTTCAAACTCTCCCAATGAGAATTGAGACAAGCCACCCCAAGTACCAGGAGATGGAATATATGGAATAAAGAGCTGTGAACAACACAACTAAGAACTAAATCGAGGATTCAATGTGTTCACAATTATACAAAATTATAAATGTTGTTGAACTCTTATTCAAAAGAGTGGAGATTGAACAACTATTAGAAAAAACATACCCGATTCAATCCATCCAAATTCAAACTTATCGAATCAAGTCCCCTACCAACTGGAGATTCGTTTAACATATCTCCAAACTGTAATTAATGGCATGAAGAACTCGATTATTTCTATGGAAACAAGAATATCTAAATCTAGAACTTGAAGTAAACTATCATAAAATGCGTCAAAATTTTCCTAAATAGATCACATACCAATCTGTAATTTGGGTCATCATTCTGAATGAACTTCTTCCAACCATCCCGACAAAATTTTGCATACTCCAAAACTTCTTTTACTGAGATTGCTTCTAAGTCTACATCTGTTTTATCAAGAAATGTGGCTCGGGAATTGGCTTCTACTCGCTGACGCTTCACGCCAACATCAACGCTATAAAACATAGCTTCCAAATTTTCCCTGATTGCAGTCCTGGCCTCTTTTCCAAATTATGATGTAGCTTGGAACTCTAAAAGTGATGCAAATGCCCCTGTTGGGAAAGGTACTAAATGTTGTAGAGGCCTCGACAATGTTGCACTTCGATATGCCCCTTTGTGATTATACGTACATCCTTTACCAATCCCATAATATTTGGACGGTAGACTAGTATAATCCAGTTGCATGTGCAAGAAAAACTCCGCAAAAAAATGTCTTGCAAAATAGTGTGGAACCCAATCGTTCCATGACAATTTCCCATATGCTGCCAAAAATGTGTTATACAGATGACCGACAAAGTCAGGGTGCTTAAAATACTGCACCTTCAACATTTTCCTCTTTGGGCCCTCTTTGAAATTGAACATAGAGATGGCATCTTCTTTTGAAAATCTATTTTTTATTGTCTCCCATTTATCAAGACCCATCACCTCTGACTTTCACTACCTCATTAGATCGAAAAAACTGTCAGTGGTTGGCCCCATCTTCTAATATGCATCCATAAAGTTTTCCAGTGAATGCAAAACAATTTGCAAACTTTTTTTTCTCTCCAAAGGAAGTTCCAAGACTGCGAAATCATTTTCCAACCTCTTTTTAACACCTGAGCATCACTTAAGCATCATTACTTTAGTATTCCCTTCCCAAGAAAGTTCATCGCCAGCTTCTGAAGGATAGGTGGATGTTGTCATGTAATATTTTGTTTCTTCATAACGTGGCCTCCTAAATCCACCTTCACCCTTTGCACCGACATTTGAATCTTCGTGATAGCCACTATCATTGTCGCCCCTTACTCTAAATTGATTGCCTACACACACATTTGAAAGTAACTTCAAGATTTAAATTTACATAAATTTAAATACAACAAAATTCAACAAAAATAAACAAAATTTAAGAAACTTACCAGAAATATTCTCTGGTCCAGAGCTATTCCCTACATTCTCAGGTGTAGGAGTGTTGATGCGCAACCTATCTAAGAAGGTTGCATCCATAACACTGGTTTGAGCAGATTCTTCAGTTGATCTATTTACATACTTGGTTGAAACTCTCTTCTGACAAGAATGTTGGTGCTTACTCGGAGTCTTAGTTGAAGGAGTTACTATTCTTCCTTCTTGAGAATTTCTAGAGCATTTGCAAGGAATGTTTTCATAATCTCATGTCGACATCACTCTGCAATATCTATCCATAATGCAGAGTTTATCAAAAAAAATCCAGAGATGTACACAAGTTCAAGAAATTAAAAACACAGAGATAAATCAAAGTTTTAAACAATCAATCCATGGAGGTACTCGCTCATTAGAGGGCACAAATACTGGTCATTCAGTCATGAATCAATCAACTAAAATATAAGTAAGGGGTCCATAGACAGCATGGCATATTCTTATCCTTCACTTATCATTCATGCATAGAAAAGCAGAGCATTTGAATCTATAGGTCTTTAAACACTAAAGTGACGACCGTCGATTTGGCTCATAGCCGAATACTCAGGCCCAAAATGATGTCTAAAGGGATAAGTAACAGAAGATAAAAACACAAACTTTTCACAATAATTAAAAAAACCCACATAGAAGTCATTGAAATCAGAAGTTGGGTTCACCAAGGGACTGCCATTCCACTGAGAGGTTTATCATTCACAATCCACATCAAAGAAAAAGATGCAAAAACTAAACATTCATCCATGAATCAGTTTGGCCAAGATTTTGGTGTCTTATATTGCTTGACTAATGTTGAGGTGTGTGTGAGCCCATTCTTAATATTAGGTTCATGCTCTTTAATCCTTATTTGAAATGATCACCCAGTTTCCCTAATGTAGTTTTTTCCACAAGTGCATTCTACCTTATAGACCAATTATACTAACATTGGTCCATGGTATCCTTCACTGATATCATCTTTTATCTAATGGTTTCAAGGGGTTTAAAAGTGGCGATGATATCATTTTTTATTAGAACCTTGGTGACCCTATTGGTGACCCCTTTGATGTAGGGAAGGTTTTGCATGAACATGGATTATATGCCATTGCTTTAAACTTCCCATTAGCATTGTTTAAATGTCATATTTTTTATAATAATTCCTTTATTTTCATGTTAAATGGGATGGGATTGAGGGTTGTTTGTATGAACCTAATATAAATTAAATTAAGATGAAGGGACCTAGTTGTTTGTTTGGATGACTTGAGACATTTAAGTAAAAAATGTTGGATAGTTGTGGATATAGTTGAACTAAATACATAATTTTGAAATATTTTATGGTGACCTAAAGTTACATAAAGGGACCTAATTTTACTATAAACTAAGGGATTTCCACTAAGGGATATATAAAGAGACCTAATTTTACTATTAACTAAGGGACTTCCACTAAGAGATTTATACCTAATTGTTACATAAAGGAACCATATTTCCACTAAGGGATTTCTTAACTATAAAATCCCTAACTCCCTTGCTTGATATAGTTTTCCCATTAAGAGAATGACTAAAACTAGCTACCTAATGTACAAGCACAAGAGACTACTAACATGAAAGAAAATTTGCTACCTATTTCTTAATGGGGGTTGGCATAAATATGCCAATTATTGGTTAAATCATTTGAGAATGGAGAAGGATATCACTCTATAGAACATTGATATACCATTAAAAATACTATTAAATAGAAATTTAATGAAATACCAATTTACTTATTGTTAAATTTATAAGCAGCTATAAGAGCCATTCTCTGGCAGGATGGCTAAGACCCTAGGCAATATCTAGGGACCCCAGTGCACTCCTGGGGTACTTGGTCTAGGACCAAACAGTCAGTGCCATGGAAAAAGAACCTTGTTAGGGCCCGTAGTATATGACTAGGGTTCTTGGTCTAGAACCAAGCAGTAAAGACCCGTGAGAGGGCCCCTAGTATACGACTGGGGTTCTTGGTATAGGACCAAGCAGTTAAAGCCCCTAGATAAGTCTAGGGCCCCTGGACATGGTCTAGGGTACCCATGCCTAGGGCATGGGTTGATCCTTGGTCTTGGACCTTGGTGGATAAGACCCCCAAAAAAGTTCTCGTGCAGCTTGATCCTTGATCAAGTATTTTGTGGGTATATGACCTTCCCCGAGGGAGGACATAACCACATGAGGGATGTTTCCCATATGCAATGATGATAAAGTAATAATATCACTATGAAAATAAATGAACAATTATTGCCACCTTGTAAACCCTCCTTAAGCCTCTCCTACCCTTGTTTGTGTGATTTGGGGTTTTATGTTGTTTTGTCTTAAGGGTTAATTAAAGTTTAAATTAAATGTTTATTATATCATGTTTAAATTATTTAATTTAAACATGTTATATTAATTATTTTAATTTAATTTATATTTTTAATACCCTAGCCTAAAGTATAAATAGAACCCCCACTACCCCTCACATTACATAATTTTGTTTTGTCTCTAGAGTGAGCAGATCCTCTCCTTGTTGCGGCCTTCTTGATTTTTTGTTGGAGTCTCCTTGCTACGACCCTCTTGATTTTTTGTTGGATTCTCCTTGCTGCGGCCCTCTTGATTTTTTCTGTTGGAGTCTTCCTTGCTGCGGCCCTCTATCTTTTGTTGTTGTAGAGGGTGTTGGGACTATTGCGGCTTTCCTGTGTGGGGTTAATGTGGAGTGGCCCTCCTCCTCTTGTTGTTGTATGGTCACTGTAGGGTGTGGCCTCCTATCTTCTACTGTGTTGAGTCTATAGGGTGTGGCCCCTCCATTTCTGTTGTTGTGAGCCTATAGGGTACGACCTCCTATTCTTCTGGTGTGGTGAGCGTATAGGGTGTGGCATTCTAATCTTCTGTTGTGGTGAGCATATAGGGTGAGGCCCCTTCTATTCTACTGTAGCAGGGGTTTATCTACAGTTTTTATATGTAGAGTTTGGATGATTTAAGCCTCCTTTGTTTGAGGGTTTGTCTATGTGAAGTTTCTTTGGTTCTATCCCTTTGGTGGAAAGAAATGTTTTCATCTCTTGGAAAGAGATCCAACCTATATGGTGGATCTATGACCTAGACTTTACCTGAGAATAATTACAAATGGTTCTACATCTCTTTTGTTGGCTGTGACTTCTTCAGAGGTAAGGTTTTAGGACAAGGTAAGTTATCTATTCATCATCTTCAGATCTAAATTTTGTTTTTGAGTTCTATACAGTTTCATCTATCTAGATCTAGGTATCAACATTGAATGTTATCAGATATAAACGATATATTGAGTTTACTTGTTTATTTCTGTAGTATGATCTACTGTTCTTGATCAGATCTGTAGATTGAGTTTAGATCTGCAGACTAGTATTAGTTTCATATTCTAGTATTATAGGTCTGAACTAGATCTCTCTAGATCTACTCTATAACTTATTTTTACCTAAATTTGTTTTAGATATGAGTACCTATATTCTCTCTGTTTTACAGTCTAGATTAGTTTTATGAACTTATGCTCTAACTATTATACTCACTGAAATTGAAAAGACACTACTATTATGCTTTACTTCCCTAATTCTAACACTTATGAAGAGTTTTTGTTAATTAGAAGGTAGGGATAAAATGTTATTTCTATCATAAACATTCCCATATGATATGGGTTTTCATTAGAAAATGTTTCTACTATGAGTGGATATATCACTAGTGTTAGGTCACATGGACCTCATAACATTATGATTCCTTGTTTCCTCACATAGTTCCTACCATGTTTAAATTATGCCTGCATATCCAACACAAATCCAATATGTTGTCAATTTGAAGTTATATTATATGAATATAAATATCATCAATAAGATAAGCATTGAATAACTTTGGTCAATATGTCTGAAGTAATAAATGAGTATAATTTAATTAGTTCCCATCTAAGACTCTTTTATTTCTATAAATTAGACTTTATTATCCAAAATGAAGTATTCATTATAACATGTCAACAAAAACCTAAAAGGTTATAAAGAATGTTTATTGGTCAATTCTTTGTGTAGTATGGTCTATGAGTAGTTGAATGGTTGAGGACTAAGTTGATTGGGGTTCTTGTTAGAATAGCACTCAACGTTACCATGGAATAGATAAATCCTAATGGTTTCTTTGAGGGTGCATATATTAACCTCAATGAATTGACAATGTACAAGGGATTACAAGATCAAAAACAACATGTGTATGGTGCATCGACAATAACTATTGAACCAATTCATTGTCATTAGGAAGTGGGCATCAAATGACATGTAGAAGTTGAATTGATTGTTCAAATGGCATGTAAAGAAGAGGAGCAATTGTAATTATCTCTTAGAGATGGGCCATAAGAATATGAATTGCTAGAGATTGAAAGAGGGAGGTAGAAGTTTGAAGATTACAATTGAGAAAGGATGCAATTATAGGTCTCTACAATTGGAAAAGACCACCAAAGTGGAAGACATTGAAAAAGACCACTAAAGTGGGAGACTGGTTACTTTTTCAGTAGTTTACTACACAAGTAGGTCACTCGTGTCTTACGCAAATCTAATAAGTTGTCAATTTGAAGTTATGTTATATGAATATAAATATCATCAATAAGATAAGCATTCAATAACTTTGGTCAATATGTGTGAAGTAATAAATTAGTATAATATAATGAGTTCCCATCTAAGACTCTTTTATTTCTATAAATTAGACTTTATCATCCAAAATGAAGTATTCGTTATAACTATTTCTTTAGTCAAAGGGTCTCTACAATTGGAAAAGACCACCAAAGTGCAAGACATTGGAAAAGACCACCAAAGTGGGAGACTGGTTCTTTTTGAGCAATTTACTACACAAGTAGGTCACTCATGTCTTACACATAGATGTGACCAAGACTCATGACAATATGTACGACATGTGAAGCATAGAGGGAGATTTACTTACCAATTATCATTAGGTCTCACTAAATGGTTTCAATATTTGTTTTTTCAATATAGTCCAAATATAAATGACTCTTGGCAATGAATATTTCTTTCTTTTGTTATAAAATGAAGAACATGGAAAAATGAAAAACTTGCATGAATTACATAATCATGTTAATCATTGAATTTTTGAATGAATTTTTTGTTCGAGGTCATAACTAAGGGAGCATATATCTGGGAATCAAATCCAATATAGGGCCATCCATGCTCAAAGTAGTGTGGTTGGATGAAATACATTCCATGTAATTTTCCCTGCATCAACAATCATATTGATGTAACATGCAAGGAAAATGACATGGAATATAATACATAATAATTGTATTATATTTAACTTTAATAAGAGTTGTTTATGAATACCACTGCTTTCTTGTAGTAATCACAGTAATAGTCCTTAGTTTCCCATATGATTAGAGTGAGTTGGTTCAATGCTAATACACATGATAACACATATTCAAACATGAGTTATCAACATATTCGTGACCAATCAGAATTGAGTAATTTTGTTCATTCATGTACGCTCTTCACTTCCATGGATATTTTTCTATTAAATTTCAAAGTTTTAAAATGTCTTAACATAATATTACCTTAGTTTTAAAAAGTAATATTCACTCCAAGTTAAATATTTCTTTCAAGCTTAGTTCTTAAGAGGATCCATACTGGAACATATTATCATAGACTCATATAATCAATTCAATTTGACTTCCAAGAAATTTTCTCATATATTGTTTACAAATTTCAACCACCTATTGACTTTAGACATTAGAAAAGTGGCATTCCACCTTTAGATAGTTACATCCCTCTTGTAGTAATGCATCCCTATGCTCTTGTATTAGGAAGGGATTGGGCTAAGATGTTTGATTTTCACTTTTTATCAATAATTGGTTTCCTCTCATTTCTCCCTCATAAAATTATGACTATTACCTTAATTAGTCCTTATTATTTTTATTATCAAGACCTTGGACCCTCTTATGATTGATGCAAAAAGTTTTTTATTGTTTTAATCTAATTGTTTTCATTGAGAAGTTATAATATATTTTGGAGGAATTTATTTGTCCATTAACTTATTTATTTATTTGATGTATTTCCTTATTTAAATGAGGTACTATATGTGCAAATATATCATTGATATACTTTTTTTTTAAAGATGGTACATGAGATTCATCCTATTATTGTTTGCAATGTATGTACCAATGGAAATTATTGATGAACTTGAAGAGCATGTGTTCGTTTAATGATGTTACAAAAATTGTAACATCCAAATATTCTATGGGCCCTACAATTTAACTACTTGCAGGCTAATAAGATACTCAATCTGGTTTAAATCTTAATAGTCAATATTTATCATTGTTGTTATACAATTATTTCAATAAAATAGGTAGTGACATTGTTTTCAGTCATCCGTAATCTATCAAATCAATTTAGTGAGCCCATTAGATCTTTTTCTTGTTTTAAGGATTTGTAGTGGGACTCACTATTATATTATATCAACCACAACACACATTCTATTCTATTATCATTGTTCAACTGCAAAAATAAATGACAATCAATTATGATCGACTTCATCTTGACTCATGGGTTTGAGTGGACATATAACATGGTCAATGCTACACTAATGAAAATAGGTTAAAATAACAACATTGAAGATCAATGTGCAGCATGAGATCTCTCATAGAAGCATAATATTATTATGTTTAGTCACACAAATATCATTAAAATTGTGTATTTAAAAATCTTTACAAGTTGTGCAATTCCTAGATTCTTCCATGTTATTAAAGATGACTTGTTGAAACTTCAAAAATATGAACATAAAATGACAAAGTAGACTAAAACAAAATAAAAGATGACTCATTTTTGAATTTTTGAATTCTCAAGTTATCATTACCAGACTTAGTGATAGTTGGTTTAATTGCATCCTCGTTTAAAGAATGACCATAAGGGTCAAATCATTACTTATGTGTAATAGAAAAAAATAGTATGTAATGGCTACTTGTTTTCAATGTATTCTAGACTATATAATTATAATAAATGAACTCAGTATTAAAATTTTGTTGATACTTCTTATGGCCTATAGTGTTTTTTTTTATCCGAATCAAACAGTCTTTAATTAACTGGCAATGTGACTTGATCGCAGGAAGCCAACCCTGTGGCCAAGCCGTGGACGTGCCCACGGCTTGGCCATCGGGCTGGCCCCCCATGGCTTGGCCACCGGGCTAGCCCCCAAGGCCAAGTCACAGTCCCACAGGGTCCAAGAAATTATGTCTTATTTATAAATTGAAAATGTAAATTAAAAATTATAACTAAAATTAAAACTATAACTAAAAATTATAACTAAAATGAAATTTGTAATTTTTATAATTTCTTGGCCCCTGTGGGACTGTGACTTGGCCATGGGGGGGCAGCCCTATGGCCAAGCCATGGGCGTTTCCATGACTTATCCATAGTGCTGGCCACCCACAGCCAAGTCACAGTCTGAAAGGGGCCAATAAATTATAAAAATTACAAATTGAAAATGTAGATTAAAAACTAACCATACATTTTAAAAATTAAAACTAAAAATATATACTAAAATTTAGAAAATTACCTAGAGTTCGGCACGCCCATGCTCACAAACACCAACACGACCCCTATGCTCATAGACGACCTGCCTACACAACAGACGCTCACGACCTCTGCTCTCAAGAAATGGCAACAAAGTTTGTAAAATGTTTCAAGATCGGTGTGTGGTTGATATATAAACAATATTTCGACTGAAAGAGGATTTCTGGAAAGAAAATATCTGACCGACTAAATTTTTACACTCAAATCGAGGGTGCAGTTATTGCACCGTTCGATTTGACGTCTCATTTTTCGACCAAAAAATAGTTCGGCCAAAAACAATATCTTTCGGCTGAAAAATAATATTAGTTCGGCTGAAAAAAAGTTTTTCAAAATTTTGGAGACCCAATTGTCATGAAAGTGTAACCCACCTCCATGATTTCACCCATATGAAATAGGAAATGATGAATTGACAAAGTTTAAGGTAGGCTAAGAATCAAAGTGTAAAAGAATATGCTCAAACATTTTGTAAGAAAGCATTAAATTTGGTTATTCCTTTATATACACAAGAGACACTCCTAAAATATATTGGTGGTTTACATTCTTATCTCAAGCACACTATTCTTATGTTAAATCCCTCTAACTTTGATGAAGTATGTGTACAAGCCATTCACATTGAATCAAGTAAAGGGAATGTTGGTGATAGTGTTTCTACAGATACTTGGCAAAGAAAGGATCTAGGGAAAAGAAAAGAGAAAGAGAAGAAGACAACCACATCAAGAAAGGAGAAGCCTACTTGCAAGCATTGGAAGAAGGTAGGCCATGATGAAGATCATTGTTGGATATTACATCATGAGTTGAAGCCAAATAAGTATTCCAATCATGGGAGAAAGAATACCACAGCTGTAACAATTCAAGTGGATCTTGGATCATACTTCGGTGATGAGAAAACAATTGTAGCTATGGGAATCCGAGGTATAAATTCTGTTGCAAGAACTAGTTCTTCTAATTCAGATGTAGTAAATGATGAGTGTAAAAGGAGTGAAATTTTCCACATAAGGGTCATAACAAATAATGTTAAAGTTGATACTCTTGTAGATAGTGGATCACAAGCCAATCTAATCAGTGAAGAGGTTGTAAATAATTTGGGACTTGAAAGTAAGCCACATCCTAGACCATAACCATTGGGATGGATATCTGGTGATAATAATTTGCAAGTAACCAAGCAATGTAAAATTAAGTTCGCAAACACCTCTAATTATATTGATGAAGTAGAGCTTGATATGGTACCACTAGACATATGTGGAATTGTCCTAGGAAGCCCATACCTTTATGATAGAAAACCCATATTCTACAGGGAGGAAAATAAATATTGCTTCAAGAAAGATGGGAAAGAGTACATTGTTCGTGCTCATCACATAAAAACTGACAGATCTTTTGCAACTACAGGGAAGTTAAAAACAAAGGTAAACGAAAGCAAAAGTTTAACACTTATGTCTGTAACAAAATAAGAAGTTAGTGATGTTAAACATGATATGGTTTTGTATGTTTTGAACAATCATAAAGTGTCAAAACAAGCACAACATGAGGTTCAGTTGCATACTTTGATTACTGTTCTATTCATAAGGGGAAGCATGTTTTGTCATTCTCATTCGCATATTCAATATTGTTTTTTATTTTTCTTCTATTTAGTGGCGTATGGCTGCTAAATGCAACAAATAATGTAGATGATTGTGCAATAAATGGGATGATTACTTTGATAAACAACGTTATCTTAGTTTTTATGTTTGTTGTGATTAGTCAAGTGATAATTGTCCCAACAGAAAGGATGACTAATACAAGACAAGTGGGGAGGCAATACCCTCGTTTATTACCTAAGTAAAAGCATACTTTTGGTGCTCCAAAAGCTTCCAAGTGGGGAGGAATGATCCAGGAGGCTCCCCAGGTCTAGAAAATGGTCAAAAATGAAATTCTAAAAAATTAATGAAACCAATTCCATTACGACTGGCTCATCATGCTAATTCCGACCACATATTTACTTTCTCAAATGGGCTCTGTATGCGATAGTTATCCCACTCTGACTATTTTCTCAAAAAACCAAAAAGTCAATGCTCAAACTGGAAAAAAGTTAATATTGACATTAGCATGACATCACCAAGCTACTTCATTATGCTAATGTGGAAGAGGCAGGTGGTGACATGTGACTGGGCAGGGGATGCAGGCGTGGACCAGTTGTAGTGTGACACTTGTCAATCTTCGGGTAAATGTGGTGGGACCACGTGGCCCAGGCATGGGCTGCCACGTGGCACCTAGTCATCA
This sequence comes from Picea mariana, assembly GCA_032191745.1. Lineage (NCBI taxonomy): Eukaryota > Viridiplantae > Streptophyta > Pinopsida > Pinales > Pinaceae > Picea > Picea mariana. The sequence continues at coordinate 340,645 of JASDQU010100125.1, forward strand.
ATTGAGTGGCAATTTAAAAAAAATTGTTTGGGGGTCCATGGGTTTTGAACCCATGACCTATGACCGAGCACAAATCTTTGAGGAGAATTCCATTACCAATGCGCCAAGGGAGGGGATTTTTAACATAGGCCCACAACATTATATTTAAAGTGTAATGTATTGTATAATGGAACAACAGATTGGGTTGGGGCCTAGCCCTAGCACTCAGGTACCCATACCACCATATGACTCTATTTTAATCTCTAAGTCTGAGGGGAAAACGATAGGCATTAAGCCCTTGGATATATGGATATGCCATAGGACTGGAGCTTATGCACTTGAAAAGTGTGGGGGAGGTTATCCAAAGACCGGGGTCACATGTGAAAGTGCTTGAATCTAGCAGCTAGTGCCAATCATAGGCCATCGTGTAACCCAAAGGGCTAGTGCTTGGCCATATGAAGATCATATGACTATTTCCAAGGGGTGTGCGCCACCAAAAAGGGGCTACTCTATGTATTTTTAATTTTTTGTTACAAAGTGGGTATTTTACCTAAAGTTTTTGCCCAAAATTGTTTTTTTTAAGGTATTTTGGCCATTTGAAGGGGGATTTGATCCCAAAAAGAGGTCAAATCTTCATGGAAAGTTGGGCTTCTCTTGTTAGGCCTAAAAAATATATAAAACAGATTTTGAGCTTGAGAGGTAACTTTTTGATGCAGGTATTTTGAGGAGCAGCTTGTATAGTTTGGCCATTTCTCATGTTTTGAGAGGCATTTTGGTCATGTTTTTGAGAGGAGTTTGATGAGGCATGTATGTATCTAAAAAAGGAGGTACTGTACAACATATCAAAATCCTTTTCTAAAAACAAAGAGCCAATGTAAAGAGAACTTGAGAATTTGAAGAGCAATAAAGAGGTCCTCCACTTAGAAGTGGGCCCAGAGACGTAGCCAAAGATTGGTGAACTACGTTAAGATGTTCTTGCATCTACTTATTTTTCCTGTTTTATGTTATCTTCTCTTAATTTGTAGCATGGTTTATAATGGATAAACTCTTTAATCATTAATGTGCATCAAGTAAAATTCATAATTGATATTCCACAACAAATAGAAAATTTTATGTATTTCGCATTCTTATCGATCCGATGCATAAAATACATTAAACTTAACTTGCAATTTGTCAGTAAAACCTATCATTTTTGGATCATGGCTAATGTGGCAAGTAATTTGATGTGAAAAATATGTTGACGTGGCATGACATGGCATGACACATGGATGCTAAAATGGAAATCTAGTTGACATGGGATGACACATGGATGTTGATGTGGAATGAAATATCATCCCCCTCGTTCATTTTTTTCATCATTGACAACTTGTCTTGGATGAAATTAACACCTCAATAATTCTACCCACCCGTGATCATAAACCATTGAATATTAGTGATTTCCTTTGGATGCATGAAACCTTTGATCAATATCTATCAAACCCTGATCATCAGCCATCAATGATTTGTAATTTCCTTGCCCGATTAATTTACTCAAAATATTTTTCAAACTTCGATACTAAGCATTTTTCAACTAAAATCAAAGATGAATATGGGTCATTGATTTTTTACTAAAAATAATCTTGACTATTGATTCACCATACTTCTCCTAACTATGCCGATGAATCTGGATCGTCGATCCTTTAACTTCTCCAAACCTCCAAAAATAAATCCATACAATTAATCTACTTCACTTTCCCAATCATTGAAAACAAAATATAGACTATCAATTTCCATCRCTCTCCAAACCATCGAAAATAGATCCATACCATTGATCTRCTTCACTTTCCAAACCATCGAAAATGAATAATGTTTTGGGTTGAACTTATATGAATTGGGCATTTTGGTCTCAAAATCAAAAGAGATCTTGGCCATCGATCCCTCAAAATTCTCCCAACTTATTCAATATCTTGGTTTYTRAACCAAAATCTATGATGCCATAATGTAACATACCCTAGCCCAATTGAGGGCCATTACATTTAGAATTATACATAAATTAATTTTTTTTATGATAACTAATTCTTGTAGCTTACTTGCTACGAATTGCAAACATATTTATATATTGTATGATACCATTACTAAAATGCATCTACAACATGAATGTAGTTAAATAAATCAACATAGAAACATATAAATACTAATTAAACATAAAATTAATTCACATTCATTAATATTATAATATAACACATAAAATGAATAAAACACTTATCTTCTTAAATAAGATATGCAACCAGTTCTTGGGACTGATGTTACACCCATACATATAATTTATATTATAGATATCAAAAGTAGGTCACCTCGGATATGGGGATAACAATCCAAAAAAGAGGGTGGTCCCTCACTGTCCACTCATAGCTCTGAAAAATTCTATATCCCACTGGTATTCTCCTACAACTATCCTGATTTCACCCCAAATCTCTTCCTATTGACTTTCCCTACCCATGGAATGTACTCCCACACTACTCTCGGTCCATAAATATTCCCATTATCAGAGTCTCTCTAGTGAAAGTAACTAGGAATTTCACTACTTGGAAACTCGAGAAAGTTCACTGCTAGAAACATTTCTAGAAAATAACAAGAAACAAGTTTACCACACTAGTGCAACTCTCACGGAATTTCACTCTTTAGGAATGAAATCCTAGCTCTTATGCAATATTGACAACTTGTTTATTTAATATTAAACTCCTTAAATGATCCAGAATTCACCCACCCTTGTTTCTTTATATACAATTCTATTCTTCTTTATTCTCTACCTATTGTTTACCAAAAAGCTAACTATCGAAAATTTCCTGCTCTCTCATACAATTTTTTCCTCTCTTCATCTTACTTGCTTGACTTACACTCTTTTCTCAAATTATTGTCTTCAGTTTTCTTCTCCCAATAACTATGGGATGTGACTCTTCACACCCACCCTCTTACATAAATTCAATGATTGGGCTCTTCCACACTCAAACAAAAAATAGAAGTTTAATACATAATCATGATTAAATTCAGGCATGTAGGTTTGTATTAATACCCGTGAATATTTCCCCCCTTGCACCCCTCTTCGACATTCCCTTATCTTGTGGATTAATCATCCCCCATCTCTATCCATATTCCCTAGTAGTTGGCATCACAATTTATTTATTAAAATCCAGTAATACATTTATCATATTAGATTGCTTGGCCATGGCAATACATTATATCTACATTAAGCATTAATTAAACCAAGGATTATAGATGGGATGTTACAAGCAATGTTGAATAATATTTAGAAATAAATTTGGAAAATGTGTACAATCTAGACTGGTGATTTACCTCACCAATAGTAATCTTGGAGTTCTCTTGCATGTCATATATGGTTACGGAATATGGTAAGAATTGTTCCCTTTTCCTTGTTCCTGTATGTGTTATCTGGTAAACAAAGAGTATATTTATGGAGATATACTCTTCCTTCTCCAATGCCTTCTACCAGGGAATCATCACCCATGAGAATGGGAGGACCCATGTATGTAGTTAAATATGAAAAAAATTATTTTGTGGATTCCATGTGGTGAGATGCTCTTGAGTCAATAAACCACGAAATAGGACAAGAATTAATTGTAATTATAGCATGTGAATTACCTTTTTGGGGGGGTGCTCTATCTCCCAACTTCTTCTTTCAATTGTTCGGAATGCAGTCCTCAAAATTGTTATGCTGGAGTGTTTTCTCCATGAGGTGTATGGTTTTATTCATGCAATATGATTCAGTATGGTAGCCACAATTTCAAAAACTGCACTTTGATTTCCCTTGCTTTCCCTTTCCGATTTTGGAGTTGGAGGATTCATCAGAGGCTTTGAAATTGCCTCCCTTTATTTTCTCATCATCATTCCTTTCATTTCCTTTCTGTTTGGATTTTGAGTTGGATTTTCTACTCTCATTCATAGCAAGTGCATGTTATTTGGAGCTCTTCATTGCTCCCATTTTGATGGGATTCTATTTCTCATGCATTAGGGATGTAATGAAAACATAAAATTATAGCATTGTCCAAGATTCTCCCTATATAATCCTCATGGTATGGAATGTGGAGACAAAAAAAGTATATTTCAGACCCAACCTCGAAAAAATAGCAAGAATTAATCATTTATGTTGTGTTGATTTATCAATCCCACATCGTTTTACATAAAGGAGTAAGGATTTGAATTTCATGAAGAATTTATGGATATTCTCAAAATTTATTGAATCTAGAGAATTTAACTCAATATCGACCATGTGGCCACACATCTTGTCATGTTTTCCAAAGAGACCTTCCAAAGTAGTCAAAACCTCATTTGGAGTGTTGCAAGATTCAATATGAAACAATAACTTGGGAGAGATGGACATGTAAATGAGAATGAAAACCTCATCTATGTGATTGAATTATTTCGATTTCTCTATTGTTGATGTGGGTTTAGTTTTGGTTTCCATGGTTATTCAATATAGTCCTCTTCCCTCGATAAGAAGAAAGATCTTTAGCTTTCATTCGAATCAATTGTATGGCATGAGAAGATATGACGATGAAAATAATATTATTTATGAATGCTTCAATCTTCTATACTTACAAATGAGTTCTTTTGTTCCTTCTTTCTAGAAACCCATGGGCCCTGATACCATGTATAATTTGGTTGAAACCTACACAGAGAATCTATCTAGCAAAAATTCACACAATGCTTACAAAGTTGAGAGAGAGAGAGAGAGAGAGAAATAATAAAGAACTGTATTAACCAAATGAGATAATGTAAAAATATGTGTGATATAATCTACATGGCTGAACTAATGTTCCATAGTATTTATCTAGAGAGATGTGAAAACCCACTAAAGGAATCTAAAATAAATTTCCACCTAGTCCTAGTCAACTGACCATGTAGTCATACGTTAATTGGATAATCACAAGTGGAGTGAGGATAAAATCATGCATGCACTTGTGTGGAACCTTCCTAGCCATGATGCCAAGTTATTTTTTCCCTCATGGTGATGATCTTGAGGTGAGCACACAACACTTGGTGATGATATCAAGGTTTCCATGCAAGAATCTACTTTTCTAGTCTAACTGAAGTGAAACTGAGTGATGAATAAGGAGGAAATGGCGCCATCATCTAGGGGGAATATCTATGACCAAGGGTGACCTTAACATATACTAATCATCCTAGGTAAAGAAATACTAGGTGGGTGTATAATATATCCAATACTAAAGTCATGGAGGCATTATTTGATTGGTAGAATTTTTTTAATTTGGATGGAAAATGAATGTTTGAGACATTTTTATACCCAAACTCATTTGATTTCTAAACAATAACATTAATTTTAATTTCTCAACAGTTATGGTTTTGACATATCACACATAAAATGAAAAGAAAACATGGTTGCAAATGCTCCAACTTAAAGGAAACACATAATTGTTGTTTATCAAACTTAGTAAGATTTGAGAATGGTGATTGGGATGAGATATAATGAATATAAGTTTTACCATGAATTATTTTAGGTATTAGGAAAAATGAAGTATTGGACTAAGCAATAATTTATAAAGCATTATCATTGGAATCTAGCTAAAGACATAAAATTATTATAGAGGAATTAAACCTATGTGACAAATCACAATGATTTCAAGATATTTGTGTTTCATTAAATGTATGACTCTCTTATCCTATACATGCTAGATATCATATAAATGACCAAACTATGAAGCCACTATATTACTACCAAGGGATAAAATCATATAATTTAGCTTATGTGGCATGATGTCTAGAATATTAGTAGATTAAAATAGAACATCAACATCTACATGGGATGTTGAATACCTTGTTCACTATATTTCAACTAGAAATAAGTATCCATGGATTTATTTTCTATATTACCATGTAATTTAAAGATTGATGACTCAATATTTGTAGTGGTCAACCAATTAAAAAGCATAACCCACTTTGTACAAATTGTTATCACTCATCGAGCATATGATGTATCCCATGTCTTCAATATATAGGTTGTAAGATTACATGGTGTTCCAAAAGTAGTTATAACTTGTCATGTATGGAACTTCACTTCAATGTTTTGGTAGAGCTTTTTTTTTGAGTTGCATATGAAATTGAGTTTCAATACAACTAACCATCCAATGACTATTGGTTGGATCAAAAGAGTCAATAGGAGTTTATAATACATTCTCAATACGTATGTAATGGATTGATCAAGGAGATGGGAATACAAATTTCCCTCAAAACAATTTCCAACAAAAGTGGATATCATCACTTCATAAAGAAGAGTTTGTTTAAAGGATTGTACTAAAAAAAATGTAATTCATTTTTTAGTTGGGGAAACTTGGAAGTATGACTAACACAAAAAAGTGGCACCCTAGAAGAAATGGAGAAAATAGTAAATAAATCAAAAAACAATTTGAAGACTACTCAAGATGATTACAAATACTATGTAGATGATAGAATATTAGATTGGAGCTTCAAGATTGGAGAGAAAGTGTTTCTTAGAATCAGGAAATAGACATTTTCCTTACACCTACATAAGTGGAAGAAATTTACTTCATGATATGATGTCCCTTTTCAAATATTGGAGAAAATGGGTTTTATTGCTTATAAATTGGCACTATTGCCACATGTGATAGTTCATAATGTATTTTATGTGTCTCTACTTAACAAGTTTGTGTTTAACCCTAGCCATGTATTGGGTTTTTATTTTATCAATATTAAGGAAACAAGAGATCTTCTCACTGAGCCTCTAAGGATAATCGATAGTAAATAAAAAAATGACCTTTGGGATAGAGCAATATATTGGGTCAAATTTCACTAGAATCACTATATAAAGGATCATCATAGTTAGGAATTAAATCTATAAATTAGGAAACTTCATCTACATTTGTTCACTGATCTCATAGCTTTGAAGGACCATATCCCTTGTTAGAGGGGAAGGATTGTGATACACCTTATGCATGACCTAGTTTTCCTAATTCTTATGATTTAGCTAGATGCTTGCAATAAATGGTGTTTTGGATTCACCATCCCCCATTTGTGTTCATTAGTGTTGATTGATTATGCTAGACTTATATGATCGATGACCCCTTATGATTACTTAATGATAGGTATTACAAATAATGAAATTAAAGTTATTTTATTTTACTTGCGGATGAATGGTACTAATGACATGTATATGCATGACAATTGGCATTATACCCTATTATGATTCATGATGATGTTACACATGTATTGGTTTTAGTGCACAAACCTATGACTTGTTGAGAAACTTCTAATGGATGGGGGAATTATATATGAGTATATGAATCATGCTCCAATGTGGAATAACACCTTGACCCAATGTTATAAATTATTGAATATTGGGAATATTGGGAAAGACTCAAGAAAAGATGATAAAAGTTAATTGGTATGAAAAGGAGAAAACAAAATAAGTTGTTTGGGGGAAGGGGAAACTAGTTACACTTGATAACCACTTTAAAGTGTTTTAAAAATGGAGACCTATTTTGAGAAGGGGTATGCCTAAGGGAAACACATGGTGATTTGTGTACTTAGAAAGAGATAACAATTTGTGGTAGTGAGCCTACCAATATTGTTATTAATTTTTATGGGCCCTTGGGATGACATTTCTAAGGGCCTAAACATGGTAGTAATATCATTGTGGAACAAATGGGGCACCATTACTACAAAAATTTTCAAGGTTTTTTAATTCAGTAGTAAGACCCTTTCATGCCAACAACCTATGGGAATGGAGGGTGTAGTAAGTCCAACGATCTCACCACTACACTAAGGGATTTGAACTAGAGGCATGTTGTCAATTTTGTTGGGATTGTTGAGTTAATTATAGTGTGATTTGTGTGCCATGTTTCTTATCCTCATTGGACCTAAACCCTACTCCAGCGGGAACTTTCCTAAATAAGACATTTTCATTGGTAGGAAGGAAATAATTATTTGGATGCACTTTCCACACTTGTCATCATATTGAATGGTGAACTTTGTTCATATTAAATATTAGACTTTGTAAAGAAAAGAACCTCAAAACTCCATGCTATTTTATGTGAGATGATTATGATGTATCATTTGTATATGTGATGAATGACAATATGTTGCAACATTTTATGGTGATCCACCTAGTTATGATTTATCAATTGTAATGAATTTACTCTATTTCAATATAGTACTTTGGGCTTAAGGAAAAAAATTGATTACATTGCATATTAATGCCAATTTGTGTTTCTACATATCAAGATCATGGAGATATGGCATATGAAGATAAATCCTTCAACCTTTAAAAACGTATTAAATAGAAAGTCCTCAATCAGAATTTTTTATTCTAATATCATATTTCTCTATGTTTTATAAGGTAGTTTGATTGTTAGATTAGTTTAATAAAATTTATACCCATAGAGTTTTTATCTCTTTTCATAAAACTATAAGAATTACTTAGATAGTAGGTAGCCTTTTTGAAATTTTGGATCCTTTTAAAATCATGACCTAATTTTTTTTTGTCTTTATCGTATTAACTTTTTATAGAATGTATTTATATCTTTCGCTTAATATAAATACTAATTTTTTAAGTTAAAAAAATAAATAAATTATAGTATATATCATTACATGCATGTCTAAAAAATGCGTCACTATAGAACCCACAAAACTCACAACCAATAGTATCTGATAAGTCACAAATTCACTAGCCCATTCGTAAGTATTAACTTTTTGGTATTAAAATTACACAGAAAAACTGTATCTTCTTCATTAGTTCCAAAGTGATGCAAACAATTTATCAATACTATCCTTTTATGAAAACATCAAGATTGGGCATACTTTAATTTCTATGATATATCATTAGTCCCATACTGGCCAAGTATCATTGACCGCCTATTATCTAGTGTTTTTTCACTACATTACTTGGTGCATTTTCGAATGAGGATTTTGTATTATGCACTATAATTTGTATTTACTTATTATCATGATTTATTTATTGAAATAAATTTGTTTCCTTAGTTACTAAATATTAAAGACCGAGCTTTTATTCGTTTCTAGCTCATAATTTCATTGTGAATGCGATTTCTTTTTAGGAATAGTCATGATTAAACAATAATTAAAACAAAACAAATTTATGAATGGTTTTTTAGGAAGACCTAGCTCATATTTTCATTGTGAATGCGATTTCTTTTTAGGAATAGTCATGATTAAAAAATAATTAAAACAAAACAAATTTATGAATGGTTTTTTTAGGAAGACTAACATTGTTACACTGTAGTTTAAAAAAAAAATCTCCATGTAACTATACTTTAAATATAATTTCATGAGCTAATAGTATAGAACTTTATTTTGGTTCTACGCGTATTACGTTAGTGTGTGAGAATCTCACACCAAAGGAGTGCCCGCAATTGTAAAATGATACATCGCATAGTTTAATGTTTTGCGCGCACCTGTGTACTTACACAGGAATGGTGCACTAAAAACGAAATATCTTAATGAATGCACCACCACATGTTAGTGTGAAGGGATGACGCACTAAAGGAATAGGTGCACAACCATTGATTCAGTGCGCATTGGCTTAGTACACATGTTTTGAAGACCAAAGAATCCTTTTGTATATAATTCATGATGTAACGTACACGTGTATAAGGGCGTGAGGGTGGCTGATGTAGGAGTATCACTGTCGTCATTTAATGAGGCGTGGTGGAAGGTGACTCAGCATATAGCCCAACGCACATTATTTGGTTTGGATTCCAAAGAAGGAGCAACTTTTAAATTTTGAGACCTTTGTAATTAAAGATCCCATGAGATCTAAAAGAATAGAGCCATTGTATGTACTCCAAATAGTTGTAATTGCTTTAATGTCTGTAGGATTGTACTGAATTTGAACATCGACTCATATGTGAGAACGTAAATGAGCATTTACTGTAATAAGCTTAGTGATAGGAATGCCTTTAATACTATGTGAAAGCACTAGAATAGTATGGAGGGAAGAATCAAGAAGCCAATTCATGTATAAATCAATGTAATCTATGATAAAGTAAGTTGTTGGAATGAATAAGAATACTCTCAAATTTCTTGAGAGATACTGTAAATTATGTTTCTATTCTTTTTGGAATTGAATAGATATTGTGTTAATGTATTTCTGCATCTATCTGTATGGATGATGTTTGTTTACTGAATGCGTTTACAATTTTGTTATAAGTTTCAATTGTTTCTATTCTGGGAGTGTTTGAGCAAGGAGTGCACAGTTCCAATGCAAAGTGTGCACACGTTGAAAGTTCTACATGTTCAGAAGCTCAGGAGAGATGGTCTAATTATGTATAGAGAAGGTGCAAGGAGCGCATAGGAGAATTTTAAAAGTCCCAAGATCAAGAGAGTTAGTGCAAGGAGTGTGTGGGCCCATAAAGTTTTAATCCTTAAAATATAACGAGGGACATGCAAGTGTGCATGAAGGTTCACTTGATCAAAGTGAATGAAGCTTAGGAGAAAAAGAAAGTGTGAGGTTCCAAGGAGGAACTCAAGCAAGTGAATAAATCCTTTGTTTGAGGAGTGTAAGCATTAAGTGTTGAGTCCTTCGTACTTCATGTTGGCACAAAAGTGATCAGACCAGGGGCCTTCTCAAGTTAGAAGAAAAAGGTTCCGATGTAGTCTAGTGCTCTGTCGTTTTCATCTTCTGGGAGGGAAGATGTATCACCCGAAGCGCAATCGAGACAAATAGGATAGGGAAGGGTAAGGAGAATATGCATATAGACCTTCGAATTAACTAGATTCATATCATTCATGTGCATGATAATTTAAACCTGTTGCAGTCATGAACATTTCCTAACGGAGAATGGGAAAAATAGAGTTGCAATGGCATTCACATGTAAACTACAACCATTTAACCATATCACACATAAAAGATAACATATCATTCAATTGATTCAGAATTCTAAGTACACAAGATATTTTCAAGAAAATTTAGGTCTCGCTCTGTATTATCGTATAACAAGTCTCTTCTCAAAATGCAAGATCAACTTGAGTTACAGATACAATTGGTCATGCTAAATATAATAGGAAATGATTTTGTACTACTGTGAGACAAGGTTATTTCAGTCCCATGCTCTTTTCAACACTATAGTACTACATGACTCCATTACATTATTAGTCTGGTTTTTAACCTAGATTTCAGGACTTAGCTAAACAAACAACATGAACAATAACAACAATAAATCTAGCAACAACAACAACCTCGCCAACCCATTTACAATCATATTTATCCCATATATATATATATATATATATAATCTAATCCAGGATTTTTGGTTGATAACTCAAGAGTTCTCTCTTCTTGTTGATTCGGTTGCAACCTCTTTCTCCCAAAACTGGTGTTTTGATGTCATTCCAACTATTTTCCGTTCTAACTATTGCTTGTTGCAAATTCCCTTTTCTCTTCTTTTTGTTCCTTCCTTTGTTTGACTTTCTGATTCCAAATTGTCTTGCGTAACTTCTGTTTATCAAAACACAACTTTTATTTATCAAAATGAAGGGCCCAACAGGATCTGACCACAATCCTTGACACGCCCCATGTCAAGTCTTTATCTCTTTTGTGGTCTATGGGTTGGATTGTTGTTTTTCCTTTCCTTATGCTTCCAGGTTGCTTCCAATTCTCTCTTGGATTGTTTCTTCTTTATCTCCTTAAAATGAAGGGCCCAATTCAGGTACCAGTTTCATGGATTTATTCTTGACTTATTGGAAGTTCTCAACTTTGTCCTGCCACTTCCTGGCAGGCAATGAAGCTTCCACAACAAATTGTTGGGTTTCAGTTGTGGTTAACTCTTCCTATTTTGATGCGACAATGGAATTTCATTCTGATCTAGTGATAGCATCCAATTGATGCATCTGTAGGTAGGCAACTTGGAATAATGATTGAAACTCTAGTAATTTTTTCTTGGCCACCATCTAAGCTTCAAATAGTGCATTTAGATCATTATCTACTTGTTGAATTTCATCAAACTTGACTTGTTGTTCCAGTTGGTCTAGGGCTTTGGTCGCTTCCTCATTAAGAGATTGGATATTTAAGTGCAAGTCCTCCAGTGTCTAGTTGCATCGTGAGATGAATCCCATCCAATCGTTAATCTCTTTGAAAATTGTAGTGCATTCCACAGTATTTTTATGTAGTGTTATTCTGGAATTGTTTCCTTCCAGAATAACCTTTTCCAATCGTTCCTTGAGCTTGCGAGGTTGTAATTCAACTTCTAATTTGGTTTCCCGCAGCTACCCTTCGATATTTTCGTCTCTTGCTACCAGCTCAGTCCAAGTGACCTGAACCAATTCAGTATATTCTGCTAGCTCATCTGTTGCACTAGATTATAGCATGTGAGGCACTATCTTTGTGAAGGTTGTCTAGGACTTTATTATCTTTTCCTTTACTTTTTCAACTTTCTTATCTTCTTGAATCTTCAATTTCTCCTCATACATTCTTCATGTTTGTGATAGGAGTCCTCCTTACTTTGAAAAGTCAACTTCCCTTTATTCCTATTGGATCTTATGCTCTAACTTGTCGGTAGAAGCTCTGATGAGGCCTACTAGTTGCAGCGTTGGAAAATGGGAAAACTCCCTAGATGTAAGAGTAGCGTCTAGGGGTAGTCTAGCTTGAAGCGACATACTTCTAGAT
>JASDQU010100126.1:0-11118 GCA_032191745.1 Picea mariana
CTCCAAGACGTTCCTTCTGAAACATTGTGGAAAAAATGTTATAGTGAAAATGCCAAGGTGTCTCATATGTATCATCGAAACCCCAAGACCTTGATCTCTGATACCATATGTTAAGAACCAAACATCAATATAGCATAGAAAACCCTCAGAAAAAGTACTCAACGCCTTGAAAAAGAGATAATTTCAGATAATAAGCCTCTTCGAGAGGGCAACCTCCTTTTACCCCACTTAAATGTTCAAGTACAAGATGATTCCAAATGAAAATGTCTCCTTGGTATATATAGGAGACTAGGAGGTATAATTACAACTAATGGCCTAAGGCTGACATAAATAAAATAACATTACTAATATAATATGCCCCAATTAAGGGGTAATGAGCCAATATTAGGGCTTAACAACCTTGTCCTTTGATCAATTTTGTAGGCTTAATTTCCACATCATATTCCAACAAGGCTCCAATCCACTTACCTCTCTTGCCTTCAAGATCAAGTTGAGTCAAGATATCTTTCACAACACTATTTGGAACATATGCAAGGACATGAGAGTGTAGAACATACATTCTGAATTCTTTCAAAGCCTTAACTAAGACATAGGCCTGCTTCTCCATAATATTGTACTTAAGAGTGGAATATCTTAAAGACCTACTGAAAAAGGCAATAGGTTGCTCTTGGTTCTGATCATTTTTATGCATTAATACTCCTACTATAGTGTGATCTGAGGAAAAAAAAAAAAAAATCCTTTGCAAAATCTGGGTTGATCAACACATGAGCTTTGGTTAGAGATTTTTTCACTTCTTCAAAAGAACGTTTTGCATCTACTATCCATTTTATTTCATTTCCTTTCCTCAACATATTTGTGATATAATTTATTATTTCACCAAGGTTAGGGATAAACGTTCTTAAAAAAATTACCCTACCAAAAAAGGATTGTACCACTTTTTTTCTCCTTGGAATATTGATTTTATGTATTGAAGCCACTCTGTTAGGGTCAATTTTGATCCCATCTCTTGAAATAATGTGTCCCATGAGTTTACCTTCTTGCACAACAAAACTTGACTTTTTTGGGTTGAGAGAGATCCCAATTTTTCTACATTTTTTAAATACTTGTTCCAAATGTTGCAAATGATCATTGTTAGAATCTGAATACACAGTTATATCATCCAAGTAAATCACAATGAATTTGTCTTTCTCCTCAGCAAATGCTATGTCCATATCCCTCTAGAAAGTTTCTCCCACATTCATGAGTCTGAAAGGCATCTTAGCATAGATGAAAGTGCCCCATGGGGTTGTAAATGTTGTCTTCTCTTAGTCATCCGGGTGCACCATAATCTAGTTGTATCAAAAAAACCCATCCAGCATTGACATTCTCTAGGAGCCCACAATCTTTTGTAGGATGTGATCCATTTTTGGCAAAGGGTAATTGTCTTTAAGAGAAACTCTATTCAAATTTCTAAAATATATACAAATCCTTATTTCTCCATTTTTCTTTCTGATGGGTACAAGGTTAGCTAACCATTTCTAGAATCTCAAAGAAACAATTATCTTGGCCTCAAATAACTTCCTTATTTCTTTCTCAATCAGTGGCAACAACAGTGGATTTATTCTTCTTAATTTTTGTCTGGAAGGTTTATGATCTTCTTTAATTGGTATTGTATGTTGAATGATGCCTTTATCATAAATATTTAGGTCTTCATAACTCCAAGCAAATACATCAGAAAATTGTCTCATTAATTCAATATATTTCTTTTTGCTTTCCCAGGACAAGGATTTAGACAGCTTGACAAGTTTAGGCCTATATTAAATCCATCAACCACACTTTCATTTGGACTTCCCCTAGGATTTTTAGCCACATATAAAACAATTTTTCAAGAGGCACACGACCCTTTGGAATTGTATTGTTATTAAGATGAATGATCTCTCTTCATGCTATCTGATTCACATACCCATATGAGACTCATACAATATTTTCATTTTCATCTTCATCATGAAAATTTTCTTCATCAATTTGGACATTTTCATATTCTTCTTTCGACTGCAGAAATATGATAATATGTTTGTCATCTTCAAATACTTTCCAGTGTTTGACATTATTTGGAATAGATGGCCTGTGTTTTACTTCAATTTCATATTTCTTGTTGGGATAAATTGGAATTTTAAATATTCTTGATGATGTGGCAAGAGCATCTACAATCCGATTGCGTTCTCATGGTACCACTGAAATGTTATATTCAGAGAAATATTCAAGCAAATTCAGGACCAAATTCCTATAGGTTCTCATTCTAGGAAGCTTTTTTTTATATGTACCTTTAATCTAGTTGATTATAAGCTCAAAATTTCCATGCACAAATATCTTTTTAGCCTTTAAATCCTTTAAAACCCCCAGTCCTAAAATGAGAGCTCATATTCAACCATATTATTGGTGCAATCAAAATCCAATTTATACGAAGATAGTTTTGAAGTAGTATCAAGTGAAATGATCCAAAAATCAGCTCCTTCTCCCTCTTTGTTGACTGCCCCATCAAAATCCATATTCCACACACCTTCATCCTCTTTATTATTTTGTTCGGAAACTGATCCTTTTTGTTGATCCTTTGAAACAATCTGATCATCTTTTTCAAAACATAAATCATTATAGAATATAGAAGATCCAATGTCATTCTCAATTGAGTAAATCAGATGATTGTTGGGTTTATCTTTGCTACTCACCATGTATTTCAAATGAACCTCCCTTTATAACCTTTTGTCCTGACCAAAGACTGACACTGTGGCATAAGACATGTCCATTTGCAAGGTACCTTCGATTTTAGCAGCCCATGATCTTGATAGTAACATTCCAAATTTAGGAGGAATGTTTGCAACAACTACATCCATAATCATAGTTTTTTATGGGACCTGAGATAAAGTAACAACAATATCTTTGATTAAACCCTCACATTTCACCTTTCTTGAATCAAAAGAAAATAGATCCTTGTATGGTCTGGTGATATCCAAACCCAACTCTTCCATAATCACCTTTGGCATAAGGTTTTGAGATTCTCCTAAATCTAACATTTCATTGTGAAGAGTTACATTATGGATATTTAGGCTAACATAGAAAGGAGGAACATCATAATCATTACCAATTTCCTCAACTCAGGGACCAAATAAAMTAGCAGGATGGTCATCTTACACATTAAGGGTATTTGAAGTCTGTTCCATCTTAAGCATGTTTACAATCTGAATTTTGTATTCCATATTTCTGATCATCTCATTAAAAGGTACATAAATCTTAATCTTTTYCATTTCATTTTCAAAATTAAACGAGGGTTGAGCGTTTTCTACTTCTTTTATAATTTCTCATCTTCTTACCTCTAGAACWTCTCTAGGAAGATATTCTTTCTTTATTCTTTCTTTTTTGTAGAATCTTCTTTTGGTTTTCCTTTATTTGATGTATCCTTCTTTGGAAAAACCTTTTCTTGATTACTAGAAGAGGGCATGTCAGCTCTAGGATCCTTTGGAGTAATGGCTACAATTTTCTTATTCCCGATGTTATATTTTTTTTGGAATTCCATGATGGCATTCTGATATCATTTCTTGTAATCCTATTTTTCCTTTAGTTCCTCATCCTACATAAACATATCCTGTTCTTCTTTAGTTAAGTAAACTTGTGACCCTTCTAGGCCAAAATAATGAATATCTTCAGGAGGTTCCTCAAACAAATATGCAACATATTATTTTGGAAAGGAGGTCTAACTGGATAGCTAGAATCCTTTGTTCTCTCTATATTATTTGAGGAACTAGAGGTCTCCTAAATTTTTTATTTCTGGATTGAATTTCATGCGGCCTATCATCCAATGACATTTTTTCTACCAATTTCTCCATAGTCTTTACCATTAAGTCAAATTTTTCATATGAACCTTGAGAAGTAGAAGGTAGTGTTTCTTCTTTAGCTTTCTTTCTATTGGCTTATATTTGGATCTTGATCTTCCCTCATGTGGCTAAATGCAATTTCACTTCGATTGCATCATTCATCATATCATTTAGAGAAGTGGACCTTCTTTATATTAGTAACAAGGTAAATTTACTCTCGAATGCATCAGCATAATGGAGTTGTGAAGCTCCTGGGGAAGGCTTTACCTGATCAGGAATGGAGTTATATAMCTTCATAAATCTATTGKAAAAATCCTGAAATGTCTCAGTAGGGAGTCTCTTTAAATGTCAAAGTGTTTTTCTTACTTCCCATCTCCCAAGAAAAARAGTTTCAAAAATTTCGAAGTTAGGAATGATACTCGTTGGGAGAGATTTAAACCATTTCCTAACTGCTCCTAAAAAAAATTGCGCAATTAAATTCATCTTAACATCTTCATCATATACATATTCAAGATCTATGAAATCAATGAACATGTCTACATGTTGTTAGGTGGTCACATCCCCCTCTACATCAAACTTCTTGATTCTTTGTGCATAATTTTTTGGTAGATCATGAAGTGCAACAAGGAGGAATAATGGGGAAAATATTGCTACCATAACTCTAGGAGGAGTTTGACCTGACTGTATGATATGACTGGGAATTACTATATCTTGGATATGAACAACATGAATAAATATTTGAAATTTCTTTTCATCAAATAGAATTTAGGTCAAATCAAATTATGAATTAGATCCAAACAAGGACTGCTCAAATTTAATATCAAATTCAAGGTCATCAATACTTTTTAATCCACCTTTAGGCAATGATGAAACTTTGTCTAGAAAAATACCTGATTGAGTTTATTTTTTGTTAATTTTGCATAGAATTCCTTCTGGGTTGTCAAGGGTTTGTGGAGGATATGGATTTAGATGATGCCTTGTGTATTTTCTTTTGGTAGCCAGGATTCTGTAACAAACTTTATCCTCAATAACTGATCTTTAAATTTGGAGTCGCCAGAGTGAAAATTCATCCAAAGTTGTATCCAGTTCACTGTCACTCTCAGGAACTAGTTTTTAGAAAAAAATTGTTGTTTTCTGAGGGAAAATTTACCTTTGGTCCCTGGAAATGGTGTCAAAATGTTAACTCTCTGTAATTTCCTTGGTTGAGGAGGAAATAGGTATAGGATTAAACTCAAACCAACTTGGGGATGGAAGCTAGCCCTTCCAACCATATATTTCTCTCTCTCTTCAAATCAATCACTGAAAGGATTGGTTTGGTTTAACTCAAAGGATAGATCTCTAAAATAAATGAATGTATAGGGTTGGCGGAAATATGAACATAAATTACATTGGGCTATGGAGTCACTAAATTCGAAAGTCAAATAATTTTTTTTGGATACTTGGTAGATTTAAGAAATGAATGAACAAAGGTGAGATAAAAAGTAATATTTTTAAGCCAAATAGATATATTGTAGACAACAATTTACAGAGAAAAAAATCATCCTTCAAGGCATATATCAAGGATGAATCTCAAATAAATTATAGCAGAAGTACAATCCGAACTACATGCAACAAAGCATCTGATAAAGATGAATTCCGATACATATATTTCATATCAACATAAAGAAGAAATCATACAATATCAAGTATAAAACATGAAAGCAGAGACTAAGGAATCACATGCATAAAATATCACAATCACATGTATCTCTGTGATCAAAACTCAAGGACTTCTGATCCAACAATATTTCATTAACAACAAGGAAAAATTACAATATTTTCAATAATATTCCTATACACACTTGCCAACCCTTTAATTTTCATGGTTGCTCGAATATATACAAAAACATATGTCTATAGTATCAAATTCAGATCCAACTATGATCCTACAATAGTACTAACAGTTGCACATAATCAACATAAGATATTTAATGAACTGCTAAAAAGAAGGAGTTGACTTGGACTCATTTGATCTAACTATGACGACTTTGATATGACAATAAATGAAACCAAAAATTATGACTTCCACTATTGATGTTCGTTGGAGATGAGTTGGAATGCTTGTCGAAACCATTCAAGCTGAGGTGGAGGTGTTCTAGTCATCCTATCATTGTTGTGCAGCAAGTCCTTTTCGCAATCACCACCTATAGGAAAAATACAACAGAGTTGTGCAACATCTCATGTTTACTTTTGAAAACCCATGATAAAATAATATTCTTATGTATGTGACCTTTTGCAAAAAGGAGTCAAAATGGAAAAATGGAAAAAAAGTGTCAAAAATTCTCAATGGTTCAGTTCTCTGTTGCTTCAACTAGCAATTCAAGCTTTCCCTTCTTTCCAATCTCCACCTGCTGCAAAATTTGTTTGAGAGTCTTGTTATCCTTCCTCAAAGTGAGGTTATGTCGATAAAAACTCTTCAACTATCTGTGTAATGGCAGGGCCCTTCTCACCATTGATGAAACTTTGTCTATGGTAGGCTCATAGTCTCTTAGGTGTTCTACAAACTTCATTTTGGATTACCTGCCTCTCTCCCTGAGTTGAAATATCACATTTTGTGATTCTATGAGTTGTTTATTTAACCTCTTGAAAGTGTGTTTTCCTTCATCATCTTTATTTTCTACTAGTTTATTATGTGTTGGGATTTCCTCTTGATGTTGCAACTTCCTAGTTGAAGACCTTGTTAAAGGTACACTAGGCTTAGGAACCTCCTTTACCTCTGGAGTATGATCCACTTCTTTCCCTTTACTCCTTTTTTCAGAACTAGTTGGAGTTGATAGTGATGGCCTTTCTCCTATCACAAAGGTATCTTTCCTTAAAGCTTCTTCTAGACAATTCTTCTTCAATTCTTTATTTTCAAGCTGCAACTATGCTATGACAAAGTGATCCTTCTTCAATCGTTCTTGCAACTCAATAATTGAACTGTCTATGTCCTCTGAGAGGGTTGGTTGTATGAAGGTTTCCGGAGTCTCACTAATTTCCTGTGATGTATGTATAACAAGCGTTCTCTTTGTTATATACTTGGTGAGTGGTTTTCTAGGAGCTTTGGTCTCTTCTGGAGAAAATTGGAGTTTCTTCCCTTTCCTTTTAGCCTATTGACTTGGTATAGGATCTTCAGTCTCTTTTTCCCTTTTATTAACAGAGCTCTCAGGGATTGATGTTACAATTTTTTCTACTGACGAGGGTGAATTCCTCAAACTTTGTGGGATTCCTAGGAAATCTACTACTATGCTTGATGAATTTAGAAAAGATTCCCAGTCCCGAATTCTCTTTTTGATTTCTTCCAATACTAACAGTTTGATCAAAGAAAAATGGAAGAGGCTAGAATCTCCTTGCTCCTTCCTTAGGTGTACTCTATTATCCATCCTTCCTAGACCTCTAAAAAGGTAATATGGTAGATTCAAAGGATTCTTACCAGTGAAGTAAATTAAGAGCCTGATATGGTATTGGTAAAACCTATTAAATCTCCCTTCACATGTAAAAAACCCTCTTGATAACCCTCAACAAATCACTATGAATTTCCAATAAAAACTCTGTAAGCATGGTAGCTCCAAATTTAGTATTTCTAAATTCGGGATTCATAAAATCATGATGGTAAGAAAACTCTAACCACATGCCTTTGAACCATTTTTCTTCATAAGCAAATATTTATGTCGCAACAGCAATGCTATCTTTAGAAACCTACAACTGGAGATTTCCCACGTTAGCCTTAATGCCATCAAAATTATCTGCAAACTCCCTCCCTGCTTGTCTATTGTACCCTTGAAGTTTTTCACAAAACCTGATGCAACCCATTTGTTCAAAGGATTCTCTGATTGTTGGGTTTGTGTTTACCAAATTCAAACCCTATGGCTCAAAACCTAGGAAATCACCACTCTTTACATTGTTTATTTTACGTTGTGGAGTTGTCAAGATGTTGGTATGTGTAAACCCTGTGCAGACTCAAATTATGATATTGTGGATCCTGTGCGTCACAAATGAGATCAGCAACCTTTGTGCATCAAATTAGAATAGTAACCTCCATGCAACAAATGAGAATAGTAACCTCCATGTAGTAAATGAAAATAGTAACCTCTACGCGGTGTGCAACAATGAACAAAATGGGGCTTGCACGCAACAAATGAGAGTAGTGTATTCTGTGCAAGAATGACAACAATGCCCTCTAGGTCCTTTCTATAGCAATGAACAACAACATGAATATTTGTGCATCAAACTTGGCCGAGAGGTTTGGAAATTGTGGATGAAGAGAAATGATTTATTGATTCTTTATTTACCTAGAAGGAGGATAATTTGAAAGATAATTTCAATTAAATCATGAATTATACCATCATACCTCATCGTACCTCCATATGCAGCATTAGGAAATTGTACAACAACTTGCGTTGCACAATGATTTTCTTGATGATACCACATGCCCTTGATAGATTTGAAATCGTTAGAACTTTGACAAGACTGACTCTAACTGTCTTGAAATGATATCATGACCCTTAAGTGACATGACAACCCACATATTGTCCCAAAAACCATAAGTTACATGGTTGAAAAAGGAAAACCCGACACATGACAAACAAACGTATGACTCATGATTTAAGAAAAATCATCCAATGTTCTTATTTAATCCAAGACATGAACTTATCCTATAATTTTATTCAAAACCTAACAACCTATTTATAAGACACTAATAGGAGGATCCCATGGTAATGGATAAAAAATCTCCAGTTGTTGTTCAGACCATTTTGTAACCATGTCAATAGGTTTCCTTCAACAAGATTGAAGTGTTGTGAAGTTCAAACATCCCGGAGTCTTGAACCTCTGAAGCCTCGAAGCACAAAAGTCTTATCTCGTTTTTAGCGTAGCGACGGGTTCCAGGGTTCTTTTCATATGGGACATTGAAAATCCCTTGAGGGAAACACTCCTAAATCTTACCCAATATATGGTTAATTCCATGAACTTGAATCGGTGGTCCCTTGGAAGAATGGTTTGAATGAAGAACCTTCCATTTACATAACTCAAATTCTATAATAGGAAAAGGGATTTCGAGGGGTAAACGGGTTCAAGAAAATATTGTAGAGTCTGTTTTGACTCTTTATTCACAGATTTCATCCTTAGTAAATCCCTTTGAGGATCTTCCAACTAGCACAGAGGTCAAGGTATTATGCCCCAAATTCATTAATACTAATTTATAACAGTTATCCTTCGCTAAATGGGATTAAACAGAAATCCATTAACAAAATGTGATATTCAAATTCTACTTCAAAATTCCAATCCACAAGGCTCTCAAAGTTATCATTTTTACCATTCAACAAGATAAACAAATTATGTCGTCAATTAGTTCAAGAAAATTAATATTATAACAAAAACCAGTCAATACAATATAAACTCAGAATCACACTTATCTGAAACTTGGAAATTAGTTGGAAACTGATGAAAGGGGTTACCTTTTCCACCCAACCATAGGCATAGTTTCTCTTGGAATCTTACTCCATTGGCCTCCCCCTATATAGATCATGATTCCATGAGAGAGATTCTACTTTTTCTCAGCAAGGTGTTATCACTAGAAGCCGCCTCTAGATTGCGACAGAGGTAAGCCCAATACCCATCAGTTTTTATGTCACAATGATTAAATTTATGGAGGGTCTAACGGATGCAAAATCAGGATGATATCACATTAACTCAGAAAAATGGGATGGTATGCACATGCAGATAAGGTCTTGATCTAACTTCAGATAATCGGTTGAAGTAAGGGTGAGCAGGCGAAAGAACTTGAGGAGAAAATGAAAGGTCTACTATGGACATCCTGTCTTCCAACAACCTAAGGAGGAAAATATTCAAATGCAAGATCCTCTTGGATCCAAAACTTCAGGAAACTAAAAATGTTATAAAAAAACTACAATCAAACATACATCACAATACAATTACAACACTCGATTGTATAATCCATGCCCGAGTCTTTCAATATCAGAAGAAATAGAGATGAAAAGAAAGTTGACTATCATTAAACAAGAAGTCTCAAATGGAAACACATAACCAGAGAACCATAGGCTTCATTAAAACTTTAAAATATGAATCTTAGCTCTACCATCGACCCTCAAAAAAATGGAAAAAAATCCTACATACACTCAAAATCGGCTCCAAATTCCTGAGACGAGATCATGTCACAGGTTCAAGGATTTGCATTGATGAACTTATCTGTTAGGCTGCGCATGCAGATGTTGACCAGACTACCCATGAAATCTTCTGTCAGACGTGATCTTTGTCAGACTAGACTGGTGACTTGCTTCTACAATTTGTCCCTTTCTGGCCTTCTATTTGTGGAAGGAGACGATGTCTCACCCACCTTCCTCATTTTCATTAACTGCTTCTTCAGGATCTGAGTGGGCAGAGTCAACTCCTGCACTTGGAAGTCATGGCGGCCTATCCTTTGTCATGTGTTCTTTTTTGGATGCTTACAGGGAAGACAGGTAGGTGGACGAAGGTGGAGTTTATGAGGATTTGACTAGGCGATGGGTAGTCATGTGGAAAGACGCAGCGTCGGAATGATGATTGGTAAAACATGGACGACAGGACATTGGTGCTGAGATGTAAAGGCACAAAGGTGATATGGCATGGGAAGGTGATGTGGAGGCAAAAGGGAGGTTGCAGTGGTAGGTGTAGTGGGGACAACAACAACACAGGTGGAAGTGACATAGGAGACATGTGTCACAAAGCGAGTGGGGGAGGTAGAAAGGAGATGTGACATGAGGCGAGAGTGGGATACACATTGCAGGTGGTGATAAGTGGCACAGGAAAGAGGGGATGTGATGGGCAGAGATATGAGTGAGTGGAGGACAAGTGTTGGTAGGAAACAAGGGCGGTAAGCAGAGGCATTAAGTGGCCTACTCGAAGTGGGGGGGCGGGGAGAGGTGGTAAGAGGTTTGAGCGGGGGTGATCCAAGTTAACAAGAAAGTGCCATGATAGTGGGGGGATTGCACTCAAAAACCACCAACTCGGACCCCCCCCCTCCCTCATTAAAGGTAGAATGTCAGGGGGGGTCCGATATGGATCCTGCACAGTAGATCTGAGCATGTAGATATCAATCGCCCAGATCTACGTGCCCCTTAGCACAATGCGCTCGGGCACAAAACTTAGGATAAATGATAAAAGTCAGTTTTTAGCCCCCTATTTGTCATTTTTTCACAATGGGGCTATTTTCTAGGGGAAAACCCCCTCCATATAGACATATGTGATAACATTA
>JASDQU010100126.1:20106-30579 GCA_032191745.1 Picea mariana
ATGTTGCATCACCATAGCATATGCAGTCTCGTCCAATCAGAGTTGGACACTTCAACCTGCGAAATTTTGGCACTTCAACATTTAAACCACCATCTTACACCCTCGAGTTTTCTTGAAGCCCCAGAGTCCCAAAGTTCTAGACTTCCAAAGAAGGTCCCACGCGCGTACCTATGATGGTAACTTAAGGATAATCATGAGATTTATTTAATCCCAGTAATTACATAATCATTCATTCTTTAGCCATAGCCCAGGCTACGCTCTACGTCAAACTCCCAAAGTACCAAAGGCCAAAGTCCCAAAGTCATGTCGGCCATTGATCTGAGATCCTTCAGGATCCTTCTTGGTCATCCGATCGAGAAAAGTGGAAGGATATAATAAGTAGGAGTGTGGACTAGTAGCTTCCAGTTTTCATTACTTCATAACCTCCTCGACTAGTAATACTCCATAGAGGTTGAAGGATTCGGGGTCATATAAGCCGCAAATTTGTGAAGTAGGGAAATCTTGTCGGTCATCTGATGAGGTAAATGGTTCAGGTGTCTTATCCATCATTGATCCATAAGAGTAATATGATGATGATTATATCGTTGATCTATGATCATGATCAACGGTGTAGATAGTCCCTGTCACTGAGGAGTTGGTCAATGTTTAATGAGAGGGTGGATCCCATGGTGATGCAGGAGCATCACTCCATGTTAGCAGTGTGCCATCCAACCAACACATCCAACACACATTTAATGAAGAAAGGGAGAGGCACAGCCCTCTCAATTTTGAAATTCAAAATTTCAATAAATTTTGTAAGGTTGTAAGAGCCAACCATGCATCCATTCAGGAAGTGGTTGAGGTTGCCTTAAATGGTAGCCTGCAACAAGCCCAGGATGTAGTCAGGACTGGGAATCCTTTTATGTAATGTAGCCGTAGGAGCCGCTCTTTGATAACAATAGCTCAAAGACGATGGATGAGGATAGCTCATGAGAGCCCTCATTTTGTAAAAAAAGGAAGAAATTAGAGTAGTAGAGAATTAGGAGGAGAGACCAGAGCAGAGAGGTCTTGAGAGAGAGATAAGACTTTTTACAGTCCATCCTTTGTAAACACATTTTGTATAGACATTTGGAGATTAAGAGAAGAGTAGTTTTTCCTGCCCTGAATTGTCTATGTGTGTTTATGCATTTGACTATCACTTGTATGCTATAGATACAGGTTATAGATAGATTTTACTATCTATTTGTGAGTTTGTTAGTTTCTATATGGGTTCTTTAGGCCATGCAAGGAGTGCACAATAGAACATTGGAAGTTCTATAGCCATCACAAGGAGTGCACATCTGAGTCAGAATGAACGTGTAAGGAGTGCACACCAGAAAGATTCATAGGCTCAAGGAGAAGCCTCAAGGTTGTTGAACACCTTAGAAGAGGAGTTGTGAAGGGGAAGGCACAGAGAGAAGGGACAGAATCTCTGAAGGTTCTATGAAGCTCTGCCAGGAGGGCATTGAGCAAGTGCATAGAGTGCACTAGAGAACTCTATTTCGGGTTCTGAGAAGAAGGAGAAGTGTCACAGGAAAGATGCTCACAGGGTTGTTGAACACTCTGTGGAGAAAGGCTCTGCAAGGTGTGCATCGAGCTGAATAATTCCAAGAGGGCGTGAAACATTTCTTTACAAGAAATACTTTGGATCTGAGTTACTTGAAATCTCAGCAACACAAGGAGTGTGCAAGGGCAGACTTATTCTAAGTCCCAAAGCCCAGGAGGAACAGTGCCTTTGCACATGGAGCAATAGAAGCAAAGGAGAACGTGCTCGAATTTCGGCATTTTAGAGTTCAGGGTTTGGAGTGACAAGGGATTTTGGGGTCGCTGCATTGCGAACTCCCTGTTCATGAAATATCGAAGTCTCGCACTTGAGTTTCACTATTTCAAAGTTTGGGGTTTGGAGCGGCAAAGGATTTTAGAGTCGTTGCATCACGAACTTCCAATTTGCGAAATCGTGTCAGCCGTCAGATCTAGAGTGTGGTGGAGTGAGAGCCGCTATATTAAGGATACATGCATAGGGTTGAGTCCCTAGGAGGTGCACAGGAAAAAGGATATGGGCTATCAAATCTAGCACCAAGGACTGATAGCCATCGATTCTGGAAGGAGGTGCGAGGGGTTTAATCCTTGTAACAGCAGAGGAAAGAGGACTCGTCAAGTCCCAAAAGAAACAGGACCATTCATCAAGGAGACACGTGGTGAGTGGTCAAGGTTTAGGGAAAACCCCAAAAGGTCCTCTCAAGGCGTAGTATTTTGGCATTTCAGGACCTGGGATTTTAAAGGACCAAGAATCGTCTACAGCCGGAATTGCAAAATCGCAAATTTTGAAATCCCGAAAAGTGGACCGTGGTCACAGGTAGATTTCAGAATTTTGGGACATGGGAGTTTGAAGGATCAAAAACTGTTGCAGCTGGAATCACAAAATCCTGAATCGCGAAAGGTTGGTAGCACTTTGTCATTAAGCCTTTTTTGATGTTGCAGATACTAGGGATTTGAAAGACAGAGAACAGGGGGAATGCTTGCATCTCGATTTCCCAAATCGTGAAAGATGGTAGTGCTTCGATGCCAAGTCTTTTCGGCATTCTGGGAACCATGTGCTCGAGAGGTCAGGAGTCAGGAGATAGGGAGTCCTGATTTGTGAAGTCCTGAAACCCCAAAACGCGAAAGGTGTGTTTAGAATAGAGAAGAGCATCGAAAGCTGAGCGTGGGCATAGGTTTTCTCAAGATCTGTGCCAGAGGACAAAAGGGACCTGTGGATTTGTTCAAGGGGTTCCAACAGGAGCCTGAAGAGCCATTTCAGCTCAGAATTTGGAACGATCCAGAGACCAGGAGGTCGGTAGACCCTACTGAGGTGGGGGGTCTGCATCAAGTGGTATCAGAGTAGATTTTTGTCTGTATATTTTAGACAAAAGAGAAAGAGTAGACCGTTACTTTGTTCATAGACAAAGGAGAGACAGTGGGAGAAATTTTGGTAACATCAAGTTGTATCAAAGCGGGATTTGACTTCTGTAGGTGACAGAGGTAGCCAGAGTGTCGAGCTTTGCTTATAGACAGAAGAAGAAGAATACGGAGTAATGATTCTCTGTGAAGATTGTTGCAAGGTGTGCAATAGTCAATAGACAACCAGGTGAGTTATAGGAGGACATGGATATGCTCTCAGGCATAGAGTGATCCATAAGTTTGCTAGGAGGGTAGACAAAAGGTAGAGATGGCTACCGAAGGCCATGTATGTGGTGGAAGAGGAGACCACCAACAGAAAACCAAGGAAGAGATTGACAAGGAACTGACTGAGATAAGAGAGAGAATGGAATAGCTTGCATTAATAATGCATCAGAATGCAGAAGCACGATGGTTGTATGAATGGCCCATGAAAAGGAAGGTGAATTGGCCAGTCAAGTAGTTGTTGACCAAAAGATAGCAAAGGCAGTTGAAAATATGGCTGAGGTATACTGAAAACCTTAGGGACACAGAGTTGGTTTGCATCTATGAGCCATAAGTTGGAGAAACCCTCAGTGATGAGGAAGAGAGATTAGTTTCATGTCTCATAAACTGCCAGAAGGGAAGAGATGAATTTTCTAATTGCCAGGTGGGCAATAAAATGAGATCATTGGAGGATCTCATAGACTATCAGGAGAACAACAGTGGAAATTCATATTTCCAAGAGGGCAATGGTATTGAGATTAACTGAAGATCTTATAAACTGCCAAGTGGGTAGGGCAGAAATCCCATATTGCCAAGTGAGCAAGAGAGAGAAAGTGATACTGTCTGAAAGTGTCATGAACTCAGGGATGAGTTTGGGTCAGCAAGGAGTGTTGATGGAGATGGGATCGATTGATCTCATAAACTGCCAGGTGGGCAAAAGTGAACTTTTGAGTTGTCAAGTGGGCAATGGGAAGAGATTAGTAGAAGGTCTCGCATACTGCCAGGGGATCAGTGGCGAAAGTTCCGATTACCAAGTGGGCAATGAGATGGGATCACTGGATCTCATAGACTGCCAGGTGGGTAGCAGAAAATTCTCAAATTGTCAGGTGGGCAGGGGAAAGGAGATGAGACTGTCTGAGAGTCTCATGAACTCAGAGGAGAGTTCATATCAGCAAGGAGTGCTGACAGGTGAGGATCAGAAGAGAATTTTGATGATTGGGGGAATTCGGGTATTCCTACCAAATAGCCCAAGTGAGGCCAGAGCATGTGTTGCAGATGCAGCAACAACGGGAGGACAGCCAACATAAACTATCATGGAGAAAGAAATGGATCAGACTTTGACATTTTCCCAAGAAGTAGAAGATGAGCATTCAACAGAATGGATCAAAAGTTTTAGCCAGGAAGCTGGACAGGAAATCACTGCAGTACTGGAAGCTATAGAAGTAGAAGAAGAAGAAGAGGAAGCAGACAGCATGGATTTTGCTGACCTATGTGAAGAATTGGAAACCATGGAAAGGAGGGTGATGGTGCAAAGTTTGCACATCCAACAGGCTAAGTTGGAAGCAAATAGAGGAGCATACTAGCCTGGGGAGCAGCTGGAAGAAGCTAGAAGTATGCCAACAGGAGAAATGGCAGCAACAAAACTGCCACAGGAAGAAGCTAAGAAGAAGTTCAGTGAGGAGACTACTGATCTGGAGTCTGCAGTAGAGTGGCCACTTAGTGCCACAAAGAGAGATAAAGATAGCATGGGATATCGAGCAGATCTTCCCATTGAGAAGACATAAGTGCAGCTGAGGAGACTACATAAGGAGAGCCAGCCACTGGAGCAGCTGGACGAGGTGATTGAGGAAATCAGAAAGTTAATGTTCATATCAGCAGAAGTAGTCAGTAGGAGGAAGTTGAACAACAAGGAGCCTACAAGATCAGCAGGGAAGAAGAAGCAGCAGCAGCAGTAGCAACAACAACGAAGCACAGGAGCAGATGGACAGCTCCAAGGGAAAGTTTGGGATCTAGGTGGATTTCAACACTGGAGAAGAGGAGATTATGATTAGGAGATCATGATTTTTTCCAGCTGAGGAGTATGATGCAAGAGGATCGCTCCATGTCAACAGCGTGCCAGCCAACCAACACATCCAACATGCATTTAATGAAGAAAGGGAGAGGCACAACCCTCTCAATTTTGAAATTCAAAATTTCAATAAATTTTGTAAGGCTGTAAGAGTCGACCACACATTCATTCAGGAAGTGGTTGAGGTTGCCTTAAATGGTATCTTTCAGCAAGCCCAGGATGTAGTTAGGACTGGGCATCCTTTTATGTAATGTAGCCTTAGGAGCCGCTCTGTGATAGCGATAGCTCAGAGACGGTGGATGAGGATAGCTCATGAGAGCCCTCATTTTGTAAAAAAAGGAAGAAATTAGAGTAATAGAGAGTTAGGAGGAGAGACCAGAGCAGAGAGGTCTCAAGAGAGAGCTGAGACTTGTTACAGTCCAGCCTTTGTAAACACATTTTGTATAGACATTTAAAGATTAATAGAAGAGCAGTTTTTCCTTCCCTGAATTGTCTATGTGTGTTTATGCATTTGAATGTCACTTGTATGCTGTAGATACAGGTTATAGATAAATTTTACTATGTGTTTGTGAGTTTGTCAATTTCTATCTGGGTTCTTTAGGCCATGCAAGGAGTGCACAAYAGAACATTGGAAGTTATGTAGCTAGTGCAAGGAGTGCGCATCTGAGATCTGCGGATTCAGAAAGAACATGCAAGGAGTGCACACTAGAAAGATTCACAGACTCAAGGAGAAGCCTCAAGGTTGTTGAACACCTTGGAGGAGGAGTTTTGCAGGGGAAGGCACAGAGAGAAGGGACAGAATATCTGAAGGTTCTATGAAGCTCTGCCAGGAGGGCATTGAACAAGTGCATAGAGTGCACCAGAGAACTCTATTTTGGGTTTTGAGAAGAAGGAGAAGTGTCACAGGAAAGACGCTCATAGGGTTGTTAAACACTCTGTGGAGAAAGGCTCTGCATGGTGTGCATCGAGCCAAAGAATGCTAGGAGGGCATGAAGCATTTCTTTACAAGAAATACTTCAAATCCGAGTTACTCGAAATCTCAACAACACAAGGAGTGTGTGAGGGAAGACTTATTCTAATTCCCGAAGCCCAAGAGGAATAGTGCCTTTACACACAGAGCAATAGAAGCAAAGGAGAACATGCTCGAATTTTGGCATTTCAGAGTTCAGGGTTTGGAGTGACAAGGTATTTTGGGGTTGCTGCATCATGAACTCCCAGTTTGCGAATACCCAAAGTCTCACGCTTGAGTTTCACTATTTCAGAGTTTGGGGTTTGGAGCAGCAAAGGATTTTGGAGTCGCTGCATCACAAACTCTCGGTTCGCGAAATCGCGCGAGCCATAGGATCTAGAGCGCGATGGCCTAATAGCCGTTGGATTAAGGATATGTGCACATGGCTGAGTCCTTGGGAGGTGCATAGGAAAAAGGATCTGGCACCAAGGATCGATAGTCGTCGGATTCGGAAGGAGGTGTGAGGGGTTTAATCCTCGTAACAACAGAGGGAAGAGGACTCATCAAGTCCTGAAATCATCAGGACCGTTCATCAAGGAGACATGTGGTGAGTGGTCAAGGTTCAGGGAAAACCCAAGGGGTAGTATTTCGGCATTTCGGAACTCGAGAGGTTGAAGGACCAAGAACCGTCTATAGCCAAAATCGTGAATTCGCGAATTCTTAAATCCTGAAAAGTGGACTGTGGTCACGAGTAGATTTCGGCATTTCAGGACCCGGGAGTTTGAAGGATAAAAAATAATTGCAGCCAGAATCACGAAATCCCAAATCACGAAATACCGGTAGCACTTTGTCGTTAACCTTTTTCGGTGTTTCGGATACCGGGGATTTGAAAGACAGAGAACAGGGGGAATGCTTGCATCATGATTTCTTGAATCATGAAAGCCGGTAGYGCTTTGATKCCAAGTCTTTTCAGAATTTCGAGAACTGAGTGCTCGAGAGGCCAGGAGTCGGGAGATAGGGATTCCTGACTCGCGAAGTCTCGAAACCCTGAAACGCGAAAGGTGTGTTCAGAACAGAGAAGAGCACCGAAAGCTGAGCGCGGGCATAGGTTTTCTCAAGACCTGTGCCAGAGTACAAAAGGGACCTGTGGATTTGTTCAAGGGGTTTCAATAGGAGCCCAAAGAGCCATTTCAGCTCAGAATTTGGAACGATCCAGAGACCGGGAAGTCAGTGGACCCTGCTGAGGTAGGGTGTCTGCATCACATGGTAATGAATTAGAAACCACCAATTGTCAGTCAGACCATCTAGTAACAGTGTCAGTAGTTTTCCTTTGGAAATATTAAAGTGTTTTGAAGTTCAAACATCCCATAGTCTCGGACCTCTGAAGCCCCGAAGCACAAAAGGCTTAGATCCCTTTTTAGTGTAGTGAAGGGTTTCAGGGTTTTGGTCATATGGAACATTGGCAAGCCCTCGAGGGATACACTACTAAATCTTACCCAATATTTGGTTAAGTCCGTGGACTCAAACCTATGGTCCCTTGGAAGAATGATTTAAAGGAATCTCCTTCCATCTACAAAACTCGAATTCTATAATAGGAAAATGGATTTTGAGCAGTGAACAAGTTTAGGATAGTCATGTAGAGTCTTTCCCGACTCTATATTCATGAATTTTATCCCTGGATAATCCCTTTGAGGATCTTCCAACCAACACAGAGGCCAAGATCTTATGCCCCAAATTCATTAATACTCATTTCTAATAGTTCTCCTTCACTAAACAAAATTAAAAAAAAAACTATTAACATAATTTTATATTCAAATTCTACTCCAAACTTCCGAGGCCACAAGGCCCTCAAAGTTATTATTTTTACCATTCAACAAGATAAAAAAATTATTTTGTCTTTTTGTTCAAGAAAACTTATATTATAAAAAAAAACAATAAATACAATATGAACTCAGAATCACACTTATCTGAAACTTGGAAAATAGTTGGAAACTATTGAAAGGAGTTCCCTTTTCCACCCAACCATAGACACAATTGATCTTAGAATATTCCTCCACTAGCCTCCCCTTACCTAGATCATGATGCCATGAGAGAGATTCTACTTTTTCTCAGAAAGGGACAAAGGTTACTCTCCTTTTCACATAGGAAACTAGCAGTCCAGTTTTCTATCCACCAAGCAAGGGAGCATGTTGTGATCACTCACTCAATCATTGCAACTACATTTATCATCTTAATTAGAAAACACTGTATAGTCTCTCATGTAACAAGAACAACTTATTTTCCCATTCTTCTTCAAAACCAGGGAGCCTTCTGTGCTCTCCTCTTTCTTTGAATGGTCCTCAGACCCATTCGTGTGTCTCCTCTTATGCCCTCTACTCCCCCCCCCGCCCCATGATTTTCCTTCCTTTTCTTTCCTTATCATGCAAGATTTTGTGGGTTACATTAGGAAGTCTTTCATATGGTACTCTTCCCATATCCTCATTAAATCTTAATGAATACTTCCTAACTACCAATCTGACTGGTAATTAAATTTTCCGAGCTAGAAGATTGTTCCAGGTCTAAGAAATTTATATCCAGTAGAGTACCATCTTGGCAGGGGTCATCTCAACCATTATTGGTTCCCCTTACCATCCCCTCTCATGCATCATGATATATATTGGAAACCATCTTTTAGTAGGCATGGCACAAATTCCTTTTATTAATTAACAAAATATATACATTACCTTCTAGAGAAAGGTACATTAATTGTCCAACATTCACATGAAAGAGCTATCTATAGTCGTTTTCATAATAATAATATTTATAATCTGGGGAAAACAAGGGTGTTACAACCTTGATATTATCCTATCGTGTTGTTGGAATATTTTTGTCTTGGAAAGTTGGAAATGAATCTTAGGTGAGAATTGGTATCAATGCCAGCGTAGACTGTGGGGAGAGTAATTTTCTTCCGAAGGTTTTTTTAAATGATTTAAGAATGCATGGTATATCTACATTGAACATAATAGGTCATGATATGGCTATGAATATCCCGTATCAAGGTTGGCACTTGGTTGTGGATTTGGGGTTGAATGATACTTGGAATCAGATTTGGTCTCATTACACCACATTATTACAAAAGGAACACATTCATTTATCAGTTAATGAAGATGAATTGGCCTTCTACACCAATCTCTCGGGTAGCCAATTATTTGCAAAATTGGGTTATCACGCTATGAATGTACTTTTGAATGACTCCTTGAGGTGTATTTATACTTTTTCTAAGTAACCTCTCTCCTTAATATTAGGAGCTTCTATACTTTCTCATTACAACTACTTTACCCTTTCATTAAAGACTTGTAACAAACTAGGTGCATCTTGACCATTCTTCGAGGCTTCTAACTTCATAAGGCCATAACTCCTCAACTGTGAGGAACCATGTGGTGTACCACCTATCACCAGAAATGTCATGACGAGGACTATCCATCCATGAGTGAGTTAGTTGTATTCACACCATCCTTCATGACCTTTTTCCTTAATCAAAAATGTATTCCATAACCATACCTTTGGGGCTACCGTACTTCTTCAAGGGTTGACATCAATGAAAACCAATTTTTCAACACTATTAGCACCTCGTTTTACAATGTTTTAAAATAATGTATCAAACTTCACAACACACTATATTATTTAGTGATTTTTTTACCAATGTGTTAGACTTAACAATGTTAAATCTCGCACATCAACTTATATATAGTTATAACCATCTTGAACTACTCATAACTATTTTATAGTCATAAAAATATATATAATCGAAGGTGTATGGTTAGAATGGATGATAATAAAAAATGATTGTGATGAAGTTCCCCTTTTCAATCCTATTATATGCTATGGAATGAATGCTTAATTACTCTTTCTATATTATTTATAGTTAATGATTTATGGTGTATTCTTATTTTAATTATATACACAGTTTGTCTCTATAATTCCTCCTTATAGTATTTTGGTTGAGATTTCACCTTTTTGGATTTTATTGTTGGCTTATTTAGGGTATTTTGGGTGAGATCTCACCTTTTTGGATTTTATTGTTGGATTATTTATGAATATAGAGTTTATCCATGTAATCGTGTTCTAATTATATATAGATTTTGTCTCTATGATTTCTTTTAGTATTTTAGGTAAGATCTTACTTTTATAATTCCTTTTAATATTTTGGGTGAGATCTCACCATTTTGGATTCTATTGTTGGCTTATTTAGGATTCCAAAGTTTACCCATGTATTCTTGTTCTAATTATATATACATTTTGTCTCTCTAATTCCTTTTAGTATTTTGGGTGAGATCTCACCTTTTTTTAAGCTATCGTTGGTTTATTTATCTCTAATTCCTAATTCCTTTTAGTATTTTGGGTGAGATCTCACCCTTTTGTATTCTATCGTTGGTTTATTTATGAACCTAGAAGTTATCCATGTAAATGCACCTTTTTGGATTTTATTGTTGGCTTATTTATGAACCTAGAGTTTATCCATGTAAATGGCAACTTT
>JASDQU010100126.1:36400-47384 GCA_032191745.1 Picea mariana
TTATTGCTGAGGGAGCCAGAAAAAAGTATATAGTCTTCACCTACTACAAACTCGATGGTACAATTCTAATCATGCGAAGAATGTGTCGATGTCGAGAAAGAAGAGAAATCATTAGATTACCAACCATTGATGAATGTTGTTAACCAATGTGAGGCAACTCATCATTGATACCAATGAGAGCCAAAGTACCTGAGTACATCTTGCAAAGTGTGAATGGATGCGCTGAGGTCGAGCCACTTGCAAGATATGATGATCAAGGGACATTGATGTATTCCCATGATCATCGGCGAGAGAACTTGCCATTAAGGCATGTAATCCTCTAGGTACTCAAAATGGACTCTAGTCTATTTCCCAAATAAGGTGTTGAGGTCGATGGGGCAAGACTATTGAAAGGCGGGCCTTAAGGAATCCCACATCAGTCAACGCGAGTTTTTATAAAAAGATTTGTAGGACTAAAAGATATATCTCAGTAGCAACAATGTGTATGACAAGGCAATGTAATCATGGAAATGGAGTTTGTTTTATTCAGAAGAAAAATTGGAAAGGAAAAAATCAATTAAAAAAGATAAAGGAAATGATGTATGCAACTCAGAAAGATAGGGATGTGCAAAGTCATGATGGATAAGGCAATGGAAGATGGATTCAACATAGGGATGATCAATGTACTAACAAGGAGTAATTTAGGTAAGCATATCATGACACAAAATGGTTTATGAATAGGTGTAGTAACAACATGTTACAAATACAGGAGTAACAGCATGTAAAATACATGTGTAACAGCATCAGCATGAAATGTATAATGGAGATCAACTCCTTCAAACTGTTTATCAAAGCATGTTTTTCTGAAAAATGTTGTTATTCATGAAAAATCTCTTCAGCAGTGAAATTGATGGTCGTTGAACCTAAAAAACATTAGTACTAAACCTACAATCAAACATGTGAGATCATTGTAAACTGAAGAAATTAGTACGAAGGCGAGCAAATTAAATTTCAAAAATAAAGTGCATTTTTACCTCTTGCCTTTGCTATTTTTCTCATTGATTGTTATCAAAGTGACTTTGAAGAAAACAAATTATCGTGAAGTGTAACAAAAAAAAAATGCATTTGTATTATTTTCAGGAAGTGAATGAAAGGTCCATTTGTAATTTTCATAATTTTACAATTTTTATGTATTTTCCATTCATAGTTTTATAATTTTTATGGTTTTAGTTTTATTCTGATAATCCACATGAAAAGATAATGCAAAGAGAAAAAAAAAAAGCACTCAAAATCAAAGTCAGATCTGCATTCTTCGGCATTTATTGCAAAGCGTGTAAGAGCACTATGGTTTTATTTTCAGAAAATCTTCAAGCCACAGAAGTTCGGAAAGTGTAAATATGCTACTTAGATTCACTGTCAAAGTTATGCAAGCAATGGAAAATCATTTTGTTGCATTAAATGCAATTGCGTTGTTGTATGATCGGACCTGGACATCGTTAGATATAATGAAATTTTCAAAGCATAGTGTTCCAAAGCATCCAGTAAAAATCATCAAGCAAATGATACTGGCATCAAAAACATTAGTGTAATGAAGCATTGTGTATAATACAAATATTCAGTGAGCATGAGAAAAGAATCATCTTTTTGCATAAAATCCAGCATAGGCACAAGGATCGACATAAATCTCTTGGGCCAATTTTTAGTTTCTTTTCTGATGAAAATACTTTGCAAGCCTCACCATCTCTTCTAAGACATGATCCCAATGTTTTTTTGAACATAATGATAGTGTATTGCCCCCTCCCTGTCCTGTTGAAGTTGTCTACTGATGCAAAACTCAAGAAAATTCATCATTCATTGCATAAGCAAGTGCATTGTGAGCTATGCGATATCGAGCAAGTTTATCAAGTTTAACATGTGAGAGTGTTTTTTTGAGTAGTGTGGGATGCCTTCTTGCACAACCTATACAAAAAAATCAAGCCGGGGGATATGAAGATCCACCCCATCGCCCACTTTCTTGCAATACGTCTGGATAATGGCCTTGGTCATGTTGATAATGCACAATGAATGTCGAGCTTGTTGGATTGGAAGAAGGTGCATAATGAAAAAACTGACACAGGGTGGCTTGGCTTTACCTATTGCATAACATGGAGTGTTGCGTAAGGATCGTATGCTCAGGGCGAATTCACTTTGACCATTAGCCAAATATCTTTCAAAAATGATCATCTAATTTCCTTTATTTGACAGATCCTTCTACAACACATCTCAAGACGAAGGACTCTCATATTCCTGGGATAGATGTCGGGCCAACGATGCAATCTTGGCAAATTAGAGAAAATGTTTCACTCAAAAACTTCATCCATTACCATTAAGTTTAGATTTCCACTATGCCTATGTCATACACCCTAATGAATGGCTAAACTTTCAAATTATGCCCAATGTTTAGAAAAAAAAAAAAAAAAAAAAAACTAATTCGATTCTATCAAAAACTGCTTGGGCATCATCCCTTGGTGACCAATAGAAGGAAAGAGTGGGTGAATATATGAGTAAAGAGTCTCACTTTCCTACCTCTCTCGATCGAGTGACTCAAATCTAATAATATTGGTAAGTGTAGAGAGGAGACCGTGATTTATGATAGCTGGATGAGATGGCAGTTCTTGAATAGTTTTCTATAAATTTTGGCAAAAGAATCAACCCACCATTTGGATAAATTAGTTAGGAAGAACAATGGTTCCATTTTTAAAATTGATGCCATTAGCCAAATCATAGAGAGATCGTCCATTAGACTTATTTATGGAAAACATTTCAAATCAGCGTTCCTAATCGACCGATAAGCCAGGGTGGACAGTGAAGATACGAGTCATTGGCTATATTGGGCGGGAGATGTTCAACTGATACAACTCAGACAGTTTATTCTAGCAACGTGTGACATTTTTTATCTCTTAACTGATTTTATTGCACTGTTTGTTGTAATGTTTGTCACACTGTTGGAATGCAGGTTTTAGGCAGCAACTGAATAGTGCTAGAATTATTACATGCCAATTACTAGTGGTGATATTCGAGGAATCTACTCAAGAAGAAATGTTGGAGCATGTTGTTGTAGAATAATATCACCGTGATTTGTTTTGACTTTAATCAATATTTAAGTAAAGGCAATGAGAAATAATGACATCATTAAGATTTTGGCCCATATTTCTTCATCAACGACATAGTCCAATTATTGATATGAAGCCCGAATCGAATGCTAAAATCATGGAGAGAAAATTCCAGCTTCCCAATTATTGAAAATATACAAACAAAATTCAAGCTTGAAAGTTGATTCATCAGAGATGAGAAGGTGGAGCAGTAAACCATTGGATTCATTTTCTTGCTAACATGGATGCGGGAGAAGACTAGCGACAGGATTATTTCATTTGTTTGTGTTGTAGGCGGTAACTCAAACCAGAAATGAACATGCAACTTCAAACCACAAAATATTGCAACAGGAAACAATTTTTTTCACAGTTTAAATGGAATTCAACTGACCACAGTTTAGCACTATTTCAGCATGCTGCAACAATTCAGTGGGAAAAAATGCATGAATTTGCAGATGATTTTCACCATCAGCAACCAAAATTCTTCCTGAAATCAATTTAGACATCCTATTTTCTGATCGGTGTTTTATTCATTATCCTACCTACTCTATGCTAATTGGAAATTAAATATTAGTTACGTGTAGTCAAACAACCAATGTATCCAAGCACGTAAAAGTAATAAGAATATATTATCTTTCAATTTCACAACTAAGGATAGAAAATATGTATAAGCATGCGAAATCTATTGTTGAAACTCTAAATTAACAAAATTAAAAGAAAAATTAAAAGAATCTAACCTGTTAGTCGCTTAAAACCATCGTTCGATATAGATTTTGTAGGTGTAGTTTCCCTCACTTAGATCATGTTGCAGATCCTCATTGTGCTCCTCAAGTTCCTCATATGTTGATTCCTCGTTCGTTTCTGGAGGCGTATTTAAGCTCTGGGCTATTGTCAAGATCTCCTCTTCCTGCGAAGAAGAAATCCCAACTTTCACAAGGATCTGAGTGAGTTGTTCCAAGCTAGCACTCATAGTTAAATCATATTGCAAAATGGGTTCTTACAACACCCAAATCAAAATAAAAAAACTGAAAAA
Organism: Picea mariana; assembly: GCA_032191745.1. NCBI lineage: Eukaryota > Viridiplantae > Streptophyta > Pinopsida > Pinales > Pinaceae > Picea > Picea mariana. Next base: position 40,544 of record JASDQU010100126.1, read on the forward strand.
TCACACTTGCTGAAACACATGAAAACCTCTTCACAGTTGCAAAAATTGAAATTGCAGAAATTGAAATTGCTAGAATTGAAATTGTAGAAATTGAAAGTCAAACTTTGCATGCTCTGTCCCAAATGAGGCTGACATCTTACCTCAGATTTAGGAATACATTGGCAGGGAGAACATGAGGGCTGTCCACTCAAGTAGTTTCTATGACCCCTTACCAACACATGCAGACACACTTGCAGGAATTGAAATATACACTTACGCTTGTAGGAATTGAAATCTACACTCACGCTTGCAGGAATTGGAACACTCCCTACATGCCCTTACCCATATGTCACCTCATAGTTAGGAGCATGACTAATCATACTTGCATGAAAATTCAAACTAAACTTCAATCCCCTTGTGCTGTCCTCGGCAACGGTGCCAAAATGTGGGGTGAAAACATTGATGTATTAATTGCGTTGTAGTGCTTTCCCAACCATTTAATTTGTCAATCCAGGTTCATAGACTTACGAAGTGCACGCACTATATGTGTATGACTGAAGTATAACTAATCTAATATAATTTTTTGAAATCAAATTAATCTAGGAAAGCAAGAAATTGTATAAGGGAAAAACAATACAACATGTGAAGAGTTGAACGACAATTGACATATGTGAGCTCACACAATAAATCAATCTCAAATTATATTACAGGAATCAAATTACAAAGCATGAAAGAATAACAATGAAAGAATCAAATCTAAGAATCCCCTTCTCCTAATTGCAATACTAAATTATGAATCACATGCCTCTCCCCTTCATGAAGAGAGAACACTCTCTTATATATATGAAAGTCTTGAAGATAAGATAATAATGTCATAATTATAGATCCACTATTCTATCAACCACTCTCAACTACTTTCCCATTATTACAAGATATGATCCCTTCAAATCCTCCACACATCTCTCGCATATATTAGATAAGATATGCCAACCAAATCTTCTATGATCTTCTCCTTGAGAATAGGCTTGAATAATTATCTCCTTGAAATGGTGGAGGAGATATACATGAATTCTTTTGAATTAAACCTTCACATATCCCTACACATTACAAATCTCACATATATTTGAGATATTAGTGAAGACATGTTAATATATAATATTTAATCACAAATTCACTTATAATACTAAAATGAATAAACTGGAAAATAATAATGTGAAACCCAAATGTATTTATGAAAATGGTATGATGGAAAGTTAATGGGATGATTAAATGTATGGAATAGTGAAGGGAAAGGTGGAATAAAATGTGACATTTCTGAGTCCTAACAAAGATATGATCTCCTTAGGCATGCCATGTAGTTTAAATATTTCATTCGTGAAGATATTAGCAATATATATTTCCTTGCAAGTTGACTTTACAGGAATGAAGTGAGCAATCTTTCTCAAATTATCCACAACTACCATAATAGCATCATTTTGTTTGGTTTATTTAGGAAACCCTATGATGAAATCCATGGAGATGGTTTCCCGTTTCCACTCTGGAATTGGTAGGGGCTGCAATAGACCAGCTGGGTGCCTATGATAAACCTTAACCTATTGACATTCTAATCATTTATCCAAGTAGTCAACTATTTCCTTATTCATCCCTAGCCAATGAAATAGTTTCTTGGTGGTTGTGATTATTTTTTGATAACCATGGTGACCAGTGTATGGTATTTTATGTAGTTCATCCAGTATGAACCTCTTCAATTCTTCACTATTTGGGATATACAACCTACCCTTGTTAGTTAATAGGCCATCATTCGACAATTCATAGCCCTCATACTTCATCCTTGTGGGCTCTTGATCTAAGAATGCTTTCACAATTTTGAAGAACTCATCTACCTCTTGTACTCATAGATACCAAGTGAATCACTTTCATGCTTCTACTGAGGGAATCAACCACTCTATTTTCCTTTCCCTTAATATGTTTGATTTCAAAATCAAATTCACTAAGAAGAGCTATCCACCTATTTTTCCTAGCATTGACTTTGGGTTGGTCAAACAAGTATATCAACCCATTGTGGTATGTCATAAGTACGAATCTTTTTCCTAGGAGGTAATAACTCCACATTTGTAAAGCATGTACTATGGCAGGCAATTCCAAGTCGTGGGTCACATAGTTGATTTCATGCTCATTTAAGTTTCTAGATTCCTAACATATTACATGCCCTTCATGCATGAGGATTCCTCTGAGTCCTTCCTTGCCAGAATCTGTACACACTAGAAATTTCTTGTTTGGTTCTGCAATTTTCATCACTAGTACATTGGTTAAAATGTGTTTTAGTTGGTGAAAACTCTCCTCACACTCTGTTGTCCAAATGAATCTAACTCCCTTTTTTTGTAGCAAGGTGATTGGAAAACCAATCCTGGAGAACCCCTTTATGAACCTCCTATAGTATCTCGTTAAGACCATGAAGGACCTAATATCAGAGATATCCCTTGGTGTAGGCCAATCCATGATGGATTTGATCTTTTTAGCATCAACTGCCACTCCTTCCTCAGTGATGACATGACCTAAGTAATTAACCATTTTTTAAAAGAAAACACACTTGCTAAACTTTGCATAGAGCTTGTGCTCTCATAGCACTTGAAGCACTGAATTGAGGTTCTCTTCATGCTCTTATCCACTCTTAGAATATGTCTAGGAATTTACTAAGTACATTATTCATCAAGCACATAAAGGTGGTTGGTGCATTGTTAATCCCAAATGGCACCACCAAATATTCATAGTTCCCATATCTTGTCCTAAATGTTGTTTTATGGATGTATTCATCCTTAATTCAGACTTGATGATATCCATACCTTAAGTCAATTTTGGAGAATATTGTAACACCCCTTAGCTAGTCAAATAGGTCATCAATTCCTAGCAAGGGATACTAATTCTTAATGGTCATGTTGTTGAGTTGTCTATAGTCTATGCACAACCTGAGTGTGCCATCCTTACTCTTTACAAACAAAGTTGGTGCACCCCAAGGGAACACACTGGGTCGTACGTTAACTTTATCCAACATCTCCTTTAGTTGAAGTTTGAGCTCAACTAGCTCTGGTGTACTCATTTGATAGGGTGCTCTAGACATTGGCACCATCCCAAGTACAAGTTCTATTGACTAATCAATATCTATTCTTGGAGGTAGACTTGGTACCTCTTTTGGAAACACATCTTTGTACTCTCTTAATATAGGTGGTCCTATAATCTTGTTCTACTTTCCCCAATAGAGTTAAGTACTTTTATTTCATACAAAGGACATCCTTTTATACAATACTTCTTCACTTGAAGGATTGATATTTGTCTCACTGAGAAAGGTTTTTGAATTTCCTGTGGGGTTCTTTTTGCCTCTTCCTCATATTCACATTCCAATGTGTTATTGTAACAGTCTAACTTGTATTTATGGGAATCCATCCAATCCATTCCTAGTAGCATGTCGTAATATCCTAAAGAAGTATGTTTAGAGTTGTTTGGTTGGCTATCCCATTTACAATGAATTGGCATGTTGGCAAGACCTCTCTAACCTTTCTTTTTGTTCCAGTGGCTAGTTGTACTAGCCATGACTTAGCATGTTTTTCTGGATGTAATTTACATTTCTCAATAGTTTGAGGGGAAACATAACTCATATTAGAACCAAGGTCAATCAAAATAGAAACGGGATGGTTTTAAATCATACCTTCCATCTCCACTATTGAAGCTTGGTGATCAAATTGTCTATTAGCCAAAGATGCATAAATTCATGGCATGCTTCTGGCCACATCATTTACTATGGTAGCTTCCTAGATGTTATAGATGCTCCTACTATCTTTTTTTCTATGTGTGTAGTCCCTCAACTAATGTTCTTCTCGACATCCCCAACATTTCAATGGTTATCTCTCTGTAGTATCATCCTTTCCTCTGGTTGATCCAAAGGGTTTATTTCCACTTTGGGATGGAAAATTTTGTTTATAAACACTTTTAGTAGGAAGGTTCATCTTAGAACCTTTCCCAGGATTCTTAAATCTGAAGGGTTTAAACCCCTTCTTATTAAATCCCAATTTGCTTTCCTTTTTCCAATCTTTATGAGGTTCTGCCTTTTGCTTGAATTTCTCATAGAAGTACCTTGCCTCCTTAATGGTATCTTCTAAGGTCTTAGGTTCATCAAACTCAATTATGTATCAAAAGGATTGAGGTATTCCACTAATGAATCGTTGTATCTTTGTCTTTTCATCCTGTATGTAAGGTACATACCTTATCAACTCAAGAAATGTTTTGACATATTCATCCATGGTGATTTGTCCTAACTAGAGTTCATAGAACTCCATAGTATTTTCATCATAGTACCTCTCAAATAGGTACTTCTTCTTGAAATACTTTTCAAATTGTTTCCATGAAAACTCCTTCTCATGGATTCCTTTCACATTTCTAAGGTCCTCCCTCTAGATGGAGGCATTTACATTCAAGTTGAAAATGGATATTCGGGCCTTTAAGTTAGAGTGGTCATGGACTCTGTGTCGAGCTAGATATATAACATATGAATCAACATTTAATTGTCAACCCGGGAAGGTAGACTTAGAGGAACCAGCACAGGAAATGCAGGGTTGAAGAGGGGGTTTAAAGAATGTCAAACTAATCCCTGGACTGCTAAAAGAAACTTGCTGGAAGAAGCTACTGTACTCTACTTTGTTCTGCACTACTCTGTACTACTCTGTACTAACTTCATAAAATTGTTCTGTATATGCATGTAAAAGGTCTACTGCACACTGATGACTGAAAACAATTAAGTTTCTACTACTTATTACTCCACACAACTCAACAACCTTCTATTTTATAATGCAATGAAACTCTATATTGCAATCAAATGAAATGCTACTTCTGTTCTATTAAACCAATGAGAAAACGGCTGAAAGATGATGTTCAAATCTGAAGATGGAGTCTACTGTATATAGCTTTGTTTCCATCAAAGGGGGCCCTGCCTTCTTTGTTCCTCCTCTTCTCAGAATTAATGCTTCAATTTAGATTTTACTGCTAATCAAATAAATACAGATCAAGAATTGATAATGAATGTCAGGAGTTCAAATCCTCCCAATGGCGGAATTTACAAAATGTCCAAAGACTATCTTAGGGTTGACAATCACGAATCTACCAATATACAGTAGGGAATAATATTTAAAAGACCGCTTGAGACTCGAACTGGCCGGAAGTCCAAAACGAAGTCGGGGAAAGATGACCTTCAAACTTCTTTAGGGTTTGAACTAACCAGAAACAACAGACCGTTCTTTAAATCAACGCATACTGGAAAATAAATAGCTTACAGTAAACTTGCAAATAACAGAAGTCGAATTAGTGAAACTCTAACTATTTTATTGAAAAATAAGAACAATACAAGGCCTGGAGATTCGATCTATGTTCCATTCTTCTATCTAATCTATGCTCCGTCTATCTTCCCCTCCTTTCTCGAGCATAGAAGCTCTGTATATAACGTTTCAGATCTCCCACAATGCATGGCTTTGCGCCCTAGATAAACAAGGAGTTACAAAATGGTTTTAAGAGTATCACTGGAGAATGAGACACGTTTTGAGACACGTTTTACATAGTCAATCGTTCCATGATTTTCTTCCTTGCGTTATACATGCACGAATTTAAATGCTTGATGCCAGCTATAGTGATCCCTCTTCAAATCGCAGAGGTTTGGAAGTGCTCTTCCTTTATGGAGTGGAATCAATGTTGTATTCTCAAGATACTTGCAAGCCTGAAGCTTCAAAACCTTTAATTGGGGACAAGAATCAATGATAGGCTGCAAATTTGTCATGAGCATTATAGTTGTCAAACTCTTCTGCTTCTGGAGAACCAATTTCTCAAGTGCAGTTGATGTAATATCAACTTGATTAAGAATTGGACAACTTGTGACATTTATAGATACCAGAGCTGGACTAGATAAGTTCAATTCAACAATCTTGTGGCAATTGAAAATACTTATGTGCTGAAGCCTTGGAAGATCCAGTGTGACAGAAGTTAGAAACCAACAGAAATCAAGTTGAAGTGCTTCAAATCGCAGAGCACTTTTAAACAAACTATCTTCTTCATGGACCTAGCTATATCAATGATTCTATTTCTGACTTTGTTTAGCTATTTATTGTTGCATTTATAGTTGAATTCTTCGCTCATTTGTGGCTTTGGAAGCACTTCATGATTTCTGTATACAACGGAACATATATGTGTAACAGAATATGAATAACACATAAAGAATGCCATTTGTTTAACAAAAGACTTCAGGAGAGTAAACAATATCTTCAAGAACCAACAAGAAAATGTTATAAATTCGGAGCCCAACATCCCCCCATGCCTAGCCTTTTGCATGTCCTCATGCAAACGAATTCACCTCTTTAACACTGGCACGGTAATAGAATGTTAACAATCCCAAGAACTGTCCATCTTGATTAATAGGAACTGCTGAAAAGAACCCCTGTACTCTGAACATATGCTATCAACTCATTCATTCATCATTTAGATGGAAAATCTTCAATCACTTCTTATTTGAGTTGATGCCCTTTTTATTTGCAAAAAACATAAACTATTCAAAGGGGCTATCTTTTATTCACTATCCTACCTACCTACTTAAAGAAATGAAACATTTCTTTAATTATAGGCAAATAACCAATGTAGCCACCGTCTTAGCAGAATCAATAATGAATTCATGCCCTTTGATAGAAGATATAGATGTATAATTACCAAGGCATGCTGAGCAAGCAACACCGGTTGCTTGATTTCCAAGAATTGTTGAAGAAGAAGAGCATCTGAAGGCTGTAGAACAGATTGAAACCAATGTTCAATATGATTATGCATACCATGTTCT
>JASDQU010100126.1:63257-79988 GCA_032191745.1 Picea mariana
ACACTAAAGCTCTACATCAAAGTATAGCTATTTGGGTTAAAAGATCTAAAAAGGCCACATTGTTAGAAGCCTTTGAAGAGGCTACTCAGATTGAAAAAGATATACTTAGTCTTAAGGACTCTTCTAGCAACGAAACTGAGACTGTTTCTTCTTCCAAGAAGAAGATTGAAATTCTACCTAGACCTACACAAAACAAAACACAACCCGAAAACTCTGATTTGGAAAATTTAACCAAAGTTGTACAAAAGTTATCTAATCAAGTTATAGACTTAAAAAGGTCAACTAAATAAGCTTCTTCGAGTAAAGGACCCTACAAACCTCCTTTCCGAAAGCCCTTTCAAACAAACCGGCCTAATCCAAACCTTGAAGGCTTGAACCTAGAAAGTTTGCAATGTGCTCTCCAGACAATTCTAGGAGCCCAGGATGACTTGATCCCTCTTGATTTTCCTCAAGAGGAAGTCGAGCAGGAAACAACTCAAGAAGAAGAGTCTTCTCCAAATATCTTTGGTCACCTCTCGGATAGTATATTCCAAGCTAACTTTGAGACTGTGCACCCTTATAATACTAGGAGCAAGACCGCGAATAAACCTCCTGCTGAGACAACTACAACTTTACCTCCAAATCCCTCTAAATTGGTAGAAACTAAACAGAGTAATGATAGCCCTAAAATAGATTATGATGTTGTTGAAGATCTTAAGAAATTGTGGGCTAACATTTCTATTTATGAGTTGTTGAAATTTCCATTTTTGTTACAGAAGATGTTGCAAAATATTTCAGACAATGGCAAGAATGGTAATTCAAATGGTAGCAAGGTTGGACAAAGCAAAGTGCCACATAGGACTTCCACTAAAAACAGTTCTGATACTCAAGATAAAGGAAGCCTTCCTGTAACTTCTGTAAATAATGTAAATAACAATGTAAATAGTGTAAATAATTCAGATAAAGTAGTCTTAGAGAATGCGAGTAAGAAACCACAAGCAACAACTCTAAGTACTCGCAAGAACGTTCCTCCTTTTCTTTTAACTTTCGAAATCTTCAATAGAAATGTGCATAATTGCATGGTTGACTCAGGAGCATCGTCAAATGTGAAGCCTTGGTCAGTCTGCCAAAAGATTAATGCTGAAGTAGAACCATCTTCCTTGAAAATCATACAGCTTGATCGAACAGATGTTAAAGTTATGAGCGAATTGAAAAATGTATTGATTAGATTATCGTCTAACCCAAAGGTTCATCAGTTTATTGATATAATTGTGGTGGATATTCCAGAAGTATATGGCATGTTTTTGAGCAAGGACTGGTCGGAGCAACTACATGGTTACTTCGCAATGGACTGGTCTCACTTATGGCTTCCAGAGAACGGTAAGCCCAACAAGATCATGGTGAACCATGAGCATTACCTTAATTTCACGGTAACAGACTTGAATGACCCCAATAAGCCATACACACCTTCGGCTGATTCACCTGAAGTCCAAGGGATGGACACCTACTTCGGAAATTTCATGGCTGAAGTTTCACCTATCAACAATCCGGAACGGCAGTCCGAGATCCTAGAATATATGCAACCAACAACTTCTATACAACAGTCCCATGAACCTAATGCAAATCAAATTTGGTCTTTATATTTCGATGGTTCCAAGTCTAAAGAAGGAGATGGTGCAGCTTGCATCATCATTGATCCGGTAGGTAACAAAACATTATTGGCTTGTAGATTAGAGTTTGAATGTACTAACAATATTGCAGAATACGAGGCTTTATTACAAGGTCTCAGAAAAGCCTTAGATATGCACATTCAAAATCTAATTGTATTCGGCGAATCTGAGATAGTGGTCAGGCAAGTGAGAAATTCTATACATTGTCTTACCCCGCATCTAAAATGTTACCAGTCTGAGGTATGGAGTTTAATAAACAAATTTTCTGCTTTTAATATAAATTCCATTCCTAGATCAAATAATGCTGAAGCAGATCTACTAGCTAATGTTGCCTCTAAACTTCTTCCTGCAGATGGTTTATCCCCGAGCGCATTCTCCGTGGAGCTATTGTTTCGACCATCTATTCCTGACAATATCACAAACTGGAGAGTATTTGATGATGATTAGCAGATCATTAACTTTTTTCACATGGAAGAAACCTTTCAAGGCGCTGTGATAGATGAACAAATGCATGACGACAATTTGCACGACTTTACGGTAATACCTAATCCGAAATCTCCTGAAGCTCTATCAGACATGGTAAATTTCATACCCAAATCTATTGTTAGGCTAGAAAAGTTTTATGATTTTGAAGATAAATTCAAAAAGACGGTCAATTGCAAAACAAATAGTTCCTCATTGTCTTATGAAAAAGTTAATCTAGGAACTAGTGAAAATCCTCAATGTATCAATCTAGGCTTGGGATGTAATAAACAAGAAAAAGCTGCTTTCTTCAAATTATTTAAAGAATTCAAGGATGTCTTTGCTTGGACTTACGAAGATCTTAAAACATTCGATCCCAATATTATACAGCATGTCATCCCGATGAAACCCCAAGCCTTGCCCTTCCAACAGAAATTGAGGAAAATGCATCCTAAGTTAAAACCGACCGTACAAAAAGAACTGAATAAAATCCTTAGTGCTAAAATAATTTTTCCTGTTAGACATACTCAATGGGTATCCAACCTCATCCCAGTGCGGAAGAAAAACGGGGAAATTCGACTTTGTGTCGATTTTCGGAACCTCAACAAAGCGTCTGACAAAGATAACTATCCTGTCCCTCCCATGGAACAGATCTTGCAACAAGTATCTGGTTCCGAGAGGCTATCCTTACTAGATGGTTTCTCTAGATATAACCAAGTCTTGATGTCTCCACCAGACCAACTAAAAACTACCTTCTGTACCCCGTGGGGCACTTATGCTTATCACAAAATGCCCTTTGGATTTATTAATGCCAGTGCTACCTTTCAGAGAGTAATGGATATTGCTTTTAGAGGCTTAATCAATCACTCTGTAGTAGTTTACTTAGATGATGTGACTGTTTACTCTAAAAACAAAGACGATCATCTAGCTCACTTGCGAGCCGTTCTACTTTGATGTCGTAAATACGGCATCTCCTTGAATCCCAAGAAGTCCATCTTTGCAGTAGAACAAGGTAAATTAATAGGATTTATTGTGTCTAGTGATGGAATGATTATTGACCCCAAGAGGACCCAAGTTATTGCTAAACTCCCCCCACCCACTTCCAAAAAATCCATGCAGTCCTTCCTAGGCTAGATTAATTTTGTGAGAAGATTTGTCCCTAGTTTCTCCGAAATGGCCAGACCTCTCCAGAACCTGATTAAGAAGGACACCCAATATCACTAGGGACCTACTGAAAACCAAGCTTTCAACGACATAAAGAAGGCCATAATTGATGCTCCATCTCTCATGAGCCCTGATTTCTCTCAAGACTTTACACTCTATACTTTTGCCTCTGATCGTTCCTATGCCACAGTTCTAACTCAGAAGAATGCCGAGAACAACGAAGTACCCATCGCCTTTATGAGCTCTGCTTTCAAAGGTGTTGAACTTAACTACCCAGCAGTTGATCGGCAAGCCTACGCTGTCTTCAAGGCAGTTAAACATTTCCGATCTTATCTTTTGAAGTCAAGAACGAAGGTCATTGTCCCTTACCCTGCCGTTCGGAACTTGTTAGTGCAAAAAGAGTTAGGAGAGAAAAGAGCCAACTGGGTCACCTCCTTGCAGGAGTTTGACTTAGAAATCACCCCAGCACAAATCGTGAGAGGCCAAGGTTTGTGTAAATTGGTAGTTGATTCAGAAACTAAACAACAAGAAGATAATGGCACGTCAGACCTAGAACGACATGATCAGAGTTTGATTTGCTGTACTCAAAACCTTGTTAGTCCTTGGTATGATGATGTTAGACACTATCTTCAACATGGATATGCACCCCGTCATCTTGACCCTACCAAAAGAAGATCTTTGAGACTAAAGTCCGCCTCCTTTCATCTAGTTAACGGTATACTGTTTCGTCAGAATTTTGACGGCGTACTAATGCGTTGTCTTGAAAAAGACGAAGCAGAGAAAGTCTTGCTTGAGTTGCATGCAGGCGAAGCTGGTGGTCACTACGGTGGTGACACCACTGCTCATAAAGTACTAAGAGTCGGTTATTACTGGCCTACACTTTTTAGAGACGCCCACGCCTTGTGTCGAAAATGTATCATTTGTCAGAAAGCGTCAGGGCGATTGCAAAAACCAGCCTTCCCTTTGCAACCCGTCACAGTCAATTCTCCTTTCCAGCAATGGGGCCTTGATATCATTGGTCCTATTAACCCTCCATCCTCACAACAACACAAGTATATTGTGACAGCCACTGATTACTTTACTCGATGGTCTGAAGCCGCCGCGCTAAAAACGGTTAACACAAGTCAGGTGATTGCCTTTCTGAACTCACATATCATTACCCGTTTTGGCATACCTGATTATCTAGTCTTTGATAACGCTTCACACTTTTCTTCTCTTGAGATGAGTGACTTTGCCTTAGAGAAAGGAATAAAGCTTAAGTATTCTGCGATTTACTACCCCCAGGGTAACGGCTTAGCAGAATCGACCAACAAGAACTTGATCAAGATAATCAAGAGAACCGTAGCTGAAAATCACAAGAACTGGCACAACGCACTACTTAATGCACTATGGGCTGATAGGGTGACACCCAAAGCTGCTATAGGAAACTCCCCCTTTTTCCTCGTTTATGGCAGAGAGGCCATCTTGCCACCTCATATCCTTCTTCCTTCGCTTCAATTGTCACAAAAAGTTCAAGAAGAAGAATGTCCCCCTTTAGAAAGTCGTATTAATGCTTTGATGAAGTTGGAAGAAGTAGGAACCCAAGCCAAGCGTAAATTGGATCAACATCAACAATTGATTAAAAGCTGGTTCGATTCTAATTCTGCTTCTGATAGAAATTTTGAAATAGGAGATCTCGTTTTAAAGTGGGACAAACCACACGAAGGGAAGGGTGAACACACTAAATTTCAAAATTTGTGGCTTGGGCCATTTTTTATTGCTGAAAAGTTGGGTCCTAGTTCCTTTCTCTTGCAGAGTCTTGAAGGGCAGCTTGACACCTACCCGGTGAATGGCCAAGCCCTGAAAAGATACTTTGCCTAATTTTTATCTTTGTATATTATGTAAATATTTCCTTTTGTTTTTATTTTTGCCTTTGTTTTCATTTTATGATTTTGATTTGATTGATCAGTTTGGCGTGTTTTGAAACATATGCACGCTTATACACTGAGCCATTCAGACATAGACTACAAAAAAAATCTCTTCGCTGAAATAACTTCTAGAAGATTGTACAAACATCAACGATTTATATTTCTGAAAATGATATTGGAAAATGTTGTTTGAAAGAAGTCTACTAATTTAAATCTCTAAGTGAAGTTTGTTGTGATCATCTTTATCTTTTTACGCTGTCCCTTTTCCCTAAAGGAATGACTCAACAAGGATGTCTTCCTATCAAAGTAAGTTGTTTTAGAAATAAAACATTTCTGGAGCTGAATAAAGGACAGTATTAAAAATTTCTGATGAGGTCTAAAAAATATGAAAAAATCAAGATTTTTCAGCGTCACCCCGCTCAGCTATCCATAAAAGAAAAACAAAATAAAATTATTAAGAGCTGTGGGAAGTGTTTGTAAACCCGACGGGATACTGAACAGGTCCGCTGGCAGTGGGTAAATGCAAGCATGGCGCCAAGACAACTTCGTCGGGGTACTGAACAGGCCTGCTGGCAGCGAAGCAATGTCGGGTAAATGAAAATCTGTAAAATTATAAGAAACCTCTTTTAAAAAGTCCTTTATTCTAATCTAGAGCTTCTTGACAGGATAAAGACGTCCGGGTGGGTTAAATGGCAACCCTGTCGAGGCTATGGACGCCTGCTAGCAGCAGTGGCCATCCCAACAGTATTGAAGATTTTATCATGAAATCATAACTTGCTGATCTTTAAGACTGTTATTGGTTTACATCTTTTAAAACTTCGCTGGAAAATATAGTTGATAACGATGTTAGTACGATTTTCTGGTTGTTGTTTTAAGTCGAATTTTTCTTTGCTGTCCTGATCTGAATTCATTTATTTTGACAGAGATAACTACTTCTCCCAGCGTGTCGCCATTGTTGGCAGCCAACTCATTTTTTTAATTGCTCTTAAAAAAGCTGCCTACACCCCTTGTCTCATTAACGACAAATCATCGTCGCATTGAAACTAGACATCTGTTTCATTTTTGCGACAATTACAATTTGGTTTCGATTAAGTTTTCACAACTGAAAGTGTGAAAACACTTATTTCATTGTTTGGACTGTCCTCGTCTTTCATTGATTTTTCCGAAAGACACTTGACCATTGATTTATCGCATGACTGCAAAAGATTTTTTCAAACTTATGTCCTTTGGCCTACTCTTACCTTGATTGCGCATTTGGATCTGTTTGATTACTAAGCCTTTGAGCATGAAGATTTACTGATTTTATTCTGATCCTATAAAGGTTATGATGGATTTGGTCTTATATGCTTTGATCCTTATTGCTACGAGCTCTTGACTCATTTATTATATGAGATTTTTGGTTGCAATGTTCCAACAACTTTGAAATATACACATTTGAATGTGCAACGAATGCATTGGTAAATTTATAAGGACGAGTTGAGAAATAACAATGGTTTAAGTTTCACAAAGGCGCTATGATTAAATCTTTTGGATTTCAATTTCATTAATCGATGTTTGGTGCATTGTTTTGAGAGTTGATATTACATTGATCGATCATAGTTTTAAACTATGCATTGGCATGATTGAATTAATATTGGTTTAAAACGTTTGATTGACACGACAGATCATTGGTTAATGTTGGATTTCATGTTGGATTAAACTTAACACTTGGCGCATGATTATAACATATGGTGTTGGTTCTATTTTGAATGAATGGCACGTTGATATGATGATACACCTATTCGGTTGGCCGTAACATTTGGTTTAAACGATTATGATGTTGGATGGAACAGCCTTGTACACAGCCATTAATACATTGCATGGCGGTGGTAATCCCACCACCTTCGTATGCATGCAGTTAATTTCGTCCTCTTTGAGCATTGAAGCTGTTAAACCCTATCATTTTTTGACCCTGTGCATTGTTTGTTCGGTCCAAACCCCACCATGCACAGAAGCCATGGCTCCTGTCATAAGAGCAAAGCCCAATGGGTGCCAAGCACTGTTGATGTTTGATGGCGTGTATAGCAACCTGGAATAATTTGGGTGGCTCGCTTTCATAAAGAAATTTGATAGTTATAACCTCACTGTGGCTCGACAATTTGCGTTATCATTTGATGGATGCCGAGCCAAAGTTGGAGATGTCAAGCTTGAAATCACTTAACAGTTCCTCAGCTTGGCAACCAGCCTGCCTGTCTTGGGATAAAAATGGTCGAAAAGTTGCAAGGTAGATGATGTTCCATGGACATTACTGTTCCAATCTCGCACAGTGAACTCATGCGACAGAGGTTTGTCTGCAAAAATGTTGAAACCCCGCTGGTATGATATCCTGATGATTATCAAGCAATTCGTTACTTGTGAAGGCAGGTACGGATTCATTTTCTTGTTTCACCTGCGTTTATTGATGGTTTTTATGGGTTTCGAACTTAGTATGCCCCACTACCTGCATCGAAGCTTGTTCAAGATGGCTAAAAGGTACAAGTGTAGCCAAGATGATACCAGCCTCTTCCATTTGGGGTTGATTAAAATGATTTTGGTTTATGAATTAGGGTTGTGTCGTGATTCTTAGCATGATTTTATCAGTCGTAATGGCTTTGAAGAGTCTAACCCTCCACAGGTCGATAAGCCCATGGTAATCGAAACCCAACCTGTTCCCCCTGTGCCTTATAATGTTTTTCTACCCAAACCTAAACCCGAGTCACCTACGAGTGTGCCTATGGCTATGACTAAACAGGCCGCAGTTGCTAAGCCTACAACCAAAAAGACTAAAGCAAAGACTGGTGCTAATGCTAGAGACAAGAAAAATGCAAGGTTAATCTCTCGCATGGCGAGGAATAAATCTAAGCCCCCTGCCAAATCAGAGCCTATCGTGGTCAGCAAAGACTCTGATTCAGACATTGAACGTTTTCTCACCGAAGAGTATCCTTACTCCGAGGGCTTGTGTGGAAAACCTCCTTATGATTTTGTCAAGAATTTACCTCTGTGTCTGCGGGATAACCCTGAATTCCTTGGTATTGAACCACCTCATGGAACCCTCGATGAATCGTCGAAACCCTCGACTTCTCAACCTGTTGCTCCACCTTGCGATCAGTGTGGGTTGTGGTTGGAAAGATATTACTTGGATGTCCCAAGGTTGCAATCCAAAATCCACGATTTGGAAAACCAAGTGGAAAAGCTCACTGGTCAGAATGCAAAGGTGCAACCCAACGACAAGAAGCAACGAACTACTGGTTCAATCCTATTCAAAAATGTTGAGTCTGCTACAACAATTGTCAATTCAAAATTGACATAGTCTCAACAACTTCGATGGTAATTTTTCACTCATTTATATTACACTCTGTGTACCTATTTCACCTGCTATGTTACATAAGCATGCTTCGCTGTATATAATTTTTGTGGTGATTTTCGTTATAGTTTAAGATTCGATTGGATGGGGTTTTGATTCGATGGATCATCGAATAGATATGAATGTTCAAATTTAGTTTGATGCTCTGTTAGTGAGACAAGTTGTTAATAGTTTTAAAAATAGACTGTTGTTGATATTTCAATTTTCGAATACAGTCAATGGTATGAGTTAAATTAGTTATGAGTAATATGATTGATAAATGGGTTAACTATTTTTGTCTTTCAACCAGATCTGATACTTATTCGATTCTCATTATTGTTCGAATTGGATTATGTTCAAGGTTTCGATTTCATTTCTATAATTAACTCGATGAAGATTCGTATTGATTATTGCCCAGTTCATGAATCCTATCGATTTTATCGCGCCTCTGTCTGTCGACTATGTGGTGATCAAACATGAAGACTTTTGAGTTGATATTCACGGAGTTTGATTTCATCCGATTACAAAGGAAGCTATTTACATATCATGCTTTTAACTAAGTGATATCAATCTGCTGTTATGATTATAATTGGTCAATGACAGTTACAACCATTGTTTTTGGTCATACCTGTGAACTGTTTGAAACTCAGCAAACAAAGACTGTGGCTGAATTTTATGGATTTAGTTATGCATGAAATCGTGATAGTTTTCTATATTGGCAATGGATTAAATGATATGAATCTTATGCAAATCAATAATGATTGTTTGTATTTCATGCGATTTGGTTTACCATTGATTGCATTTGTGAAACAGTCTTGTTAAGATTTGATTTGATTTTATGTCAATTGGAAAAATAGAGCATTCTTACTCTGTCCCGATTTACATTCGTTTTGATTTGGTTTGATTTAAAAGATAAGGAATAATTGAATCATTAGTAATTAGTTTTGGATTTTATTTTATTTTGATTATATCTAGTCCTGTTTGCTATTTTTGACTAGCCACAGAATCAGAGGATTCTGTAGCTAAGTCTGTAAAATCATTTTTTTATTGTTTTCTTAATAAAATACCCTTCTAATTTGATCTTTGTGTTCTATTGCAGGCAAATTCGAATTGGCAATAGATATGAGAAGCAGTTAGGGGATGGTCTACAGATTTTACTTGCATTTTATTTCCTTAGTTTAGGAGATTTTGGGATATCTCCCAGATTGTGTAAAACTATTTGCTATTATTCACAAGGATGTTTTACCTTGTGAGAAACCTATATAAACCTATGGTTTTTGTAATAATGTTCATCCTCAGTTGTGGGAGAATAAGGATATGGAGTTCTGATACAGACTGGAGTAGAATTGATGTTTTGTCATAGCTTTAGCTTCTCAATATATCACATTTTGTTTCAAGTTTGGTGTATCACTTTGTTTATGGTTTATGATTACTTTAGCTATCTAAATCAAATTCAAATGATATATCTCTATTACTGTTATTTATATCTTGTTTCTTCCAAATAGATAAAAGACATAACAATTGTTAGTTCAGTTTGTGAATGATAGCTTTGTCTTCTTCATAAATTGAATTGTTATATATAAGTTTTCTGCATAATAGGTTTCCCCTTTTGCAGGAGTTTATAATCAGAAGATTGTTATGATTTTCTTTTATGTCTTGTTTGTCCTGTAACATACTTCAAGAAGCAGCATAGCTGATCGTTTCCAAAAAGGTTAAGGACTAAACAGTGTGAGTTTCCCTCCTCCAGCCAGCTTAAGAAGTCATCTTGCACAGGGCAGACTTGGAGCGTTTCCAGGTCTATTAGTGTTTTGTTTACTGTTTTTATTAAGTAGTTTGATATAGATAGAAGTTTCATTAGATTTAAATTAGATTGTTTTATTTCAGTAAAATATATTAGATTGGTTAATTTCAGTAGTTTATTTTTTTTGCATAAAATATAAAAATCATAAAAACATACCTTGCTGTCTTAGGGCAGTAATCAATTGAGTTTTACAGGTTTTAATCAAATCTGTAGGTTGTTTATAATGTATATTTGTGAATAAGTGATTTCGCTGCTACAAATTAGATAGTTGATTTGAGTTATTACAAGAGTTAATTAGTAGTTTTTATATAATAGTTAGAGTAGTTGTACTTAGTTTTAGTTTATTTAGTAGTTTGTTTCAATTAGATTAGTATATTAGTTCCTTTCTTTGTTTTATTAGTTTCTATTTTCCTTTCTTTTAATTATTTTCTTGTATTTAGTTATAGTTTAATTTGTTTATTAGTTTAGTTAGATTACTCAGCTCAGATCAATTCTCTCTTTGGTTTTCATAGAAGACCTTAGAGCGGCCAACGGAGCCGTTAAACTCGTCAGGGTGGTCCATTCCAAACGGCTTGGGTTATTTAGACAACCTCGGACCGGTTCCACTCTCCCAGTTGACGGACGGTCAGTTTCGCCCGTCAACAAGTTGATGTAATATCAACTCGATTAAGAATTGGACAACTTGTGACATTTATAGATACTAGAGCTGGACTAGATAAGTTCAATTCAACAATCTTGTGGCAATTGACAAGACTTATGTGTTGAAGCCTTGGAAGATCCAGTGTGACAGAAGTTAGCAACCAGCAGAAATCAAGTTGAAGTGCTTCAAATCGTAGAGCACTTTTAAACAAACTATCTTCTTCGTGGACCTTGCTATATCAATGATTCTATTTCTGACTTTGTTTAGTTGTTTATTGTTGCATTTATAGTTGAATTCTTTGCTCATTTGTGGCTTTGGAAGCACTTCATGATTTCTGTATACAACGGAACATATATGTGTAACAGAATATGAATAGCACAGAAAGAATGCCATTTGTTTAACAAAAGACTTCAGGAGAGTAAACAATATCTTCAAGAACCAGCAAGAAAATGTTATAAATCTGGAGCCCAACACTCCGAAGTACTTCTTTAGGCTARGTATCCAAGCTTATGCTTCTTCCCCATTCTTAATCTCCCCATCAAAAGTGGGTGGCTTGGCTTTCTTTAAATCTTCAGGGCCATGAATCTTGGCTCGTTTTCTCCTTTTCTTCTCCCCTGAAAAGGCGAACTAGTCCCACTACTAGACAATTCCTTAGAATTGTCAGTTTCCTCACTAGAGGATTATTCAGGGGAAATCTCGAAGTTAGCATGCTTCTTGGATCCATGTTAGGCCTTCTTTGAGGTGCTTCTTCTTGTGTTGCTATTTTCAGGGCCATTCTTTTGTATCTCGGGTGGACTTTGATTTTTCTTAGTATTATGTTCGTCCACATTACTGGACATTGGACCATGTTGCGGTTGCCTCTATATGTATGATAGGATTTGCAATAGGACTACATTAATTTCAATTTGTTTCTCTTGCTCTTTTATCAACCTTTCATTGTATGCCTTACAACTTTGTAATTATTCCATAAGGATTCTTTCAATTTCAGCTAAATCTGGAGGGGTGTCCACCACTCTCCTCTCATCTAATTAGTCCTCCCTATTATGGGAGATTTCTCCCAACTCCTAGTGTGTCACCATTATTTATGTTGTAGTTTTCCTTGCTGTCCACTGACTATTTGAGTGCTAATAACAACATTTTATGTTAGTCAGTTGCCCTCAATTTTATGAACAACACAAGTAATTTTTTTCAAGTAGCATTAGCTTCATTATTCCACATATAACAACAATATGTAGTTTATATTTAACACGTGTAAAAATAGCAGAAGGGATCACTCTTTTCAGTAGTAAATCTTAAATAAGATTTTACAGATGGGTAGGGTAGGGTGCCCTGCCCCTTAAAGGTTTTCTATTAGAATTTTATTCCACTCTTTCATGAGACCAAGCAAGCCAAGTGTTGTTTCCCACTCTGATACCACTTTGTCACACACCTGACCCCCTAAGTGTCCATTTAAGGGATGGGGGTGTAAATTTTATGCTTTCCTACAAATCCCTAAATCCCTCGAATGAGAACACCCTCATTGTATGTTCACTGATAGATTTCATGAATATTGGGCCTTCGACCACCCTTAGATTCAACGGTTGATATTTGTCCACACTTAACACATGGTTTACACTTGACAGGGGGGGGTCCTACACCTAACTTGCGAAAAATATCACGATGCCACATGGGACCATCTAGGCACGCCGCATCACCATAGATTATGCGGGCCTGTACAATCGGATATTGACACTTCAACTTGGGAAAGTTTAACACTTCGACACTTTAGAATTTAAACCACCATCCTACACCCTCTAGTTTTCCCAGAGTCCTGAATTTATGGACTCCCAAAGAGGGTCCCATGCACGTATCTATGATGGTAACTTAATGCTAATCATGGGATTTATTTAATCCCAGTGATTACATAATATTTTGGTCTTCATCCATAGCCCAGGCTATGCTCCATTTCAAACTCTCAAAGTCCCGAAGTCACATGGACCATTGATTTGAGATCCTTCAGGATCCTTCTTGGTCGTTCGATTAGGAAAAGTGGAAGAATAGAATAAGTAGGAGTGTGGACCAGCAATATCCAGTTTTAATTACTTCGTGACCTCCTCGACCTATAATACTTTGGAGAGGTTGAAGGATTCAGGGTCATATGAGCTGCAAATTTGCGAAGTAGGGAAATCACGTCGGTCATTCGATGAGGCAGGTGGTTCAGGTTTCTTATACGTCGTCGATTCATAAGAGGAAGATGAGGATGATTATATCATTGATCTATGGTCATGATCAATGGTGTATATAGTCCCCGTGACTGAGGATTTAACAAGAGGGTGGATCCCATGGTAACAGATTAGCAACTGCCAGTTGTCGGTCAGACCATCTCGTAATTGTGTTAGTAGGTTTCCTTTGAAAATATTGAAGTGTTGTTAATTTCAAACATCCCGGAGTCCTAGACCTTTGAAGCCCCAAAGCACAAAAGGCTTAACTCCTTTTTTAGCGAAGTTAAGGGTTCCATGGTTCTGGTCATATAGAACATTAACAAGCCCTCGAGGGCTACACTACTAAATATTACCCAAGATTTGGTTAAGTATGTGGACTAAAACATGTGGTACCTTGGAAGAATGATTTGAAGGAAGCTCCTTCCATTTATAGAACTCAAATTCTATAACAAGAAAATGTATTTCGAGGGGTGAACGGGCTTAGGATAGTCCTGTAGAGTATGTCCCGACTCTGTATTCATGGATTTTATCCTTGGACAGTCCCTTTGAATATCTTCCAACCAGCACAAAGGCCAAGGTCTTATGCCCCAAATTCATTAATACTCATTTCTAACAGTTCTCCTTCACTAAACAGGATTAAACAAAAAGCGATTAACAAAATTTTATCGTCAAATTCTACTTCAAAATTCTCAGGCCACAAGGCCCTCAAAGTTATTATTTTTACCATTCAACAAGATAAACAAATTATGTCGTCATTTAGTTCAAGAAAACTCATATTATAAAAAAAACTAGTCAATACAATATGAACTTAGAATCACACTTATCTGAAACTTGGAAATTAGTTGGAAACTGTTGAAAGGAGTTCCCTTTTCCACCCAACCATAGGCACAATTGGTCTTGGAATATTCCTCCACTGGCCTCCCCCTAGCTAGATCATGATGACATGAGAGAGATTCTACTTTTTATCAGCAAAGGACAAAGGTTACTCTCCTTTTCCCATAAGAACTTGCAGTCCAGTTTTCTATCCACCAAGCAAGGGAGTATGTTGTGATCGCTCACTCAATCACTGCAACTATGTTTATCAAATCTAATATAAAACATTGTATAGTCTCTCCTATAACGAGAACAAATCAGTTTTATGTTCTTCTTCAGAAGCAAAGAGCCTTGTGTGATCTCCTCTTTCTCTAAATGGTCCTCAGACCCATTCATGTGTCTCCTCTTTTTCCCTTCCCCCTTGATTTTCCTTCCTTTTCTTACCTTACTGAGAAATATTTTGTGGGTTATATCAAGAATTATTTCATATGGTACTCTTCCCATCTCCTCATTAACTATTAAGGAAGACTTCCCAACTACTAGTCTGACTCGTAATTAATTTTTTTGGGCCAGAATATTGTTATGGTTCTAAGCATTTTATATCCAACTGAGTACTGGCATGGCAGCAGTCATCTCAACCATTATCGGTTCCCCTTACCATCCCCTCTCATGCATCATGATATATACTGGAAACCCTCTTTCAACATTCATGCCACAATTTCCTTTTATTAATTAACAAAATATATGCATTACCTCCTAGAGCAAGGTTCATTGTATGTCCAACATTCACATGAAAGATCTGTCTATAGTCGTTTTCATAATAATAATACTTACAATTTGGGGAAAACATGGGTGTTACAACCTTGATATTATCATTTCCTGTTGTTGGAATATTTTTGTCTTGGAAAGATGGAAACGACTCTTAAGTGAGAATTGGTATTGATGCCATCGTAGACTGTGGGGAGATTATTTTTTTTCCAGAGGTTTTTTTAAATTCTTTAAGAATGCATGGTATATGTACATTGAACATAATAGGTCATGATATGGATATGAATATCATGTATCAAGGTTGGCACTTGGTTTTGGATCTGGGGTTGAATGATACTTGGAATCAAATTTGGTCTCATTACACCACATAATTACAGAAGGAACACATTCATTTATTGGTTAATGAAGATGAATTGGCTTTGTACACCAATCTCTCGGGTGGCCAATATTCTGCAAAATTGGTTTATCAGGCTATGATAGATATGGGTGAAGAAAATATTCTCTAGTGGTATAAAAAATTATGGAAAATCATAGGGCCTCCGAAGGGAATATTGTTTTTGGCTAGTTCTCAAGGAGAAGGTTTTGACATGGGCTTGGCTTCAGTATTGGGGATAACATGGGTTGGTATATCATTATTTGTACAAACAAGGAGAATAGACTAATGTGCATCTCTTCCTGGAATGTTTGTTTTCTCATCAGGTTTGGTTGGAGGTAGGAAGATAGCTAGGGGTGTTTTCTATGTTCTCAAGAGATAATGTGCCTGGTTGATTTAAATATTTTTATTCATATGTTTCATTAAAGGCCTTGAGAGTTCTTCCAATTTTGGTTTCATGGGGGATATGGTTGGCTCATAATTCTTGTATCTTTGAGAAAAGAGATACTCCTACTTTCAAACTTTCACAGACAACACTTTCACTATTACATCAATACAAGGTTCCTTCTCCAATGAAGAATGGTCAACAATTCATAAATGATGATATCAACAAGCAAAGTCTATGGGGGTTCTTTGGTGGGGCCTATCAAGGCATCAATAGTAAATGCATATTGGGTTTCATATTGCACTTCACCAATACTCATTTTCTAAATGGAAAGGAAAATCTATGGTCGGGGTCCAATAACACCACTGAATTCAATGCTCCTTTTGTGTTATTTGGAACTTTTGTGGGAAAAAATGTGATAGTGCTTTAGGCCTTTGGCGACTCAAAGCTTGTATGGATTGGATGTTGGCGTATTTACAATTGGATCCCCTAGGTCTATTGCAAATTGGTCAGAGGTTTAAAATCATATCTTATCAATTTAGTGAAATCCAATATAGATAATTAAATAGGTCTACAGATAATTTATCCAAAGAATCCTTAACCTTGATAGAAAATGTGTTGGTGGTGGAGGAATACTTAGAGAGGGAACTGGTCTCCACTTTGGAAGGGAGGTTTTTTGTGATGTAATTATGCTTCTTTTATTTATGAATTTATGGTTCTTTGAGAATGGCATAGGAATTTAGTTGATGGAAATCTTTAAATGGTCTCATGTTTTGGAAACTTACTATTTATGTTCAGCATTATTTGAAATTTTTAAATAGATCCATGTTTTGACATCATGCCACTTTTATATATGATTTTGTGTCTTTGAAATGTACCTTATTTTTTCTTGAATAAAAGATATGATTTTATACTCAAAAAATATTAAAAATATTTGAAATTTACAGAATATTTATTTTTATGCTTATTGTTTTATACTTATGTACAATATTATTAAAAAAAATTGAAATTAAAAAAAATTGAAATTGAAATTTTGTATACTTATAATTAAAAAAAAACATATAAATTATTATCATTATAACCTCAATATTAATATATACATACACATTACTATACATTATATAGTAACAAAATCATCAAAATTGTTTTATGACTTCTTTCATTTAAGTCACAATTATATATATATATATATATATATATATATATA
>JASDQU010100126.1:80016-100700 GCA_032191745.1 Picea mariana
CGATTGAACTTTAACTATACTAAGAAAACTTGAATATATATATATATGAAAAGTCATGAATTCAAGTTCTCTTAGTATAGTTAAAGTTCAATCGAAACATAAAACTTATATATATATATATATATATATATGAAAAGTCATGAATTCAAGTTCTCTTAGTATAGTTAAAGTTCAATCGAAACATAAAACTTGAGATGACTAGTAAAATATCTTATCAAAATAGTTGCATAGAATGGGAGCATAAATATGACCCTGGAAACCATATAAGACATAACACCTAGGAATAAAAATACATTAAAAAATGATGGAAACCAAAATACCATTAGGGGTAGGAATAAAAATACATTAAAAAATGATGGAAACCAAAATACCATTAGGGGTGGATCATCACGGTGGCTTGAGGTTAGGCCCCAACCTGTGATAGGCAACTCATCCTCGACTACAATTGCTTCCCAATTATCTTTAGTAAACTTGGGAGGTTGTATGACATTATATATAGCAAAGGATGAGGATAATATATTTTTCATTACGCACTAATGGACGAGGTTGGACGAGGTTAGTTGTTCCTTTGCTTCTACCTCTCATGAACTATGTCTATTGAAATTATAATAGATGATGAGAATATATGCATTTTGCATGAAGTCATGAACTACGTCTATTGAAATTATCAATAGATAATGAGCATATATGTATTGAAATTATAATAGATGATGAGCATTTATGCATTTTGCATGAAGTCATGAACTATGTCTATTGAAATTATTAATAGATGATGAGCATATATGCATTTTGCATGAAGAAATAGTATATTCTTAAATATGAAAATTTCCTACATACCTCTCAACATAGTAGATATCATATATTTAAAATTATGGACTATATATTCACAAGTATAGATACTATATTTTTCAAAAATCTCATAACAACAACCTACTAGGAACTAACTATGTATAAATCTATGTTATGGAAAAGAAACCCCAAGACTCAATCACACATAATTATTTATTACTCAAAAAACTAAGATTACAAAAAAAAACCTGGCTCAAAACTCAAATTATCTTTTGCTAACTTCTCTCTTTAATTTATCTAGTGTAACATTCCTAGTAGAATATATACTTAGGGATTATTAAGTAAAAGATTTATTAGGTAATTAAATTTTCCTAACATGTTAATAACTAAACAATGATTGGTCTAATGATATTAATTAAATTATTTATTAATTAATTAAAGGTTATAATTTTTAATTAATTAATTAACTAACTATTATATTCAATAACATAGGTATTAAATTAATAGGGATAATAAATTATAAGTTAATTTGTTAAATACTTACGTACACGGAAAGGGATAAGACATTGAATATAAAGGGATAAGATATTAATTATGAGGGGATAAGGCAATAAATGGGTGGGTAAGGAAGTAAATGCAGGAGGCGGTGAAGGAAGGATATGGAGGGGGAGGAGGTTTATGAAGGGGATTACCATTCTACGGGAATTTTTTGGGGAAGGTCTCTCTGGGATTGCACAGAGGAGAGTTGAGTTTTGTAGTGGGATTGGATCAGTACAGGCACCGGTTTGCTGGAGGTTTTGGGCACGGGGGCCAGGATATCCGTATGATATCCTGGAGCTAAGAAGTTGTCCTAGTTGGCAGGGTGGAACAAGGTTTTGGGTAGTATTTACACAGTTCAGCAGCAGTAAATAGGACAAGCGGACAAGCAGAGGGTTGGCATCAGACCAAGGTAATTTAAATTGTGTATTTGTTTTATTTTGTTATAAAATTTTATTATTGGTTGATCAATTTAAAATGCGTATGTGCTCAATTTAAAGGAATTATTGAATTTTACTATTTTGTTTGTAGAATTAATTGATGTTAAATTTATTTGGCTATTACACATGGTATCAGAGCCCTGGTTCAAAATCTAGAACCAAGGGCCTACCTACCCACCCATAAATTTAAATAAACCACACAAAAAATAATAATAATAATAATAATAATAAACACCCAAATTTATAAATTTGGGCCTGAAGGCCAAGCCACGAGCTCTAGCTCCACCTAACCTACAAGCCAAGTATACATTTTGGTTTTAGTATATACACAAATCTATATATAATATATAAAATATATATATATATATATATATATATGCACGACATGAAACCAAAGAGATTGGCGTAAGGTTAAAAGATTAGAACAGAAGTACCTCCTTTTCACAGCCGTAGCCATGGCTTCTTTACTCTTGTTCTCCCTCTTCTCCTTCCCATATCCTCAGAAACCTTCATGTACTTACTATCCCACTTATTCAATGGCACCCCTCATGAGATTACAACAGAGAAGAGGTCTTACTTCAAGGAGAAGGCTGGTAGTTTGTATGGCCCCTGACGAAGAGAAAATGACAAAGCGCTCTCCCCTGGATTTCACCCTTGTAAGTGAGTTATCCTTTTATTTTTTGCTTCTCTGAAAACAAGTTATATTTTCAATTGGGGTTTCCTTCTACTGAGCTGAAAATAGATTTTCAAACTAGTCCTAAATTGCCATGCAAGCAGTTCATCTAAAATTCTCTGCAATACTCCTTTACATGTCTCGTGGGTTTAATTTTCTATTTACCTTGTGTTTGTAACAACACTCTCTTTCTTTTGTTGGATATAGTTGAGAGAAGTAAGACATGACAAAATTTGTAGTTCGAAAGCTTGTGTTCTTAAATATATTTATTATGGGGTTGGACTGCATAACACGGACTTCTGTAGGTTTAGCTTAGGTACGGGATCTGAGGTCTTTGTATTCTGGCATATTCGTCCAAAGATGCACCCGACTCATACTTTTTTTTTTATAACATGCCATTTGCATGGGACAGACTACAGTTAGAGATTGGAACTATGGTGGACAGCCCAATACTTGTCAACCATACTAGCGAATCAAGGCTGCATTGACAGTTCTAGATATTTAGGATGGACATTAGGAGAGATGCTCGCCTAGGTGTGGAAAATCTTCAACCTTCAACACTTTGTGGTAAGGGAAATGAGCACATGGAACCCTAAAGAAATGAGCCAGCGTTGTTCCTATCGCATGCAACCCTAAAGAAATGAGTCGACCCTGTTTATGTTATTAATTAACATGTTGTTAATAAAAACAAAAAAAACACTAATAGGTGAGAAACGGCCTACGGAGGCATAAAAAGCACTCAATCGTGAGGGAAAATGATTGCATTCAACCCTGGACAAACTAGAAATATATCCGACGTTGCTTTTGTTACTGATTACCATATTGTTTAAAAAAAAAAATTACAAACAGGTGAGATACAGCATGTTGAAGCATAAGAACACTTAGTAAATTCGACGCAGGAGTGGATTTCAGGCTCATGCAACAAATGCGCACATTAATTTAACATTAATATTACAATGTGTTGAAAATTCTTTTAGAGCAATGAAAATGATTAAGAAAAAAGAATTCTACCTGTCTGAGGTCTTGGTTCTGGAAGTAAATGATGCAAGTGGGAGTTGAACCCTGGTCGATTCTTATCTCCACCGAGTAGTCGCCCCGGGCATGCGCGGCCTCGATGGATGCACTACATGAAACATCATAGGAACGCCAACGCAGGTCATCAGTTTTCCATTGCCATTCCACTAGTTGATTCCCTGAAGCGAAATAAGCTCCTGTGGCTGTTGACTTGGAATTCGAGGATGACGCCATGACTGTTGAATTTGAATTTTCCATCGCATCCGACATTTTACGGGCATTTCGTTCGTATTCTGATCAATGTTCCCGGCACTGTACATTTATAATCATTTTCCTCTAATAGCATTTATACGCACATAGAGGGAATAAAGCATGAGATTGACCTCTGGACTGGAAGACAAAGCATCAAAGTAGGTCTAAGTATAGATCTGTCATTTCCACCAACATTTTGGATGCGCTGGGCTACCACAGGCATTAGCCAATATTCTTCCCCTGGCCTACCCAAAATTAATACAACTTCTTGCTCTCATCTATCCTAGTCTACTCTTACTTTACTTTTCTCTGGTGCAGAAGAAACTTTGGTCAATATAAATTACGCTATCGTGTTTAGGAGCCTGCCAAATTTTGTGCGCGACCAAACAAAAATTAAGATGCCGTGACTGTTGAATTTGAATTTGCCGAAGACGGCAAGACTAACAACCTCTCCTTCTGATGCTAAAATACCTTGTCATCTTCAGAAGAAAAACTTCCCATTGGAATGAGTTTTATGAATACACAAACTGAAGAGGCGTTCCCTGAACGACCTGGCCAGTCAGAATGTTAACATTATTTGAGAACAGGAGAGTGTAAATTTGGTGCAGCCTACAGATATCACCACCCTAAGAGGACTGAACACTCATCCACTTGCATGCCAGGTCAAATGGGGATTCCCTTGCAATCTGGTCCTGTATGTTCCTTCCCATCTTCAGACGAGAAAATGTATTACCCTGGTGTTGATTTTTTTTTTGAATAATTCAACACAATGCAGTGATCGATATGAGAGTATTAAGCAGACTGTTTTCCCCAGAACCGTACCTTTCTCCTCTGAAACAATGCCACTCCTTGTAATGCAAACGGAGTCCTTCCACGGGCCTTGCAAATTCTACGAAGGGCACGTGGGTCGCATGCAAGATGGATTATGCTCTAAAGAAAGAAAATATAAATTCGGTGCATGCATGTATATTGTATGCATGTGCCTTTATAACTATCGCATCTTTGAGAGAGGATTCTCTACTTTTTCATCCTCACTCCAACAACTATGACTCTGCAATTAAATTGAGGCTAAATCAAATTGTTGAATGCACTATACAGGATTTGTTGAATTGTGATAATATGTTGAAGGAGAATCAACTTATGAGAAAAAGTTAAATCTAACACTCCCTCTTTGTGAGGAAGGTGTTCTCCATCAAACCTACATAATATTCAAGGTGTACTTTTGTTATTCAATGAAGACATCATAAAAAACTACATGCTTGGAATCAATCACTAATTCCACAATGGATTTTGTAACTTTCCCCTAGACATCATACTCCTTGATCATAACATCTATCCATACATGCTCTTTAGGTACTTCCTGACTATTAGAAGGCTTTATATCAATGATAGAAGACATTAATACAAAATACCTAGGAAACTTATTAGGGGGGTGAC
This sequence comes from Picea mariana, assembly GCA_032191745.1. Lineage (NCBI taxonomy): Eukaryota > Viridiplantae > Streptophyta > Pinopsida > Pinales > Pinaceae > Picea > Picea mariana. The sequence goes on from JASDQU010100126.1 coordinate 85,159, forward strand.
TCACACAAAAAGAATATTTTGGTGCTCCCTCTAAGTTTTGTGCCTCTTGCAAATTATGGGTAAGCCATATCGATATCTTGTATTAGATAAATGTTAAAAAATAATTTGTTCCTTCACGAAAATATTACTAATTTGAATCTATTTTCTCTTATTATCTCTGATAAGCCTTTGGGAAATCTTTATTTTCTACTTCCTCAACCTTTGTTGAAGGATCTTGAGACTTAGAGGACCATCCATCCTCATCAAATTTAACATCTCGACTTATCACTATCTTCCACTGTGATAGAATATATATTAGTTCATTCTTGGATGTCTCATTGTAACCGAAACATATACCCTTAATGATCGAGGGTTTACATTTTGGTCCTCTCTTTTGGTTAGAAACATGAATATAGACATGAGAAACCAATGCATAAAAATGTTATACTTGATGCTTATCACTAGTAAAAGCTTCTTCTAGTGTCTTGTCCTTCATTATCTTCTGAGAACATTTGTTTAGAATGTGGATAGTTGTGTTGCATGCTTTTTTCCATAAAGACATGGACAAATCCATGTCATTGTTCATTGATTTAGTCTCAATGATAGACATATCATTTCTCTCTTCAATCCTATTATGTCATGGGTTGTATGGTACTATTATCTCCCTCTTCCCTACTTCCTTGCAAAAGGCATGAAAGTCATTGGAGGTGTACTCTTCTCCATTTCTGGTATTTAACACCTTTATCTTCTAACCTATCAGATTCTCAATCAAGGTTTGAATTCTATGAACTTATTGAACACTTCATCCTTAATCTTCATAAAATAAATCTAAGTATTTCTAGAAGAATCATCAATTTAAGAGAGACATAATATAAACTACCTATCAAAGGAATTGAAGACATCATTCCCCACACACATATTAATGGATTAGATCAAGAATATCTCTCGATTTATGGTCATTGCTTGGGAAAGTAGTATTGGAATGCTTGTTGAGTGCCCAACCCTTGCATAGTCTAGTCTTATTGATCTAGTTGAAATCAAGCAATCTTTGCAACATATCCTTCAAAAGAATAAGTGCTCCATGGTGCATATGACCAAACTACGTGTTCCTCATTGGATACATTAGTAGCCTATAAAGGTCGCCCTTCTTGAAATCCTCTAATGAAAACTCCATCAGGTTCATGAATGATTTTTTTAGATGATAAGTTCATCATCAAACTAAGCCACACACTACAAATTTGTCATGCAAGAAACTAAAAAATGATTATTTGTTAAACCAAGGACATACAAGACATCATTAAACTCTAGGAAATCACTTGAAGACATTCAAAAGGAGACAAAGCCCATTTTGGTAACTAGACACATGACATCCTCCCCCAACACCATATGTATACCATTGTCTCATTCTTGAATCTTTCAACGAGCTTTCTTGTTGGAGGTCATGTGTTTGGATTCTCCACTATCTACATACCACCCTCACCAAAAATAATGTTAGTGGAAATGCACAATACCCTGGAGAAATTTGTCTCAAGTATGGATGCTAACATCTTCTATGGTCGAAGCTTCTATAACTACTTAGCTTTCTTCTTCTCTAAATATTGAAATCCATAGTGACCCATCATGTGGAACTTGAAAGGCTTCATGTGACTCAAGTATTTATCCATTGGTTTGAAACATCTAAATATGTATCCTTGTCCTTTTGACCTTTTTCTGGTCCTCCTTTATTACTTCATGCCTTCACCTTCTTAATGAGGGATAGATTTTGAATCTCCTCCACTCTAGATGAAACTATCGCTAGCCTTGTATCCACTTGGATGAAATCAACATAGAGATTCTAAAAGATGAGGAGATTCTCACAAGCACAAACACCCTGCATGAAGTGTTCCTAGGGTGAAGATAACCCATTTAGTGTTATAGGAACCAAATCCTCATCCTCGATATTCATTCTAAATTAACAAGATAATCTCTCAACTTAGTGATCTTCACCAAGTAGCCAACCACCATTTCAGTGACACTCATGTGCATGCTGGTAAGCTTGTTCTTCAGAAGGATCTTGCAGGAAATATTCACACTTAATACATAGTGATCAAGACATCATACATACCCTTAGTTGACTTCTTCTACAAAATGTGAGGGATCAAATGGTCCTTCATAGAATCAATTATGCGATAATATTTTATTATGCGATAATAATTCAGGTCCAACTTATATTTATTATCCTTAGGGTTTTGTTTATGTTCCTCTTATGTCAACCTAGTACGCTTTTTTATTTTCTATGTTATCCAACTTCTCTAGCCTTCTTAGTTTCATCTCTATGTTTTAGTATTTATCCAATAATGTATCCTCTCTTTTTTTGACCATTGTTCCTGAAGATGGATCTAGATATGGGATCTGAAACATCAACACAAAACACCAATACTATGGATGTCTTGATTAACCATGAAAGCTCACACCACAGAAGTCCAAAAACACAAAGATTCACTTTGGCCACCTTCTTGTTGTGCTCGGCCAACTACATAATATTGTTATAAGATATATAAACTTAACTTCCATAAAACACCAAGTATCAAACTCCTCTAACATCTATAGTCTAGACTCCCAAAGTGTAAAGTTGGAATCTCCATCTAATTCAATGCACACTTTGAGACCCAAGTTAGATTTGATTCTAACACATGAACACAACTCAAACAAATAGATAAACAAAAATTTTAAAAAAATAACAACATGTCACAAGTGCAAATCACCTCTCACATGTACAAATGATATTATTGAACTATCATAGGCATATCACCCATAAACCTCTCACAAGCCCAATTGATTATCTCAGGCATGGATCAACTTCAATAACTAATGTTAGGGCATCATTCTTGCTAAAATCATTTGAAATATCCCTCTCATAGGAAACAACCCACTTCATAGATGGATCCTAGAAGAATTCATATGTACAACTATGATACAATGTTGAAATTATCAATACACGATGAGTGAATTTGTATTTTCTATAAAGAAACCCTATATCAAAAAATTAGAAAACTACATAAACCCTTCTCAAAGTAATAGATAGTATATACCCAAAATGATGGACTATATATACACAAATATAAACACCAAGTTATTCATAACAAATTGTTCAGCATTGACTTTATAGAAATCTCCATTTCGGAAATTATGACAAAAAACAAAACTCAACACTCAATCACACATAATTCTCTATTAATCAAAAATAGATATTACATAGAAAACTTAGTTCAAAAGTTGTATTGTCTCCCGCTAACTTCTACTGTTTGACTTATCTAGTGAATTCACCATGTATTTCTTTTATAAATTAAGAGATTAGTAGGACTTACAATAAATTAAGGTTTTTCCTAACTAGATTTGGTTAAAAAAATATAAACCTAATTCCTTAAAAGAATACACCTACCCTACATGGAGGATGGTTTCTAGGATAGATAGTTCAATAGGAAGTATTTGAATGCATGTAAAAATAATTTTCGCTATAGGAAACCATGCCCCACTTTACTCTTACTCTTGAATGTGTCTCTAAACCATGCGCTTTTCTAAAGATAGAAATTTCACATGATAAGCACCTTTCTAAAACTATAACTTAACATCTAAAAGAAATAATTTCCAAATATGAAAAGGAAACACCTTCAAACTCAATAGGAAATATTTAAATGCATGTAAAAATAATTTTCGCTATGGGAAACCATGCCCCACTTTACTCTTACTCTTGAACGTGTCTCTAAACCATGCACTTTTCTAAAGATAGAAATTTCACATAATAGACACCTTTCTAAAACTATAACTTAACTTAACATCTAAAAGAAATAATTTCCAAGAAAAGGAAACACCTTAAAAAAATGGAAAACATGCTAAAGATGGACTATGCCTCCAAATTAGAAAGAAAATCTAAATCTAGTGAAAATCTAAATATAATTTGTGTGCCTCCAAGAGAGAATTGTCTAATTTTGCGTCCTCACTTTAGCAACTTCTTGAACCAAAATTTTGAATGCACCATATAGGATTTGCTGAAGTGTGCGAATTTCCTAAAGGAGAATCAATTTTTGAGAAATTGTGTAAAGCTAATAATCGCTTTGGCAAAGCCTACTATTGCCACATAGCGAATGAATGGACTCGGATATTTATGTTCTACGTAAATTTATACTCATGTTGTATGGACCCCATAATCTAAAATAGTAATATATATTCTCACACAAATTAAAGGGCTATCATACTAAGTAAAAAAGCTAATGGTTCTTACTTGCTAAAGATGACTTTATATTGTTTATTCGATGAAAATAATAACTTCAACATGAATCATCCAAGTACATTGAAAATTAAGGCCAAAGGAAGTTGAATTTCTAACAAGGCTACCTTATACTATATAGAGCCTTATACTATATGGAAGACAAGAGGTATTGGCTACACAATGGCTTGGCTTAGGCTCATGAGAACTTGGTTAAGAAACAAAACTTGAAGAGGTGTTTTATGGTTTCAAACCATCCCCATAGAACAACATGGATTTGGAACACACATGTGTGAGAGTATTTTTCCAATAGGTAGAGCACTTATGACTAGTGACTAAATAAATAAATATTTGTGAGGTTTTAACATTGGTTTTCATAGGCTTTTATCTAGAACAATCAAGTCTTTATTTGAATCCGGGGTCACAACATTTGTATAGTTGGTCATCCATAGTATGCTTGAGGTTAAAACACATATTCATCAACCAAATATTACTTTATGAAGGATTTTGAGTGACCTAATTTCTATATCCACCACTATGAATGGGAGATGTAACACCTCAGTTTTAATCCCGGGGAATTGTAATTGTACATATATGTTATATAGGCTAGTGAGCTGAATAGTATGGCCAAGGGAAAATTTATGTATATTTTGTATCAAATTTATTAATAACAACACATCATTGGTTGCGATATGAGAGGGACAAAACGTTGGGGGGCTATGATTCCACAAGAGAGAACCAACTTACTCCATTGGTCGACCCAACCTAATAGACAAATGGCTCAAATGTCTAGTCAACTAGCTCGACTACCTAGTCATCTGTCTTTGTTGTCACCTGAAATATTGCAGTGGCCGACCAAAGTCTAAAGCCATATTATTTTATTATAATTTATATGTGAGAGAGTATTAAGGGAGCCTAGAGGAGATAAAGTTTGAAATATATTATTTTATTGTCCACTTACCTTAAAGTATTCTAAAGAACAAATCTATATGGGAATGTGCACCGACGAGTTAGGTGGATTTCCTTGGGTGCCAAATGGCAAGTCGAGCACATGCATACTAATTCCCTAGGTTTGGGGAATCCTACCATTATTCTTCCTACTGATTGTTGACTCTATTCACTCTATTTTCATGCATGAATTCATCATTAGCTTGAATAGAACCAACACCAGTCGACCTACAAATTGAAGGACTTAAGGGAGATACTCATTGGTAAATTAGACTATTATGTCTAATATAGAAGGTTAGGATGCCTATTATGTAAATTATTATAGGAATGAGCATGGGATTGTTATGATTGAGACTCCATAAACAGTTGGATTTTCTTGAACCCTAGCATTGAGATTCCTAGATAGTCTACATTGGAGCCTCAGAGGGGGTGAGTGTAACACCTCAAGACTGAGCCCCAGTTCTAAATGTGAATATGTTTTGTAGGCTAGTGAGCCAGTTTATTTAAGCCAGAAGGCTTATGTGATGAATAGGCCTAAGAGCCTAGATGCTAAAGGCCAGTGGGCCTATTTTTGTTTATGTAAATACTCATCTCATTAATATAATACATCGTTGTGTGTAGACCGACCATGATAAAATAGTATGGGGGACTAAACTCCACTAATAAGGGAAAGGAGAGGGACTAAGATCCTAGGAAAGGGGGCTAAGCTAGAGGGCTTATTGCAAAAGGAATAATATAATATTATTCCTAAAGACTATGGTGAGGATAATTATTTTATCTTAAGTTCTGATGGGAAAGAGGATGAATCCCAAGTGGAGAGAAATCAGCTCCTTGAGAGCCATGTGTCATCAAGGGCGCATGCAAATAAGTGGGGGAAATTAGTTTGTTTTCCACTCACGAAACCATTCACTCATGTATCCATTCACGCACTCAGCCATTTTTCTCCATTGTTCAAGATCTTCATCATTCACACCACCCTGGAGCCTGCACACACACCTTCAACAATGATCCCATACATTTCATGTTATCAATAGTAGATTGTATCCCTACGAGGATGCACAGCGCACCCATACCTACCCGAAACAGTGTTGTACCTTTCTGTTATGAGCAACGCCTATACCAAACTCAAAGGTTGATGTTGTTGACCATCACCCGTACCTTTCCTATTATGTGCAACACCATGTTCCTTGCTTGAGCATGTTTGTTTCCCCTACCTATTCCATAACCCATTTTATGTTGCTGCCTTCACCTGAGTCGATACCTAGTTGAATAGAGCGTTCGATAGAAGAAGCAGGTTGTCAAGCCCGTGGGATTGAAGAGGCAGGTTGTCAAGCCAGTGAACAACTCTCTCCAGGTGAGAGAATTGTTGGTAATTGAATTTCTGAAGGAGCCCAACTGTAGTCATAGTGGGAATTGACTTCCTATCAGGCTTGTTGTTAAATCCCTGGAAGGGAAGTGAGGAAGCCAAAGGACTGTTGAGCAGAGAAGGGGCACACTTCCTAGGGTGGGACAAGCATGTGGGGAATGAGAGGTTGTAGGATGGTAGTTTGAGTTGGATCTTGGGACAAAATATTCTTGTTGACTGTGTAATCTCAACCTAGATAGGAATCCCTTTACCAAGGTGGATTTTAGTCCTAGCTCAGGGGTGACCCACAACTAAGAGCTTTGAGTAGCATGGTCTAAGGCTGGGAGGTTCATGGAAGGTTTGCACGCAGTTGGTGGTCTTCTATAAAAATATAAGTATCAATTGTGTGTTCAATTTCATGTTGTGTATTCATACATGTCTTTATATTTATAAGTATTTCCTATGTATGTTGTATGTATAGGCCTATTGTTATTTCCGCATGAATCTGTGTATTAGTAGAATGTATTTGTCTTCTTAAATTGGTATTATATATATAAAGAGTGGGAATTATATTTTTATGTGGCATAGCCTAGCGGTCTAAGGCTGGAGACGCTACAATATGGTATCAGAGTTTAGTAAGAGTGTTTTATGGAGTAGCATGGGCTGACCTGGGTGGCTGGGGATGTTACAAATTGGTATCATATCTTCGTCTTTCAACGCTGAGCCTGGATGGGCCGTGTAAGTGGAAATTAAGCAAGAATTCAGAGAGAATTGTTGTCGAATTAGGAAAAATTCAAGTTTCAGAATGTCCATGGGTGCCAAGAGGGCGCTGAGAGCACACCTTAACTGTGTTTGAAAGCTTAGGATGTATATAATTTCGGGAAACCACAATGGTTGTAGGATCTATACAGGAAGGGACCAAATGATTCACAACCGTCAGATATAGTAAAGGAGAAGTCCTTCAAACTTCGTTTCTTTGGCAATTTTTAAGTCTTGGATGAAAAGGAGGTAAAAGTCTCGAAGCTCTGAAACCCCAGAGTGAATCTACACCATAGATCGTTTGGGTGAAGGCGAGTCGTTGGATCCCCAAGTGGTTCGGCAATTCAACACTCTGGGGAAATTTGGTTTTGGTTGCGTGGAGTGGAGAGTTCCTCGAAGTCCCGAAGTTCGGAACCAATCCAAACTGTTCTTATTCAAGGACATGTGTACATAGATTGGCAAGTATTTAGGAATTCAACGTTCGGGAGATTTTTGGTATAGTGTGGAGAAGTCTCCCATATCCCCGAAGTTCGGAAGCTCCGTAGAACACTATTCGAGAGTTCGAAATTCCGAAGTTCGGGTGTTTTGATGTGCTCCAGTGTGGGATTCTTCGAAGTCCCGGAGCGTCAGATGACGTCACGTAGAGTGACGTGGACATGTTTAGAAATTTGGCATTTGAGATATTTTTTGTGTTATGCTGAGAAGTTCTTTGAATCCCGAAGCTCCGGAGCGTCAAATTAGTAAATCTCCAAAGAGCGAGGGTTTGGGAGTTTTCTAGTTTGGCGTTCAAAGGAAATGATGTATGGTATAGGAAGAACCTTTGAATCCTGAATTTCCAAAGTACCAGAGCCTTGAAGCTCCAAAACAGTGGAGCCTCGAAGCTTTGAAGTTGTACCGTGCATGACTTCACCAGTTCAATGTTTGGGATAAATAAGACGTGAGGCAGTAAGAGATTTCGAAGCACAAATTTTTGGAGCCCCGAAGCTCTGAAGAAGCACCTGTTTAGTAGTTCATCGATTCGGCATTCAGAGGAATTAAAGTATGTTGAAGGAGAAACCTCTAAAGCCTAAAATTATGGAGCCCTAAAGTCCTGAAGCTCTGGATAAGCGCCTTTCAGCTAGCACTTGGTCATAGCTCGTGGTCATATGTGATTGGGGGTCGAAATAAAGGGGGATAATGCCCGAAAATGATTTCGATGAAAGAAAAGGGATTAGAGAAGGAGCCCGCAAATTACTAATTTGTACGAACCTACAATTGAGGGAAAGTACAGAAAGCCTAAAATCCTAAAGAGAGGAGTGAGCATGAGTCTGAGAGCTAATTCAGCTCTAGAAGAAGATCACGTGTACAAGGATCAACCTCACAAAAAAGACAATTTTTAGATATCCATAACTTTCTGCTCAAGACTCAGAATTGAGCAAGGGAGTAGTCGTTGGAAAGGTCTTGAAAAGTAGAATATTCAATTTCTCATAAAATCATAAGAAATAATTCTGATGTATTATTGAACCAGAACGGTTCGTAATTTCATGAAATTATTGAATCCATTAGCTTGACAAAGTCATGTTGGCTGCACATTTTGCAGAGTTAATAGAAACTAGATCAAATCAAGATCATCATAGAGAGCAGAAGGATGGAATATACATAGGGGGCTTACATCCAGGAAGTTGAGATTGGAGGGATGGATCTCCATTTGGGTAATGAAGGTGCAAACTCAATTGGACATGGAGAAGAAAAGGAAGAAAGATTAAACTCGACGAAGACAATTAAAAATTTTCAAAAGGATTTCCAAAGACACAAGGCTGATAACGAAAGGATTATGAAAGCTAAGGAGAAGTAGGAGGACTTCAACATGAATTTAATGCAGAGCTTGAACATAATAGAAAATAAATTGGATAAGGAGAGTGGCTCAAGTAAATCAGAAAGTCACATGTCTCCTAATGAGAATAGAAGAATAAGGAGTGTTATCAGACATCACCATCACTCCCCAAGGCATTCCAATAGAAGAGAACATAACATATCAATTCCATCCCCTATCAGGAAGCATCAGAAGAGGTCCGGGGTGGATGAACTAAGAGGATAAATGAACAAAATGAAACCTCCTACATTTGATGCCAAGCACAAGAAGGATGAAGATGTCGAGACATGGTTGTTGGGTATGAGGAAGTACTTTCAATTACATAATTACTCCTCGCATGCAAAAGGAAGAATTTCTATCTACCAGCTCAAAGGAAAAGCATCCATGTGGTGGATTAGCTTGTGCAGGTGCAACACATTAAGGAGAAAAATGTTACTTGGAAGGAATTCAAGAATTATTTTGAAAAGAAATACTTGAGCTCACAGTTAAGATTCAGAGGTATTTGATTGGATTTCCATCATTCATCAGTTACAAAATACAATATGATGATCCCAAAACATTGGAGGAGACCATAAGGCGAGCTAAATGCCTATATGATCAACATAAAGAAAGGCCAACTTTCCAAAAATATTGGAAAGACAAGAAGAAATTCAAGATGGATCAGAGGAAGAAGGGGACTAAGCCACCATTCTTCAAAAATAATCCTCAGGGACAACCATGTTTTAGAGAACCCAGAACAATTGAGACAGGGGGAAAAAGGCCAAGGAATCCACATATTTAGTGTTGGGTTTGTAAAGGAGATCATATTTATAGGGATTTCCCCCATAGAGGAGAAAAGGTGAGGATTGTTCACAATGTACAACAAGTTGAAATAGTGGAGGACATGGGTAGAAGCGTACCAAGGATCTATGCATTCTTGGACAACAAGAAAGAATAATTTCAGTCACATATGATTGAAGTGGAAGGTATCATCAACAACCATGCCATTTCTATTGTTATTGATTCAGGAGCTATTCATAGTTATATAGATCCTAATATGGTGGAAATATTTCATTTTCCAAGAAGAAAGCATGGAAAATCTTGGTTGGTGCAGCTAGCTACCGGAGCCAAAAGAAAATTTAATGATATGGTTAAGTCATGTTCAATGAACATGAATGTACTGAACACTAGGGAAGATTTGAATAACTTGACTTTAGGTTCCTATGACTGTATAATTTGGATGGATTGGTTGGACCAACACCATGTTATCCTAGACTGTCATAACAAGGAATTTACTTTCCTAGACAGGGAAGGGAACCTAAGGAAATTTCATGGAATTCCCAGGGCAGAGAAATATCATCAATGCAGCTATAGAAAAGTTACAGGAAAGGATGTCAATTATTTGCAACTCATATGGAAGAGACATCTAGAGATAAGGTGTCAAGTATTGAAGATAATGTAGTCCTAAAGGAGTTTGGGGATGTATTTAAAGAAATACCAGGACTACCCCCTAAAAGAGAAATTGATTTCTCCATAAATATGATGCTCGGAGCAACTCCAGTATCCAAGACTCCCTACGAGATGAGTACACCATAACTGAAGGAGCTGCAAATGCAAATTGAAGAGATTCTGAAGAAGGGATATATACGCCCAAGTGTGTCACCTTGGGGTGCCCCATTTTTATTTGTGAAGAAGAAGGATGGAACCTTGAGACTGTGCATGGACTTCAGACAGTTGAACAAGGTAATTGTGAAGAATAAGTGCCCTTTGCCAAGGATCGATGACCTATTTGATCAGTTGAAGAATGAAAAAATATTCTCCAAGGTTGATCTCAGGTCAGGTTATCATCAAGTAAGAATTAAAGAAGAAGACATCAACGAGACTTCCTTCTGAACAAGGTATGTACATTATGAATTCACAGTGGTTCCATTTGGGTTATCAAATGCACCAGCTATTTTTATGTGTTTGATGAATGGAATTTTCAGAGAATACCTGGATAAGTTTGTCATTGTATTTTTCGATGACATCTCTATATATTCCAAGTCAGAAGAAGAGCATGAGAAACACTTAAGGTTGGTACTACAGGTATTAAGAGAGCATCAGTTGTATGACAAATTGAGAAAATGCTCATTTTATCAGAAGGAAATCCATTATCTGGGACATATCATCTCAGAAGAAGGGATAATAGTGGATCCAAAAAATATTGAGGTCATTAGAGGATGGTCATAACCTAAGAATGTGACAGAGGTCAGATCATTCATGGGACTTGCAGGCTACTAAAAATGATTTATTGAAGGATTCTCAAGGATTTCTCACTCAATCACTTCCCTAAAAAAGAAGGGAGTAAATTTTCAGTGGACAACAGAATGTGAAAAGAGCTTCTACCACCCGAAGAAATTACTAACCAGTGCTCCAATACTAAGGATCACAGATCCAAATTAAGACTACGCTGCATGCACAGATGCATGTAAAGAAGGAATTGGTGGAGTCCTCAGCCAAAATGGGTATGTGGTATGTTATGAATCAAGGAAGTTGAAGGAGCATGAAAGGCACTATGCTACTCATGATTTGGAGTTGGAAGCCATAGTGCATACCTTGAAGATGTGGATGAACTACCTCATGGGGAAAAGGTTTGAGTTGAGGACAGACCATCATGGTCTGAAATATTTATTCGGACAACCAACTCTAAATGCCAGACAAAGAACATGGATAGAATTTCTCAGTGAATATGACTTTGATATAAATCATATCAAAGGGAAAGAGAACAAGGTGGTTGATGCACTTAGCAGGAGAGTGCATGAGTTGCATGCAACATGCATTAGCATATACCAAACAGATTTGAAGGACAGAATATTGGAGGCTGCAAAATCAAATTCGCAATACATGGAAATTGTAACAAAATTACAACAAGGTATTTTGCAGCAGGAATTTGAAGATTACAAGCTGGGAGAGGACGAAGTTCTCTTGTACAAAGGCGAAATTTATGTGCCAAATTCCCAGGAATTGAAGAATCTGATATTGAAGGAAATGCATAATGTACCTTATGTTGGACACACAGGGTATCAAAAGACTATTGTTGTTGTCAAGAACCAATATTATTGGTCAGGAATGAAGAAAGAAGTTGCAGATTTTATTGCCAAATGTTTGGAGTGTCAAAAGGTCAAGGTTGAGCATAGGCATCCAGTTGGGTTACTACATCCATTACCCATTCCTGAGTGGAAATGAGAAGTTGTAACAATGGATTTCATCACCAAACTACCCAGAACAAGCAAGCAACATGATTTTATCATGGTAGTGGTGGAAAAGCTTACCAAAGATGCCCATTTCATTCTAGTGAAGCTCACTCACAAGGAAACTAACATTGTTGATATTTATATGAAGGAAATTTATCAATTGCATCGTATACCCAAGACAATTGTGTCTGAAAGAGATCCAAATTTTACATCAAAATTATGGAAATGATTATTTAAAGGATTTGGAACAAATTTGAATTTCATCACAACTTATCATCCAGAATCTGATGGAAAAACAGAGAGGGTGAATCATGTGATTGAGGATATGTTGAGGATGTATGTGACGGGGAAACCATCAAAATGGGAAGAATACCTACACTTGGTAGAGTTTGATTATAACAATGGGTACCAAGCATCTCTAAAGATGAGCCCATTTGAGGCACTTTATGGCAAAAAGTGAAACACACTAGTAAACTGGGACAACCCAACCAACAAAGCAGTGGTTGGGCCAGAGTTGCTCAGGGAAATGGAAGAGTATATGTCGAAAATAAAATAGAATTTAAAGGTTGCTCAATACAGGAAGAAAAGATATGCTAACAAAGGTAGAACTCATATGGAGTTTAAAGTGGGTGATCATGTATTCTTGAAAGTGAAGGCCAACATAAGTTCCCTAAAGTTGGAAAATTGTTCAAAGTTGGCAGCTCATTTTTGTGGGTCGTTTGAAATCTTAGAGAGGATTGGGCATGTGGAATATATTATTGCATTGCCTGCATCCATGTCTATTCATAATGTATTCCATGTATCATTTCTCAAAAAGTATATACCTTATGCTAATCATGTTATTGATTGGAAAGTGATTCAAGTGGAGAAAGAAGGCACTTTTCAGGTCCATCTAGTGTGCATTTTGGACCGGAAGATCAAGCAGCTCCAGAATCGAGCCATAGAGCTAGTAAAGGTCCAATGGACCTGGTATGGTCCTGAGGATGAAACTTGGGAGTATGAGGATGCTATGCGGGTAGAATACCCGCATCATTTTTAGGGTTTTTGAACTTTTGATTATATATTTGTATATATAATGCACTGAGGTCAGTGCATAAAATAAGGGAAGGGGGATGTAACACCCAAAGACCGATCCCCAGTTGTAAATGTGAATATGTTTTGTAGGCTAGTGAGACAGTTTATTTAATCCATAAGGCTTATGTGATGATTAGGCCAAAGAGCCTAGATGCTAAAGGCCAGTGGGCCTATTTTTTTTTATGTAAATACTCATATCATTAATATAATACATCATTGCATGTAGACTGACCAAGATAAAAGAGTATGGAGGAATAAACTCCACTAGTAAGAGAAAGGGTAGGGACTTAGAGCCTGAGAAAGGGGGCTAATATAAAGGGCTTATTTCCAAAGGAATAATATAATATTATTCATAAAGACTATGGTGAAGATAATTATTTTATCCTAAGTTCTTATGGGAAAGAGGATGAATCCCAAGTGGAGAGAAACTAGTTCCTTAAGAGCCATGTGTCATCAAGGGCGAACGCAAATATGTGAGGGGGAAATTAGTTCATTTCCCACTCACGGATCCATTCACTCATGCAACCATTCACACACTTCGCCATTTTTCTCCATTGTTCAACCTCTGCATCATTCATGCACCCCTGGAGCCTGCACACACACCTTCAGTAGTAATCTCGTACATTTCTTGTTATCATCAATAGACTGTATCCCTCCAGGGATGCACAACGCACTCGTACCTACCAGAGATAGTGTTGTACCTTTCTGTTATGAGCAACGTGTTAGAAAAAAAGGACCGTGGAGAAATAAAATAAAACAAATGTGGAAACAAAACACAGAAGATACACAATACAATAGAGACACATATTTATGTGGTTCACCCAGTGTGGGCTACGTCCACCAAAGAAATTGCCAGGTCCTTCCTTTATTATTATCCATCATATGAAGGGATACAACCTACAATAAACCCGTTGTAACTTCCTCTTCTTTCTCTCAGAGTCTCCTATCTCAGAATACAATATTCTCCATCAACCATAGCCACAATACATTTCCCTCATAAAAGAGGGTTGCCTTCTAGGGAAAAAAACCCTAACATAATCTCTATCGTTAGATCTACGACCTTATAATGAATGGTCCAGATTTACAATGAAATTAAAATATACATTTACAAGGCAATTTTTCCTTCGTGGGCTTCACCCCCGAACCCCCGCTTGCCCCCAGATCCCTCGGACCCAGCAGAGGGGGTACCCCCCCTCTACACTCCCCCGCATGGAAGAGTGTACATACTTCTGGGGTGTAAATACTTCATGGGGTATAAACATGGCTGAAAGTAAAAGACCTCTAAATCAGGAAGATACTCAGGCTCCACAACCAACAATCTCCCACTTGGAGACTAATCTCAACAACTCCACCGCTGTTGTATATGCTGGACTCTGAACCTTCTTGAACCTAAAAAATTTCTCATCTTCATCTTCATTCTTGAATACCAACTGAAACTGAGCAGGAACTCAATTTCTCCCCGATTACTCCCTTTGTTAACATGTCTGCAGGATTCTGGCTAGTGTGTATCTTTTCCAACTTCAAATGTCCATCTTCCAAGGCGGATCGTATGAAGTGGTACCTCAACTGTATATGCTTAGTCTTAGAATGGAAGGATGAGTTCTTTGCAAGATGAATGGCACTCTCGCTATCATAGTACAACCTGCTATTCTCTTGCTTCTTTCCCAATTCCTCCATAAACCTTTGTAACCAAATCATCTCTTTACTAGCCTCTGTAGCAGCAACATACTCTACCTCTGTTGTTGAAAGTGCAACAACCTTTTGCAGTTTTGAAATCCAACTTATTTTTGTTCCACCTATAGTAAACACATACCCTGTGGTACTCCTCCTGCTATCTTTATCACCTGCCATATCTGAATCAACATATCCTTGTAGAACAGTTTCTGAACCTCCAAAACATAATGCATGATTAACAGTACCTCTCAAGTATCTGAGAATCCACTTTACTGCCTCCCAATGTTCTTTACCTGGATTGTTCATATATCTGCTCACAACTCCCACTACATGTGCAATATCTAGTCTTGTGCAAACCATTGCATACATCAAGCTGCCAACTGCTGATGAATATGGGACCCTGGACATATATTTTATCTCCTCCTGTGTCTTGAGACACATTTCCTTAGTTAA
>JASDQU010100126.1:100800-136646 GCA_032191745.1 Picea mariana
TCTGGAATTCTACCATCCAAAGAGCTTGAAGGTCCTCTGTTTATTAAGTAAACAACAGTATCTACAACATCTGCCCAAAACTGTAAGGGCAAACCAACATGCAATCTCATACTCCTTGCACGCTCCATGATTGTCCTGTTCATCCTTTCTGACACACCATTTTCTTGTGGTGTTCTTGAAACTGTCTTCTCTCTACGAATCCCATGGTATGAACAATAATCATCAAACTCCTTGCTGCAATATTCACCTTCATTATATGATCTGAGACACTTCAACTTTTTTCCTATTTCATTCTCAACCAAATCTTTCCATTTCTTAAAAGTATCAAAAACATCAGATTTTTGTCGATTAGTTGATTTTTGTCAAAAACTTAGTTGATTAGTAACTGTATTAAAATCATTTAAATGATCTGCAATAGACCCACCTTCCGACATCTTCATATTAAATAATCTCTTCATTAGAAATACCTTATTGGACGCCGAGGGTTTTTCATACAATTTGGCCAATGCGTCCATCAAACCCTTTGTTGTCTTTTCTTTGGAAATATTGAAAGCCACCAACCCTGAAAGTCAAGAATCTCCCATTCTTCGTCCTTCGTAGTCGTCAGCTTATTTGCTATTCCGCCCAATGGTAGGAATAGATACTTCTGATATAAATAGTCTTCCATCTGCATCTTCCATAACTGGTAGTTTTGGCTGTTAAATTTCTTGACCCTAAACTTTCCATCTTCTGACATTGCTCCCACTCGAACCAGGAACCCTCTTTTCCTACGAGTTACCTTTCGCTCTGATACCAGTTGTTAGAAAAACAGGACCGTGGAGCAATAAAATAAAACAAATGCGGAAACAAAAAACAGAAGATACATAATACAATAGAGACACATATTTACGTGGTTCACCCAGTGTGGGCTACATCCACCAGAGAAATTTCCAGGTCCTTCCTTTATTATTATCCAGCATATGAAGGGATACAAACTACAACAAACCCGAACTTCTTCTTCTTTCTCTCACAATCTCCTATCTCAGAACACAATATTCTCCATCAACCATAGCCGCAATACATTTCCCTCATAAAAGAGGGTTGCCTTCTAGGGCAAAAAAGCCTAACATAATCTCTACCGTTAGATCTGCAACCTTATAATGAACGGTTCAGATTTACAATGAAATTACAATATACATTTACAAGGCAATCTTTCCTTCCGGGGCTTCGCCCCCAAACCCCCGTTGGGGGCCCGCTTGCCCCCAGACCCCCAGCTGGGGGGATTTCCCCCCCGGACCCCGTAGAGGGGGTACCCCCCCTTTGCACTCCCCCGCATGGAAGAGTTTACATACTTCTGGGGTGTAAATACTTCATGGGGTATAAACATGGCTGAAAGTAAAAGACCTCTAAATCAGGAAGATAATCAAGCTCCACAACCAAAAAAATGCCTATACCAAACTCGAAGGCTGATGTTGTTGACCATCAATTGTACCTTTCCTATTATGTGTAGCGCCCTGTTCCTTGCTTGAGCGTGGTTGTTTCCACCGACTGTTCCATAACCCATTTTTTGTTGTTTCGTTCACCTGAACTAGTACCTAGTTGACTAGAGTGTTGGATAGTAGAAGCAGGTTGTCAAGCCCATGGGATTGAAGAGGCAGGTTGTCAGGCCTCTGAGAAACTCTCTCCAGGTGAGAGAATTGTTGGGAATTGAATTCCTGAAGGAGCCCAATTGCAGTCACGGTGCTCTGAGACTTCCTTTCCAGCCTATTGTGCCCTCCTACTGGATAGGTGTGCAATTCCAATAGTATTTTTTGTTTGAGTTGGGAGTTCTCAAATAAATATAAGCGATCTTTGTATCGTAGTGAATCATTTTTCCATGTAAATGTATATGATGCACTAGAATCCTGCTGCAACCTTTGAATGAGAGTGCACACTTTTTCGTCATTCTTCCATTCATCCTGCGAAAATTGTCTAAGTGACGAGTGATTTGCATGAACAAAGCCATAGATACCATACAAATTGATTAGGTTCTAAATATAAAGAATCAATTCGTACCTTTTGTGTATGTGGCCCATTATGTAGATCAAAGAATTGCTCCATCTGAAGTATCCATGTGATTGGGTCCTTGCCATCAAACTTCCTCATATCGATCTTAGGAACGTAGTTGGTCTTCAACCCAAAGTTGGAGTTTCTCCATTCTTGATTCACCTTCCTTGTGTCCTCATCCTGAATTTCATGGGATGCATTTTCACTTTTAGGTGTCTTCTCTGTTATGAAATTTTTCAATACTTCCATGATCTCCTCTTTTAAACCATCCATCTTTGCCTCCAACTTAGCTTCCATCTCTTGTGGTTCATCTTTTGTTACTATCTTCTTTTGTAAATCATTTATGTCCCTACACATTTATTCACCTTCATCAAGAGTCCAAGTAGGATTGTCTGGAGGCTTATTTGGTGTATAAGTTCCCTTTTTGGGTGGCATGTTGGCCAAGTATCACTTTTGAACCTTGATTTTGAGGTGGTTCTGCTAGACAATCTTTCTTTTGTTGTATCTCCTAAGTTTCGGCCCTTTTGGGAATGAAAATTTATTTTATGTAGTTCTCTGATAATTCTTCTCTGCAATTCCACAGGTCTGATCAAAATTGGATGTGCCAAGTGGAATTTACGGTAACTTCCCCACAACTTGCCATTTTTTTCTTTTCCAGGAGATCTCACTTGTATAGCCTGTCTCGCACAAAATAATTGATATAAAATTCTGAAACTCGTACCAGAAATACTACAGACTGTCCGCAATCCAATGAAACTAGTCCCACTCAATTTAGATACTCTAGGAAGAAGTTATGATTGTTTTACCTTGAACACCTTCTTGAGACTAGTCAATAGGACTAGTCAGATACCCTATCTTACACAGGGTGTATATACAAATTTAAGATGACCCAGATAGTAAAATTTTTACCAAAGATACCTTACTAATTTATGTGAATATCCTCTAGAGTTAAGGGTCTGAAATGTTACAGAAATTTTTTTATAGAGAAAATTCCACAATGACTCAGTTCAGGATGATTCCAGAACCCTATCTTGTACAGCCTATATATCTGAAGGTATAATGCCTCAGGAGCTGAAATTTGAACCCAACTTACCTTGATCCATCTAATAAATATCCTCCAAGCCGTTCCTTTTGAAATGTTGTATAAAAAAAATTATAGCGAAAATTCCAAGGTGTCTCAGATGTAGCAGCGAAACCCCAAGACCTTGAAGAATCTTAGAGGATTTTTGGGTTTGACAGGTTACTACCGCAAGTTTGTTTGAAACTATGGAAGAATAGCAGCACCTTTAATGGCACTAACTAATAAGGATGCATTTTCATGGACTCTAGAGGCAACTAAATCTTTTCAAAAACTTAAATAGGTGATGTGCAAAGCTCTGATACCATATGTTAAGAACCAAATATCAATATAGCATAGAAAAACCTCAGAAAAAGCACTCAACGCCTTGAAAAAGAGATAATTTCAGATAATAAGCCTCTTCTAGGGGGAAACCTCCTTTTACCCCACTTAAATGTTCAAGTACAAGATGATTCAAAATGAAAATGTCTCCTTGGTATATATAGGAGACTAGGAGGTATAATTACAACTAATGGCCTAAATCCGACATAAATAAAATAACATTACTAATATAATATTCCCCAATTAAGGGGTAATGAGCTAATATTAGGGCTTAACATTTGGTCTTCATATCAGGTCAACCTTTCTTTTGTGAGGGATAAAGAGGATTTGGAGAAAGGTCAAAGGAGAATCTAGATCAAAGACTTAAGGTAAACCATTGATTGATGCACATTTTATCCACTTTTAATATAGATCTGCATGGCTTTCCCCTTCTATTTCTAGTGTATTCAGCTACGCATAATAGTAAATGGTAGATATATTCTTTCCTTGCATAGATCATATTATATCTAGATTATATTTGCAATTCCTTAATGCTTGAAGAAGTTTGAGTTGGGTATGTGTTGTCTCCTTGTGTGAAAGAAGTAGGTTGCAGGGGTTGGATCTGGATATTTGGAGCTACATCAGCCAAGAATATGTGAGGATGACCACCAGAAATAAAGTATGCCATTCTATATCATAGAATAAATATGAAAAACTCTAATAGATATAGGGAATACCTTGTTGTTTTCTATCCTACAATGCATCTCAGATCATGGGAAGATCTAAGGGAGTGCTCACATATTCGTAGGGGGATTTCTCCATAACAGTATGTCATTATTATTAGGTATTGGGTTGTGTGAGGGAGCTTATCCAACCACATGATTCATGTGCCCTTGTGGACTCATAGCCCCAACTTGGGGTGGCATGTCACTGAGAGAACTGGAGAAACATATCCTACAGTTAAGAGGAGAATCCTTCGTATGCAAACAATCGATGATATTTCTTCATAATATAAGTGTTATGGTTTCTATGTTATCATTTGAATTTTTTATTTGTATTTTATTAATTAAAATGATGGGAATTCTAATGAACATAATGTTTCTTTAATTATGTATGTTTAGATGAATTTGTGTCAGATTTCTTGTCATTATGCATGCATACTTCCTTATATAACCATATTGGGAACATATTGGTATCAGAGATGTTAATTATGGAAATGTGGTCTGGGTTGAATTAAAATTTAAAAATTATAGCATGTATAGAGTTGGAATGGTACTAATTTGACTCAACATGGGGTTGGGTATGTTATAAGATAATTCAAAGATAAGCAAAAAAAAATTCATCAACAGTCAACCATTGAAATTTCTCTAATATTGATTTATCTTTATTGGCCAACACAAATTTGAGTTCATCTTTTTCCAATGAATCTATTCCCTTCCCCTACTATCAAACAAGTCATTCATTGTGATGAATCCTTTCCTAAGAAATTGTAAGGCCAAGAACTAGGGATTTTTGGCCAATGACTTTCCATATTCCTCAAAGAGTGGAGTCCACCATATGCATTGATGATTTAAAAAAAAGGGATGATTTCCAAGGAGAGATATTTCCAAGACAAAAAAGGTTTGATGCCTCCCAAGTCTTCCAAATAATTTTGACCAAAAAGGTGCGTATTATCATAATTGGGGTAGGGATAGTGACCAGTGATTAAAGAGATGACCTATTAGGATTTCATGCCTAAAAACTAGGGAAAATTTTAGGGTCTATATATCGCCCATGGGCTAATTTTGCATGCTTTTTCCAAAAAAGGGATTTGCCAATTTCCATTTTTTCTAAAAGTGATTCTCCCAAATTCTATAGAATAAAATTATTTTACCTTAAAAATAGCCCAAATTTTATAGAAACTATATAAAATCCTTAGAAATTTGAATATTTTTACAAAAATATCGCCAAACATTTTATACTTTGCATATTAACGACTAGTAAGATTTTCCAAGGTTTCTATATTCTGAGATAAATTTCCATCCTTAAAATTATCCTTGCTAAAAACAAACCCCTATAAATGTTGTTTTGGAAAAACACTTCCTAACATCCATTTTTAAGTGGATTATTTGATCCATGATTAAATAGATGACCCAATGGGATTTCATGTATAGAAACAAACCCTATGAGTTATATTCCTAAGAAATAGTTGCCAAGATCCATTTCGATCCATGGATTAAATAATCCACTTGGAACATAATGCCTAGGTTTGTAACTGACTTTTGATGATTCCTATCCTACTTGAAGCTATTGATGTATAACATAAATCCCAACTAACATGATGTAATCTCTTCTTTCTATATCTAATGGTCCACAAGAAGTTCCTCGTGGCCTTTGAATGTCTATGATAAGAAATGTAGGAAGTCACCCAACATTAAGAATAATATATGTGAGTAGTTTTGTACAAAGCTAGAACTTAGCTACTAAGGCCAAGGGATTCATAATACATTTATTAATATTTTTATCAACTCTTTGGAACACAACCTCCTAATATATTTAGATGAGGATTGAAAATAAAAGGTATATTCCAAAAATTTAAACATTGAGATAATATAAAACCATGACCAACCTTAGTATGCTAACTAGTTAGAGATGGGGTGTTGTCTTTGGTGATAGAAAATTTTTTTAATCCATTGGATATGGGATCAATGTGAAGAAATTAAAGTATCCAAGACTTCCATTTTATTAACCCATTAAGTTTGATCTTTAAACATTGTAAGGAAAGTATGATATACAAAATGACCATATACCCACTTAGTTGCTATGTAAGGAGGCTAAGGCTATAGAAACCATCATAGATAGCATTGGTACCGATATGAATCCCTTCTCGATTGACTATTAATTCCAACTTCCTTATAATTTCATTTGTTTATGCACTAAGAAGCAAAGGACTCAATAGACAATGTTTCAATTGCCTCAATAAAAAGGCATCCAAATATCTTTTACTTAAACATTTCTAAGATAAATGGGGATTCCAATTTTCATATTATTTCCCAAAGTTGATCTTAATACAGAGAGTATTCAAGTCCAAAGTACATCATATTCCAATCCCCCCCTAAATATTAACTAAATTATCAAGAATGTAGCGACCACAAATAAAACATGTTTTCTCTAGACAAATTATTTTAGGAAAACTGTGCTTAATGCATAGGGATAATTCCTTGAATACAATTTTGTAAGATTTGTTCAATGGGGTAGTTATACTCTATATTTAGATCAACATAGGATTCCTCAATATAGGGATAGACTTTATAAATACCTATTCAATTATTTCCTCCAATATTTGTTTTCTCATTTCTTCCTTGGACACCTATATATTATCTAGTCCCAAAAAACACCCACATAGCCTAATAAAATTCACATGGAATCCATTGAGTTTAGGTATCTTGTATAGAGGTACTTAACCATTGCATATAAGGACAGCTCTCTCTCTCTCTCTCTCTCTCTCTTGTTGGACTCTCTCTCTCTCTCTCTCTCTCTTGTTGGACATGGCGTTGGCATTGACGTCAAAGAAGACCAATATGATCAATGTTGGACATGGTATTATGGTGTTGGCATTGATGTCAAGAATATCAATATAGTGTGTTTTCATTGATGAAAACATGAGTCAAACATGTACAGTAATTAGAGAAAAAAGGAAGATCACCTTGGGGTAGAGGAAGATCACCTTGTGGCAGAAGCAATTCGTGATCATTGTTGATCACGATAGGATCAACAATCATCGTATGTTCCTAAAGCTCAAGAGAGATAGTAGGGATATTCTACAAAGAATACACACACATAATCAAATCATGCAATGTTAAGGTCGAGGGAAAATATCAAGAGAAATAGAGTATTGTGATCATGTATAGACAGTGCATAAACGAGTGCACTGATACAAAGCTCGAGAGGAGTTAGCGCATTCAAGTGAATCCGAAATAGTTTTCAGAAGGTAGAGAAATTTTGTGCAAAATAATGCAAGTGATCATGTCCATTGATCAAAGCCAAGTGGAAGGATAACATAAATTTCGTGACTCCAGAACTTCGCCATTTCGGCGATTATTAGAGACAAAGTAGAGGCACAAAATTGAGAATTCATGAAGTAAAACCAACCATCGGATCAGGAAGGATATTTGGGTGAGCTCTCAATTGTTGGATCAAGAAATCAACTCCAGATTTGACCACTATTACGAGGAAAATCACTCTATGGCATGGGGTAAACCACAACAGACAGAATGACTACATAAATCAACTCTAGTCTCAAGTATGCTATATAAAAAAAAGATTCTAATAAGAAAATATAAAGAGCCTACCTCATCCGAACGTTCAAATAAGACCACCATTGAGCACTTGACTCAAAGATATACACCTACAAATTATCCTCAAAAACCAGGATACAAAATCATATGGTGATAATATATACAGTTAGCACATATAATATCATAATCCATCAATATTCATAACAAATATGCCCATGGAATAACAATTCAAATATTTCCAAGACATTAATTGGACAATAAAAGAGTATTTCTATTAAAATATGATCAACAGAAGTGTATGAATGACAAACTTCTGTGTCGGCACGTCTCGGAACCGAGAAACTAAATCCATTCCAGTTGGGCCTCCACCACTTCAATCCTCCACCAAAGGAAAGCTCATATAAGAGAGACAATGACGTTCTCCGTCAAAGAGGGAAGAGTTTGGTGGATGAACAATGTGTTCATACTTAAAAGGAAAAAGGGATGCAGACTCAATATGAAGTGAATAATTTCTCCAGAGTAACTTTTCTCTCAAAGTTGAATTATTCTCCTCTCTTCCACAGCTTGGATATGGCCCATTTATAGCCTTCAAATGGAACTGAAGGGCCTATTTAGAACGTTTCCAATATATGGAGTTCAAGGATAATGGATCTCATGATGTAACATGGAAACCCGACACCATTTTTTTATTTTGGGCACAAAACCCAATGTACATGGGTTGTAATGGTGCAACCTACGTATACACATGTTGTATAGTTGTTAGGGCGCGTATATGTCAAAAAAATATGTTTTTAGCTCTGGGAATTGTAAAAAGAAATTTCAAGTCTGCATAGGGAAATGGAAAATACCTTCCGATCAAGTTGCATCGGGTGAGGAAAATCTTTCTATAACAACCACTCTAGTGAAAAGAAGTCTGAATCATGTAGGAATACTCGAAGGTTGAAGCCCCGAAGTCACAAACTCTCGTCGACCATCGGATCAAAGGAAGAACTAGGAAATCTCACCGATCTTTGATTGACATAAAGTGGAAGGATATTGTAAGCTTTGAAATCCTGAAGTCAGGAAGTAACACTAACTATTGATCCATTTCAGGACCATTCTCGACTGTTGGATGAAGTAGTGGAAGGATAGGATAAGCGGAATAAACAGAGGTCATCGGATCAAGACAATGAAATATCAAATGGTGGAAAAACATATTCAACACTTCGATGATGATCGAAGGTTGATATAAAAGTGCCAAAATTACCGAAGCCACGAAGTGAAAATCAATAACGATGAAATCCCTCCAGTCGTCTAATATAATACGAAGATTAAGATAAGACATGTAACACAACAATAGGTCCACGTCAATAGGATCATATCAACAATGGCATGTGGCCCAATCAGATGGTGACAAGTGTCAAAAATCATATGGCACATAAGGTTTGTGAAAATAAAAAATATGGGTGACACATGGTACACACACTAATGATCTACTTCGGGATTATTCTCAATCGTTTATCAAGCATAGTGGAAGAATTGATCCAGGTGGATATTGGTGGCCACCCACCTATTCCAATTGGCTCCTCTTGTCCATTTTTAGTTCAACACGTTCTTCTATACTTCTTTGTAATTGTGGGTTCTACAATTTTCGGGATTTTTGAAGCCCTACACATATTCTAGGTGGATACTGGTGGACTCTCACCTAATCCAACTGGCTTATTTTGTATGTTTTCATGTCAACACATCTTGTTGTACCTCTAGGGCCATTTTGGAGCCCTAAACAATGTTTTTTTGGCTCGTCATAGTCAAATTGTAGACAAAGTTAGAGTTTTATGGCATAATGTTTAGATCTCTAAAATACCTTTCCAATGGGCTATCACGCGCCTAAAATGGAGGTCGTATGCAAAATTTACGACCCCAAGAAGTTGAGGTACCAACTTACCCATAGGGTCCCACACGACTTTTGGTGTTTCACCTCCTAGGGTTAGGTTTTTGGATGTCTAGGGTTTTGGAATTCATGAGTAATATAAAAAATGCCTTTGGAGCCTCATTGTAATGATTCCTATCATACGAATGAGTGTAGCATCCAAATCTCTTCTTAGAGATAGCTACCACCATTCGAGCAAGTGTTTCAGTTCTGCAGTTTTACAGTTTCAGCCTATTTCATTTATTCAATATAAGATATTGTTCATTGGATATCTGTGTTGTTCTTCATGTCTTAGTGTTTATTGTATTCATTTTTTTAATCAGTTTGTTCTGCTCCTAAATCCATACTAGTGGTATCAGAGTGGTTTTCTCTTCATTTGTTTTTCTTCGTGCATGTCCCTGACAATATCTGGGTACAATAAGTTGGGACTCGAACCAATCTAACCATTGCAATATTGACCATGCCAAGCCCGAAAAAAACCCATGGGGGATGAAAAAAAATATGATGGAGCAAGAGATCATATTAAAATGTTGCTCGAGGAATCCTTGCGTGACAAAGGAACAAAATGATGGACAACTTTGCACAGATCCTTTAATGACTTACCATAGGAGAAGCATCTTCATCAAGCGGCCATGCAAACCCCTTCAAGGTACATGTAAATTTTTATATTCCATTCTTTGAAGAAATGATAGATGTAGATGATGTAGATAAATGGTTGAATCTACTTGAAGGGTATTTTCCAGTCCACAATTTTTCCAACGGAGAAAAGATTACTTTTGTACTCCTCAAGGTCGTCCCCCATGTTAAAGACCAGTGGGATACTTACTCTGAGAAAAGGGTCGTAAAGGAATCCACAATATTTGTAGTTTCCCCTACATGGGATACCTTCCAGGACTCCATTAAATAACAATACTACCATGCTCAAATCTATAAGAAACATTACACTAGATGGACCACCTTGCATCAAGAAAGGGACCAGACAATACAAGATTTCACCAATATTTTCCATACCCTGCGCACCAAATTGGGTATCAAATAATATGAGTGAAATCTTATGCTCAAATACCACAGTTGTCTTCATAGATACATTCGAACAGAAATGGAATTTCTAGACATCACCTCATTGGGTACGACTTATAGATACGTTGTCAAGATCGAGCATAAATTTAAGCAAAAGAGGTGAAAGTTTGGATCTGCAAACTCCTCACAACCGAAGTAGGGAAAAGGTGGCCCCAAACCACACAGCAAGGGACAGAGAAAAGAGGGCCACTCTTAGGAAAACCAGTCCAAGCCACAACATAAGAAGGGAAATGAGAAGACGAAGAAGGACATAGGAAAATGGTGTGAGTACCATAAGAGCCCTCCAAGCAGTCACTCGTGGCTGAGCTGAAGGATTCTGAGTCAGAAGTCGATTCAGATTCTGAATAAAATCCCAAAGAGGGGAAGAGGAATATCGATGTTGAACCCAGTGCCACTGTGGCTACCACCAAATTCTGACCAAGTGAACTAGAAGAACCAGAGGAAGGGGAACACCTCTTTCACTCATAGATGTGGGTAAAGGGGGATTTGCTTCATTTCATTGTCGATAGCGGTAATAAGAAGAACATGATTTTAGTAGAGGTTGTCAAGCAGCTAGACCTTCCAATGACATCGCACCTACATACCTACACCATCGGTTGGCTTCACCAAGGAAAAGATCTATGTGTCATCCAACAGTGTTGTCTTTCCTACGACATCAAGCCTTTCAAAGATTAGGTATTGTGTGATAATTCTCCCCTTGAAGTTTGTGATGTTCCTTTAGGACAACCATATTTTTGGAAGAGTCATGATGTGTATGAGTCTAGACCCCACAGTGTTATTATTACTTTGGGTAGACAATTGTACAGGATACCAGATGTAGCATCATCTACTACTATTTCTTTAATCTCTGCTAAGAAATGCAGTAAGGTCATTTCACAGACCAGAAAGTTGATATTATTTGTGATCCATGCTCACAGTAAGGAGAAGGTCACTGCCACATTCATGGCCTCTACACAGAGAATCTCTTTGTAGCATAAGCAAGTGGACGAGATCGTGGAAGAATACAAAGACATATTCTCCTCACCCACTGGGGTATCGACGCACTGCCAAGTCAAGCATCCAATTGATCTGACCCCTGGTGCACCTCTACCTAATGGACCAATATATCATCACTCGTTGATGGAAATGAATAAATCAAGAATCAAATCCAAGAGCTTCTTCAAAAGGGGCACATCAGACCCAACTCCTCCCCTTGTGGAAGACCGATTGTACTGGTGCAGAAGAAGGAAGGGATTTGGTAACTTTTCCTTGATTATAGATCCTTAAACAAAATCACCATCAGGAACTGGTACCCAATTCCCAGGATTGATGACCTTCTTGAACAACTCAAGGGGGAAATTTCTTCAACAATATTGACCTAAATTCTGGCTACCACCAGGTTCCCATCGAACCAACTGATGTATGGAAGACAACCTTCAAATCTAAATAAGGTCTCTTTGAATGGTTGGTCATGCCCTTTGGATTAACAAATTCACCAACCACTTTCATGAGGTTGATGGATGATGTATTGAAACCCTTCACCAACTCTTTTGTGGTGGTATATTTGGATGACATCCTCATCTTCAACAGAACTTGGGAGGAGAACATGTGGCATATTCATAAGGTTTTGATCACTCTGCGGCGGCACAAGCTATATTCCAACTTGGGAAAACGCTCTTTTGGCATGAACATGGTCCAATACTTGGGCTACATTGTTGATGATCATGGGCTACATGTTGATCCAGCTAAGATCCAAGTCATCCGTGACTGGCTAGCCCCGACCACACTAACTGATCTTCAGAGCTTCTTGGGACTAGCCAAATTCTACCGATGGTTCATGTTGAGATTCTCCCATATTACATGGGCCCTCAGCCAGGTGACCAAGGGTGGTGGAAGGGAAAATTTTGTGTGGGGGAAGGAACAACAATGAGAATTTGATGATCTGAAGCATCACTTGTGCTCAGCTCCAGTACTCTCCTTGCTTGATCTGCAACAACTGTTCGAGATTGAGACTGATGCATCTGACTATGTTGTAGGTGTAGTTCTCACTCAACATGGTCATATGGTGGCATACTATAGTGAGACACTCTTAGATACTATACGAAAATACCCTACCTATGACAAGGATATRTATTCCATTGTACAATCCTATCGTCAATGGAAACATTACATTCTGGGAAAGGAGATGATCATCCACACTGATCACAATCCTCTACAATTCATACAGCATCACTTGCGCTCAGCTCCAGTACTCTCCTTGCTTGATCTGCAACAACTGTTCGAGATTGAGACTGATGCATCTGACTATGTTGTAGGTGTAGTTCTCACTCAACATGGTCATATGGTGGCATACTATAGTGAGACACTCTTAGATACTATACGAAAATACCCTACCTATGACAAGGATATGTATTCCATTGTACAATCCTATCGTCAATGGAAACATTACATTCTGGGAAAGGAGATGATCATCCACACTGATCACAATCCTCTACAATTCATACAAACATAGGGGAAATTGCAGAACGACTGCCATCAGAAGTGCTCCACCTACCTGCAACAGTTCCATCTCAACATCAAGTATAAGACATGGATCTCAAATCATGTCAATGGATACCTCATTCAACCTCTCATGGCTACACTAACCACTATGATCCATTCATGTGGACATGAGGCATCTAAGTGGCCCCAACTTTATCATCAAGATCCAGACTTCGCCATCACCTATCAACTCTTGGGTACAGGCATGAATGTCACTGGTTTTCACATTCAGGATGGGATATTATGCCATCTGGGCCATCTTTATGTTCCTACAAGTGAGCATGAAAAGATGATTTGGGAAGCCCACTACAGTCAGATGGCAAGACATTTTTGCGTGGAGAAAATTGTGGTCATTCTTTAGAAACATTTTTATTGGCCAAAACTTCGACAGGACGTTAGCAAGTATATCATATCTTGCACTTCATGTTCCATTTCCAATCCAGACATCAAGAATCAAGGCTTATACACCCCTCTTCCTACTCCCGAGAAGCCTTGGGAATCCATATCAATGGATTACATGTCTGTCCTTCCATCCACCAAGCAAGGAAATGAATGCATATTTCTGGTCGTTGATTGGTTTTCGAAGTTGTCCATCCTCATAGCCTACAAGAAGAATATCAGAGTGGCAGATACTTCCAAGATATTCTTCGAATGAGTGTGGGTCCATTTTGGGATACCACAAACCATCATCTCCAACCGGGACAGTAGGCTCCTCAACACATTTTGGTCAAGTCTCTAGTAACTGTTGGACACCAAGTTCACTAAATCCATTATTTTCCACCCTGAAACAAACGTCCATACAGAGGTCGTCAATCATATGATTTTGCACATCTTGTGCATGTACAACTCTAAGCATCCACGTACATGGGATGAGAGTCTTCCCTATGTTCAACACAGTTACAACAGGGATCTCCATGTCCAATGGTTGGAATCCAAGCCAATTGGAATCTGAGCTCCATTAGAATTAGATATAGCTACCACCATTCGAGCAAGTGTTTCAGTTCTGCAATTTTATAGTTTCATCCTATTTCATTTATTCAATAGAAGATATTGTTCACTAGATATCTTTGTTGTTATTCATATCTTTGTGTTTATTGTATTCAGTCTGTTAATTAGTTTGTTCCTCTCCTAAATCCAGATCAAGAATAGAGTAAGCTTGAAGTGTTAGCCAACAACAAGAGGTCACCGACATTCTATGACTTATTCGATAAGCAAGAATAGTCCATTCAACAAGAGATTAAATCTACACTTTTGGATAAATATCAAAGAGAAAGAATCGATAGATGAGATTCAACTTTCACGATAAAGCCTCATATGTATTCACCCTCAGTCATAGGTGGAGTTCATATGTAAAGTGGCAATGAGTTAAAGGTCCAATTGGGTTAACACCTAGTCATGATATATGGTCACTTTGTGAAATGAAGTGCCTACAATATAAAACATAAAACAAGCCATGCGCCTTATGTATCTAGTTGTTGGTCACAACATTTTTGGTCATATGAAAAACAAAGGGGAGTCACAAGCTAGCACATGTCCATTTCAGGTATAGGAAAATGCACCAGATAGTGGAGTAAAAGCTTGATTCTGATCTATTGAGAAATGAAGATGCAATGAAAGTGTGGGATCAAAATAATGAAGTCAATCCATGCATGTGATTGAATCTTTAAAGGTTGATCAACATATATATGATGATGAATTAGCCATCTTATTAA
The DNA here is from genome assembly GCA_032191745.1 of Picea mariana. Classification (NCBI taxonomy): domain Eukaryota; kingdom Viridiplantae; phylum Streptophyta; class Pinopsida; order Pinales; family Pinaceae; genus Picea; species Picea mariana. The sequence goes on from JASDQU010100126.1 coordinate 115,702, forward strand.
ATTAAAGATCTTTCACGATAATATGTGAATAATAATAGAGGAAGATATTAATTATAAGTTAAAAGACAAACATTATTTGTTGTTAAACAAAATGAAGAGGTGCATTGTTATGTATGAAGGACACAATGGTTCAATGTCATACCTTTTGGAATACTATATAAACAGAAAGGTATGGTGAAAGAAAAATGTCTCTATAGTCCAGATCAGAAGATCAAAAGAAGAATCATAGTCCAAGAAGGAAAACTGAAACTACTTATGTAGTGCGGGTGGAATGGAAGAGCAAGGAAGGATTCATATCCTTTACTAAGTAAAGTGTAAAAACAAGGGAGTTGGTGCTTCCTAGGGTTGGTTCCCTAAAATAAGGGATTTGGTGCTTCCTAGGGTTGGTGCCCTAAAATAAGGGAGTTGGTGCTTCCTAGGGTTGGTGCCTTCAAGAAGGGGATTTGTGTCTCCAAGAGTTGGTTATCTAAACATGATTGGTGTCCTTCACAATCATAGATTATTCTTTATAAACTTTGTAATTCTTGTTAAGTATACTTATATAATTGATTTTTAAATACAATTCCATTGTTGATCTATTATGATTATTAATAGAATAAAAAAGTAATTACTAATTGTTTAAAAAGGTAATATTGATTCACCCCACCCCTTCAGTATTTCCAACAATTGGTATCAGAGTGAGTGCCTTCATCACAGTCTAATAACTAGAAGGTAGATCCCGAAATAAATGGATCAGCAAGAGGGAATGTATTCCAACAAAGCACCATTGTTTAAAGTAGATGATTAAGCTCTCTGAAAAATTAGAATTAAAAGCTACCTTATGGCTCTTGTTTTTGATGTTTGGAAATATGTAGAAAATGGGTACACTACACCAGCTACTCCACCCACATATACTACAAGAAAGAAGGTTTGCAATGAGAACTCAAGAGTAGTCAATTCCATTCTGGGAGGATTAACAAATCCTATATTTGTGAAGGTAATGCATTGTAAGTCATCTAAGGATATATGGGAAAAATTAGAGGTTATATATGAAGGATACAACAAAGTCAAGGAAGCCAAACTACAAACCTACAGAGCTCATTTTGAAAATCTGAAGATGAAATAAAAAGAGAACATTGTTTAATATATTCATAGAGTAGATGAGGTAGTTAACTCAATCAGAGCAGCTAGAGAAGAAATTAAATACAAACCCATTGTACAAAAGATCTTAAGATCATTATATATGAGGTATGATGCCAATATTTCTACAATTGAAGGAAAACCAAACCTTGACAAACTCACAGTAGATGAGCTCCATGTAATTATTGCAATGTATGATATGAGGATAGGATAGGAAAAAACATCAAAATGAGAAACATACTTTAAGGAAAAACAAAGAAGAATAAGAAAGATATGTCTAATGAAGATCAGTCAGACATGTCAGATGTAGAAAAGGCCAACTTTATAAAGAAACTCCAGAAAGGATTTAGAAAATATAAAGGAAAGTTACCCTTCAAATGTTTCAACTATCGAAGAATCAGACACTTTTCTAACAAATTTCTCTATCCCAATCAAGAGGAAAGTGATGATGAAATAAATTTCAAAGATTAGAAGAAGAGCAAAACCAAAGATAAAAGGAATTTCTACAAGAAGAAGAAAATTGTCTTTACCCAAGAAGACAGTAGCTCATCTGAAGAAAGTGAAGAAGAGGAGACAGAGATTCTATTTATGGGAATGAAAACTAATTATGATAATCATTCATAGTATGAAGAAGAAGTGAACCTTGAGGAAGAATTTATTTGTGCAATTGAAGAACTGAGAAAATCTAAAAGGAAAAACAAGTTACTAAGGGAACAACTTCTAAAGTTTGAAGAAGTTATAAAATCAAGAGAAAACGAGGTTTCCAAAACCATGTGTGATTCAGAACAATTAATTATTGAGTTAAAACCCAAAATCCAAGAAACCAAAAGAAAAGAATAAATATTTAATAAGGAACTCAATGAAAAACAACAAACATGTAAGATATTGGAAGATGAAATAATTCAACTAAAATGGAAACTAGAAAAAGAAGACATTCAATATAAGTTTGAAAACAACTCAAAAATATTGAACAACATTCTTAGCAGTCAGAGATCATCAAATGATAATACAGGACTAGGATATGATTCCTCTAGAGAATAGAAGAATGAAAAACAACCAATCACCTATGCATATGCTCTTAAGAACTCCATGAGAAGAGAAGAAAATAAGGCAATGACAATACCATTGAAGAATGTCCCAAATAAACAGAAAGCCACATTCCCTACTAAAGAAAAAGATGAAAAAAAGAATAGAATCATCAGAAGGAATCCCTCTAACAGAAATCAATATATTTTCCTTGGATATTTCTATTCTTGCAATAATTTTGGACATAAAGCAGTACATTGTAGAGATTATAAGTACATTCCAATAAATGTTCAAAGATATGAAAACAATAAGAATAATGCAGAAAGAAGAAATTATAACTCATTCTCTCCCATACAAGACTTATAACAATGAAACAATTATGGTCATAAGGCTAGTGAATGTAGATTTCCAAAGTATTCCATGAAGGAAAGTATCTCCAGCATGAAGGAAAGTATCTCCAGCATTAAGGAAAATTATAAGAAGATATGGAGAAAAAAGTTAAAGTACAAAGGAAGACAAATGATGAAGATATTGCATTTGAAATTGATAAAATTGACAATAAGAGAATGATGGGTGAAGTGTCTAATAAGGTATATGAAAATCAGAGTTATGCATATAAAGTGGATCAAGCTCAAGAAAACAAAAATCCTAAAGAAAAATGTGACACAATTGTAGAACTTGATAATGTCCTACAAATAAATTATCCATTACCCAACAAATGGAAAATGCAAAAAGAAAATTCTCAAGAAAAGGATAAATAAGCTTTTGTTGCACAAAAAAGTGATGATGATGATGATTAACTTTCAATAGGAGATCAACCCAAAGATTTAAACGATGATGTTCTTGGAAATTTTCAAACACTATTTTGATGATCTACTAAAACTCATCCTCAACAAAAATATAAACAAAAGAAAGGAAGGAGTAATTAGGAAAGACTTAATATTGTTCCTGTTGATACCCCTATGAGTATTGAAGAACAGAAGAATGAAGAGGCTCTTGGGTTACAAATGAATGAATAGATAACTAGTATCATTGAAAGCAACATGGTTTGATGGTATAACTCTGTTTTGCAAGATCTGACATGGTTTGTTGCAGGTCTTTATCTGCCAAGGAAAAATGTTGTTTATGTATTCTCTCAATGAAGTTATGTGAATGGTTTCTGAGGCAGATCTATCATGGTACATGAATGGTACATATCTGAGCTCCATTGATATATCTTATGATAGAGACATATCATGTGTGATATGACACTTGTTTAAGGCACATTGTCGATACATTGATAGAGGCACTTGTTGATGATCCTGATATATGCTTGGTTCACTTTTGGCACATATTCTTAATATATGTTTTTATTCATGTTTGATACATGGGATAGTATGTATGATTGGAATACTCTTGATATATGGTGTGGCATGAGTTTATATGGTTGATGCATGGAAAGGTCCAATGATCATTATAGGAAGAGCATGCCATTCTTCAGTAGTTGATCTATGTTCTAATTAAGCAATAGTATTTGAAGCGGAAGCAATTTGCAGTGGTAGCACATTGTTCATCTTGCAGAGAAGATCGGGGGAGACATACCCACAGGGGGACTTATTATTTTTCCCATGATTGGTTGCAGCAACATGATTCTAGACAAAGAGATGATTGGCATCCATGCCACCAGCATTGTCTCAGAGTGATATCCCTTGTCCAACTGGGGATATATTCATAGATAGGAGGAGAATCACCTCAGGGGGAGTGTCACCCTAAAGGGAGCAAGGAAACATCCCTTTTTTTCATTGTTTTCAAAGGGGGATAATGATCAGTAAAATCCAGTTAAGATTGAAAAAGGGGTTTTACTTTGTTTCCATCAATTCCAAAGGGGGAGAATGTTGGACATGGTGTTATGGTGTTGGCATTGATGTCAAAGAAGACCAATATGATCAATGTTGGACATGGTATTATGGTGTTGGCATTGATGTCAAGAATATCAATATATTGTTGTTTCATTGATGGAAACATGAGTCAAACATGTATAGTAATCAGAGAAAAAGGTAATATCACCTTGGGGCATAGGAAGATCACCTTGTGGCAGAAGAAATTCGTGATCATTGTTGATCATGATAGAATCAATAGTGATCCTATGTTCCTAAATCTCAGGAGAGATAGTATGGATATTCTACAAATAATACACACACAAAATCAAAGCACACAATGTTAAGGTCGAGGGAAAATATCAGGATAAATAGAGTATTGTGGTCGTGTATAGATAATGCATAAATGAGCGCACCGATACAAAGCTCAGGAGGAGTTAGCGGATTCAAGTGAATCTGAAACAGAGTTTTGCAGGTAGAGAAATTATGTGCAAAAGACTTCAAGTGATCATGTTCGTTGATCAAATCCAAGTGGAAGGATAGCATAAAGTTCATGACTCCGAAACTTTTCCACTTCGACGATTATTGGAGACAAGGAAGAGGCACAAAATTATGAAGTCGTGAATTCACGAAGTAATGCCAACCATCGGATAAGGAGGATCTTTGGGTGATATCTCAACTGTTGTATCAAGAAGTCAACTCTGGCACTGACCACTCCAGCAAAAAGAATTATGAATCATGTAGGAATACCTAAAGGTAGAATCCTAGAAGTCACGAACTCCCATCGACCGTCAATTCAAAGCAAGAAATAGGAAATCCTACTGAATATTGATCGACATAAAGTGGAAGGATAGGGTAAGCTTTGAAATCCTGAAGTCTGGAAGTAACTCTAACTATTGATACATTTTGGGACCATTCTTGACCATTCGATGAAGTAGTGGAAGGATAGGATAAGCAGGGCCAAAGGAACAGAGTCTTGGAGTAAACAAAGGTCGTCGAATCAAGACAAGGAAATATCAAATGGTGGAAAAACATATTCAACACTTCGACAATGATTGAAGGTTGATATAAAAGTTCTAAAATTCTCGAAGCTACAAAGTGCAAATCCATAATCGTGAAATCCTGCCAGTTGTCTGATCTAACAGGAAGATCAAAATACGACATGTGACACAACAGTAGGTCCACGTCATTTTGGCAGCCACCAATTTTTTCGATTTTTATCATAATCGAAGTCACCAAAAAAAAAAAATTGTATCTTTCTGTAGCTACCACCACCTTTCATTTATAAACGCTTAAGTTTTTGGACTTTGAGATGATGATTGGGATTAACTTATCTTATTGAGTTTTTCATTTAAATTTTCATTTGTTTTTTTTTTTTTAAATTCATGACTGTAAGCATGAATTTAAATAAAAACTTGGTTTGGGATTTATATCTTCTACCTAACAAATATCACTTTGAAGACACCCATATATTGTTAAATTTCAAGTTTTATGAACTTATTGATCGATTCACTATCATGATTTTTATGTATTATGGGTATCATGACTTAATTGCCTCTATGTTTGATCATTGGTTTTAATTTGTGAAATGTCTGAATACGAAAAAAAATGGTTTAACATTTGATATGGGTCTCATGATCTCAACAGTCATATCAGCACTCATGTCACTTGGTACAGGCATGTTGTACCAACAATTTCAATCCACCTTGTTGTTCTGAGCATTAATGAGATCATTCATTATGTTATTTTGGGTTTGGTACTGTTGGAGGGTTTGGTATTCATCATGGGTAATGGATCATAGTTCTACGAGCACTCTAGTTTTTCGTTTTCATCAACTCATTTTTCCAAGTTATGACAATCCCCAAACTTTGTAGTTTTCGTTCCATTACATTCTGCACAGACCTCTCTCTATTGCTCATATTTTGGAAACTAAAACCTACCTCATGTGATAACCATTGTATCTATTTCACAGTGGAAATGGAACCTATGGTTCGAATTGAGCCGAGCAGTTGCCAAGCCCTTCTTTCCCATGATGACGCAATACATGACCTGAAGGCTCACGGGTGGGATGTATCCCTCAAGAAATTAGAAGCTTGCAACCTCTCGATTGTACAGGCCTTTTCACAAACTTTTGACAGTTTTAGGGCCAAGGTCGGGGATGTGCAGTTGGAAATAACAGAAGCTTTCATAAGCCAGGCGACATGAATCCCATTCAAAGGAGAAAAGTGGTTTAAGAATGCTAAAATGAAGGATGTTCCATGGATCTTGTTAATGGTTTCCTGCAAATCCACTTGTTGTTCAAAAGGTATTCCCGTTTCTTTTCTGAAACCTAGATGGCACAACCTCATTTTTATTTTGAAACAGTTTATCACATGTGAAGGCCAGTATGGGTTGGTTTTTCTATACCACGTTCGGTTTCTTAGCTTATTCATAGGGTTTGAATTGAACATGACATTATACCTGTTAAAGAGGATTTACAAAATGTATAAACAATATAAGCAACATAGCATGAACTATTTGTCGAGTCTTTTTCATCACGGACTCATCAAAATCTTGTTGATTTCTCACCTGTCAAAAATCGGTGACAATTGGGAGATTTTCCTGAGCCGAAATGGCTTCACCCAGGTCAACAATATAGTCAACCCACCTTTAATTGTAAACCCCATTTTGGACAAACCAGTGACCGAAAGCCAGGTTTTCAATTCACCTGATGGCTTCAAATTTAATGAACCAGTGTCTATTGTTGTGGAAACCCCTGTGGTTAAGAAATTACCATGTAAGTTTTCTCCCAGGAAATCTTTGGAACAAGTAGTTGGAGAATTGAAAGGAAAATTTTCCCCTGTGCCTATGAACGAACCTAATCTGAACAATAATGATAAGCCTGTTGCAAAGAAAATTCGCAAGGGTAAGAAACAACACAACTCTGATTTGAATTTTAGGAATAAGAGGTTTGGTCGATTGATTTCTAGGATTTTAAGGAATCGAAAAAGAGATCATTTGAGCTCGATCTCTACGATCGAGGTCAATGATCAATTTTCAGATCAAAAGATAAATGATTTCTTGGCTCAGGAAGATCCGGACAACCAATGTCCTAGGAACGAGGCTATTACCCAGTTTGAACAGTATGACTTCATGTCTAAATTACCCTCATGTCTCAAAGGCAAGGAGGTTTCGCAAGCATTGGTCATGACTTGGAACAAGCCATAGGGAAACATGAGATACCTGTTGCTGACTTTATTCCACATCGTTCTGCAATTACACCAGTGCATTGTGACATTTGCTTATATTGGATAGAGCACTATTATAGGGATATTCTTCTCTTACAAGGACAAGTAAAACATCTAGCTACTTGGAATTCTCTATTGGAACGAGAGAACCAAGACTTGAAAGCATACACAGAAAGGGAAAATAAAAGAATTAAGAGATCTGGTAATATAATCATAAAAAATACAACCAGTTTCAAAGCCATCATAAATTCGGAACTGTCTGATCCTTCATTTGCTATTTTCTAATGATAAAAACGATTTTGTCTGATTTTACTCCATTCTGTTATGAAAAATCAAAATAGGGATATTTAATTTTGATTTATTTTGCTAATAATAAGACTAGCTACAAAATCTATGATTCTGTATCCAGTTTGTTTTTGAATAATAGTTAGCATTGTTTTATGAATATCAAATATGTTTTTCTATCCACAGGAAATTGATGATTATGATGTTGATTGCATGGAGAAAACACCTTGGATCATACACTCTATTATTCAGTAGTTTATGTCTTTTATGTTCATAAAACTTTAGTTTATTTTTGACAAACCAACTCATACATGAGTGGTTTCTAGTTTCACTATTTTTTTAATACTATCTATTTTTGTGGATTCAACTCTATCTTGTATGATAAGAGTATATGAATCATGAACTAGTTTAAATATTGGTCACTCTCAGTAGTGAAAGACACCTTTTGGACATATGATTTTGGAAGACTGATATGGAGAGTCTATTCACTACTTGGCTTTAGACCTGTGTGTCACTTACGCCCATCAACAAATGGCGCTAGAAGGAGGGCTTGAATTTAATTGATGGCACGTGGAGGTTGCAAGACTCCTCCCCTACACACTCGCACTCTTGTCGTTACGCGTAGTCGCTTAGACAATAATGTTACACTTGAAACAACAACTACCTCAAACGATAACCCTAATATTATAGTTGAACTGATGACACCAACTCCTCAAGGGGTCGACGCCCAAGAAATTGTTCGTCAGTCACTCATAAGAACTCATAGTGCCTTAGACCATATTAGACAACCTAGTAGGTCACTTAATCAACCACTAGATTTCATGGATATCCAAGAAAAAATTCAAGGCACAAGTCTGCCCAAAAACCCTCTAGGTGGAAATATTATCAATCCCATTGAAACACTTATCCCTAGAGTAGGAGGATCTAGTATCCCACCATCCCCACCTGGCTCTTCTCCATCCTCTTCAAGAGGAGAGTCTTTAGACAAAAGCAATTCTTCATCGGAACCATCTCAACCTTCGACACCAACAACTCCCATGGAAAACCAAAATAATCCTACCAGATCTTGGCTCGATCAAGATGCCATGGCTATACCTGGACCCCAATGCCCATTACCTAAACATCTGGAGAAATGGCTGCCTAAATTTGATCCAGATTCAAAGAAATCCATTGAGGATCACATCAAGAAATTTATGTTGGCCATTAGACTCCTGAGTGTTGAACACGAGGATGTAGTATGCATATTATTTCCTTATACTTTTGAGGGAAATGCCTCCACATGGTATTTTCCTCAACAACCCCAGACCATCGTCTCTTGGGACAAGTTTGAAACATGTTTTATCAAAAAATTTGGAGATGATAAATCTCCAAAATTCTTGGTTATGGAACTCTCAAGATTAAAAATGAACCTTAAAAAAAAAGTGAAAGACTTAAACCAAAGATTTCTTACTTTAAAAAACAAAATCCTTGTAGATTCGATGCTTGCAGAAAGTTTAATTATTGCATATTATGCTAAAGCCTTGCACAATAACATAGCCATTTGGGTTAAAAGTTCCAAGAAAAACACTTTGTTAGAAGCTTTTGAGGAGGCAAGTCAAATTGAGAAAGATATATTGAGATTAAAAGATAATCTTAATAGTGAAGCTGAAGCAGTCTCATCCTCTAAGAAGAAAATAGAAATTCTCACTAGGCCTCCTCAAACTAAAAATCAACAAGAAACTTTAGACTTAGAGAGCTTGCAGAAAGATTTCCAAAAATTGTCCAATCAGGTCGTTGACTTGAAAATATTAGCTGAGAAAGCATCCATAAGAAAAGGAAGTTTCAAACCTTCTTTCTAAAATCCTTTTCCTCCTAACTGGCCAAACCCGACCATAGAAGGTCTAAATTTCAAAATTTTATAGTATGCTTTGCAAACCATCTTAGAAGCACATGACAATTCTTCTTATGTTCCTCCTAAAAATTTTGATGATACATTTGAGGAAGACGTACCAGAAGAAGAGGACTCATCTCCTCCTATTTTTGGTCACTTGTCGGATAGTATATTCCAAGCAAATTTCAAAACTATCCACCCCTACAACACAAGAAGGAAAATGCAAAACAAACCCCCTCCTGAAGTAAGTAAAAATGTGTTTCCGAAACAGTCAAAGCAAATTAAAATTAAACAAAGCCTAGCAGCCCCAGTTTTAGAATACCATTTAATTGAATATCTAAAAAAAATGAGGACTAATATTTATGCTTTTGAACTGCTGAAATTTCCTCTTATTTTACAGAAAATGCTTTAAAGCATCGCTGAAAACAGTAAAACGAACGATCCTGGCAGCAAAAAATCAGTAGAAATTGATTCAAATGCGGCTAAAAATGTCCCAACTAAAAAAACATTTGAACCTCAAGACAAAAGGGATTTATTAGAAAAAACTGTAGCAAATGTAGATAAAACTGTTTTAGGGACAACAACAGAAAATCAACAGAATTCTGTTGTTTCCACATGGAAAATTGTCCCACCTTTTTTATTGACTTTTGAGATTTTTAATAGGAATGTACATAATTGTATGGTTGACTCTGATGCATCATCAAATGTGATGCCTCTATCTGTATGCCAAAAAATTAATGCAGAAGTAAAACCTTCTGATCTTAAAATTATTCAGCTAGATCGAACGAACATTAAAGTAATCGGTGATCTTAAGAACGTACTGATTATATTATCATCCAATCCTAAAGTTCATGAGATTATTGATATTATCATTGTTGATAGTCTTGAAGTGCATGGTCTTTTTTTAAGCAGAGATTGGTCAGAACAACTGCACGGTTACTTTGCTACATATTGGTCTCACTTGTGGCTACCTGAAAATGGACAGCCCAACAAAATCAGGATAAACAAAGAACATTATCTAAAGCATACTGTGACAGATATGAATGATACAAATGAGCCTTTAGTTACATCCACAAATTCATTTGAAACACAGGGAATGAATACCTTTTTTGGTAATTTCATGACCAAAATCTCTTCCATCACTGATCCAGGGCAGCAATCTGAAGTTACAACCTATACTCAGACACTAGCTTTGTCGAATATGCCAAGTACTACTAATGATGCATAGATATGGTCTTTATATTTCGATGGATCTAAATGCCAAGAAGGAGTAGGTGTTGGTTGTGTAGTCATTGATCCTAAAGGTAATAAAACTTTTATTGCTTGTCGATTAGATTTTGAATGCACTAACAACACAGTCAAGTACAAAGCGCTTCTGCAAGGACTTAGGAAAGAATTGGATATGGACGTGCGAAATTTGATAGTATTCGGTGATTTAGAAATTGTGGTCAAGCAGGTAATAAATGTCATACATTTCTTATCACCACATCTGAAAAGTTACTAAACTGAGGAATGGAGTTTAATGCATCAATTTTCAGCATTTAATATAAATTATATTCCTAGGATGAGTAATTCGGAAGCTAATCTACTAGCCAATGTTGCTTCTAAATTGTTTCCTACTGAAGGTATTTCCCCTAATGCATTTTCCATCGAATTTTTGTTCAGGCCGTCAATTCTGGACAACATCACGAATTGGAGAGTATTTGATGACGACCAGCAAATCATCAACTTTCTGCATATGGAGGACACATTCCAAGATGCAGTCATTGATGAAGGTACTCATGATGATAATATCCAAAAATTCATGGTAATATCTGATCCATGTGTATATCAGTGGCCACCCACCTTTTCCAACTGGCTCAAAACAATTTTCTGGCAATTTTGACAATTTACTATTTTTAGCAGTTTTAACTTTCGGGGCTATTTTTCAAATGAAGGTTTTTCGAGATCGATATTCTCAATAATATCCGAAGGCATAATTGAGCCCCCAAAATGAATATCCTCGACGATACCTTTCCAACGGGCTATCATACACCTAAAACGGAGATCGTATGCAGAAATTACGGCCCCAGGAAGTTGATGCACTAACTTACCCAAACGGGGCCCACATAACTTTTGATGCTTCATCTCCTAGGGTTAGGTTTTTGGATGTCTAGGGTTTTTGGCATTCTTGTTTATTGTAAAAATTCCTTCAGAGCCTCATTGTAATCATATTCTTACGAATGCGAGTAGTCATCACATCTCTTCTCAGAGATAAGCTGCCACCATTCTAGCAAGTCTTTCACTCTGTATTTTTACAGTCTCTGTACATTTCTTTCATTAATAGAAATCATGTATTACTATATCTCTGTGTTTATGGTTTCATATCTGATACATTTTGTTATATTATTGGATATCCGCAATATATCTGTGCATTTATTTATTATATCTCCACTCTCATTTTGTGCCGAAAATAATCTGGATCAGTGGTATTAGAGTAGGTTGCTCTTGATCATTTTTCAGTGCATGTCCCCTATGAGGTCTGAGTATAGAAAGTTGGGTCTTGAGCTTGTCTCTCTTGAGGATAATCTCTCTCTCACACCCAATAGGCCCTCAATGGAGGAAGAAAATAAAAACTATGGAGCAGACAATCCTATTAGTATGTTTCTTAAGAAAGCTCTCACACGACAGAGGGATGAAATGATGGAGAATTTTTCCCACATCCTTCAATGCCTCCCAATAGCAACAGGTGCATATTCATCAAGAGGCCACTTTGGAAGCACCTCACCTTTCAAGGTACAAGTTAATTTTTATATTCCTGTATTTGAAGGACAGATAGATGCAGAAGCCCTAGACAAATGGTTAAATCTGCTAAAAGGTTATTTCTTTGTTCACAATTTTTCCGATAGAGAAAAGATCACCTTCGCAGTCCTTAAAGCTCTCCCTCATGTCAAACATTGGTGGGAAACTTACTGGGAGAAAATTTCCACAAAGGAGTCTAGAATATATGGGGCCGAGCCCACTTGGGATTTTTTTGTGGACGCGGTAAAGGAATAGTATTACCCTATTGGCAACTATGAGGACCAGTACATGAGATGGACCACACTGCGGCAAGAGAGGGGCCAAGTAGTTTCGTAGTTCACCAATACCTTCCATACCTTGTGCACCCAGCTAGGTATCAAAGACTCCGAGTGAAATTTGGTTCTGAAATACCGCGAGGCTCTACACAAATACATCAAAACTGAAATGGATTTTTTGGACATCTCATCACTCGGTTCTGCGTATCGATATGCTGTTAAAATTGAGAAGAAGTTTAAGAACCATAACAAACGAGAGTTTGGATATGCAAATCTACAACAACCGAAGTATGAGAAAGACGACCCCTAACAAAGAGCTTCCTAAAAATCAGTCTAAACCACACGAAAAGAAGGGTCACGGAAAGATGAAGGACACTGGAAAATGGTGTGAATTCCAAAAAAATCCTTGGCACAAGACCGATGAATGTCGCTCAAAACAGTCATTGGTGGTTGAGATCAAAGACAAGGATTCAAACCTTGATTCAAAATTTGATTCTAAAAATACTGGTAAAAGATAGATCATCGACGCAAACCCCACTGCTATTGTTGCAACCGCAACAATTCAACCAGAAGAACCAACAGATCCAGAAGAGAGGGAGTGCCTTTTTAATTCACAGATGTGGGTGAAGGGGACCCCACTGCATTTTATTGTTGATAGCGGAAGCCAGAAGAACCTCATCTCAACAGAGGTTGTCAAACAGTTAGGATTGTTGACAACACCACACCCGCAACCATACAACATCGGGTGGCTTCGCCAATGATGATATCTTCATGTCAGCGAGCAGTGTCAATTGTCATATGACTTCCAACCCTTCAAGAATGAGGTATTATCTGATGTTTCCCCACTGGATGTCTTTGATGTTCTCTTAAGCCATCCATATATGTGGAGACACCATGTTGTTTATGAGTCTCAACCCTGCGGTGTCATTGTTTCTCTAGGGGGTCATCTCTACAGAATACCAGAGGTAGTTCGACTATTATTCCACCTAAACATTTCCGCAAGGTAGTATCTCATACTGAAAAATTCAGCTTCTTCACATTCTATTCAAAAGGGGAACAAAAGGACACTGCAACCACTACAGCCTCGCCACAAGCACCTTCTATCCAACAGAAGCAGGTCGAAAAGGTTGCAGCAAAGTGAAAATATTCCTTCTGCACACTATTCTCTCATGTAGCTCGACTTGTTGAACAGCCTCAGCCTGAACAGGTTCGTGATAGACTTCCACAAACTGAGCAGCGCGACGTCTCTAGCAAGGCAAGCAACTCACCAAGATGCAGACTTAGAAAATGATTTTCCCTCTCCCCCAGGAACTCAACGTAATGGATACCATTGCTTCCTAAGGAGGGAGGATTAATCCAGGTGGATATCAGTGGCCACCCACCTTTTCCAACTGGCTCAAAACAGTTTTCTACCAATTTTGGCAATTTACTATTTTTAGCAGTTTTAACTTTCGGGGCTATTTTGAGGGCCTAAATGAAGGTATTATTGACCTCGATCTCCTGAATCAACATCTGAGCTGGAAAACTCTATCCCTAGATATGTTGTGAGATTACAGAAATTTTATTATTTGCATGATATGTTTAGAGGGATAGTCAACTGCAAAACTAACAGTTCCTTTTTGATCTATGAAACTGTTAATTTAGGAACAAGAGATAATCCTCAAAATATTAATCTGGGAAAGGGATGTTCCGATCAAGAAAGATACACCTTTATAAAATTATTTAAAGAATATAAATATGTGTTCGCCTAGACATATGATGACCTTAAAACTTTTGATCCAAACATCATACAAGATATAATCCCTATGAAACCCCAAACTCAACCTTTTCAACAAAAATTGAGGAAGATGCATCCTAAATTGGAACCTACTATTAAAAAGGAATTAAACAAATTACTAATTGCAAAGATAATTTTTTTGGTTAGGCACACTCAATGGGTGTCTAATTTATTTAGTCCCTGTCAGGAAGAAAAACGATGAAATTCGACTCTGTGTCGACTTTCAGAACTTAAACTGAGCGTCTAATAAAGACAACTACCATGTTCCTCCAATGGAAAAAATTCTACAACAAGTCTCTATTTTTGAAAGATTATCTTTACTAGACGGGTTTTCAGGTTACAACCAGGTCCTTATGTCTCCTTCGGACCATCTTAAAACCATCTTTCATACCCCATGGGGCACTTATGCCTACAAGAAAATTCCTTTCAGACAGATAAACATTGGCGCCACTTTCCAAAGAGCTATGGATATTTCTTTATGTGGCCTCATTAACTAGTTAGTCGTGGTTTATCTTGATGATGTCACCATCTTCTCTAAAAACAAGAAAGATCACCTGTCTCACCTTAGGGCTGTCCTGGAACGATGCCGCAAGTTCGACATATCTCTCAACCCTAAGAAATCATTCTTTGCAGTAGAGAAAGGCAAAATTATTGGGTTTATAGTATCTAAGGATGGAATTATTATTGACCCCGAAAGAACCCAAGCTATTGCTAAACTCCCCCCTCCTTCTTCCAAAAAGGCCATGCAATCCTTTTTGGAAAAGATTAATTTTGTAAGAAGATTTGTCTCAAGTTTCTCAGAAATGGTTAGACCGTTACAAAATTTAATTAAAAAATATGTTTTGTACCATTGGGGACCACAAGAAAGTCAGGCTTTCGATTCAATTAGAAAAGCAATAATAGAATCCCCTTCCTTGATGAGTCCCGATTTTTCTCAGGATTTCACTCTTTACACTTTTGCATATGATCGATCTTATGTTGTTGTACTTACATAGAAAAATGTTGAAAGAAATAAGATACTCATTGCCTTCATGCGCTCATCTTTTAAAAGAGAAAAACTTAATTACCCAACAATAGATCAGCAGGCATATGTTGTTTTCAAAGCAGTGAAACACTTCCAGTCTTACTTGTTGAAATCCAAAATCAAAGCTATTGTTCCTTACCCTACTGTGAGAAACCTGCTAGTACAAAAAGAGCTGGGTGAGAAAAGGGAAAATTGGATGACTTCACTACAGGAATATGACCTTGAAATAACTCTTGCACAAATTGTTAGAGGTCAGGGCCTTTGTAAACTAGTAGTTGATTCAATTGAAGAACAAGAAATCCAAATAAACACCTCAACTGTAAATCAGCATAACGAAAAACAGATCATCTAGGCACAAGTTATACCCAATTTGTGGTATGAGAAAATTAAATTTTATTTAACGCATGGATCTGCTCCCTGCAATCTTGATCCTAAAAACAGAAGAGCACTTAGGCTCAAATCTGCATCTTTCCAGTTAATAAATGATGTATTATTTCTAAAGAACTTTGATGGTGTTTTTATGCGCTGTTTATAAAAGGAAGAGTCTAAAAGAGTGTTGGTTGAACTTCATGCAGGTGAATCCGGTGGTCACTTCGGTGGAGATACCACTGCCCAAAAAGTGTTGAGGGTTGGATACCATTGGCCTACCTTGTTTAAATATTCCCATACGTTGTCCTGCAAATGTATAATCATCCAAAAGGCTACAGGATAGGTGAAAAAGGCATCTTTCCCTTTGCAACATGTTATTGTAGATGCACCTTTTCAATAATGGGAACTAGACATCATATGACCAATTAATCTCTCTTCTTCACAACAGCACAAGTATATCCTTACAACAACAGACTATTTTACAAGATGGTCTGAAGTTGTACCTTTAAAAGTGGTCAACACCAATCAGGTAGTGTCTTTTCTGAACTCCCATATCATCGCTCGATTCGACATTCCTAAATGTCTGGCTTTTGATAACGCTTCTTATTTTTCGTCCCTCGATATGAATGTTTTCTCTCTGGAAAAAGGGATTAAACTAAAGTATTCTGGTAGCTACTACCCTCAGGGGAATGGTCTAGCAGAGTCAACAAACAATAATTTAATCAAAATTGTCAAAAGGACAGTTCCAAAAAACCACAAGAATTGGCACAATGCACTGTATAATGCACTATGGGCTGATAGGGTAACTCTAAAATCTTTTGTTGGTAATTCCCCTTTCTTCCTCATTTACGGAAGAGAAGAAATTCTCCACCCGCATGTCTTACTTCCTTAACTGCAGTTATCGCAAAAATTCTAAGAAGAAGAGTGTCCTCCTCTAGAAAACCAGATAAATGCTTTGTTAAAACTAGAAGATGTGAGAATATAGGCTAAATAAAAATTGGATCAGCACCAGCAAATTGTGAAGATCTGGTTCAATTCAAATTCTTCTTTTGATAGGAATTTTGATGTTGGATATTTTGTTCTCAAGTGGGACAAATCCCATGAGGGTAAGGGGGAACACACCAAGTTCCAAAATCTATTGCTGGGACTATTTGTAATTTCTAAAAAATTAGGCCCTAGCTCTTTTCGTCTACATAATTTGGAGGGACAGCCAGACACTTTCCTAGTGAATGATCAGGCTCTCAAGAGGTATTTCACCTAATGATTTATGTTCCACCCTTTTGTAAATATTTTTGATTTTTTCTTTTCTATTTTTATTTTGGTTCTTTTTATTTTTCTTGATTTTGATTTGTTTTCTAAATAATTATGTTTGAGTCACCATTTCATTTTTGGAAGGGAATCAAAATTCTCATTCATTAGCAACAGTTGATAACTTCCCAAGCACCTGAGAAGTAAGTGCTAAAACTAAGATTTCCATAAGTAAGTCTCTGTTCAAATCAGCGTTTCTGGTTTGTCATTGAAATTACAAGAAGACACGATTATCATTAACAAACTTCTAACGCTGTCCCTGTTTTAAGGAAAACAACTCAACTGTACCTTACCATCCTCGAGATGGTTTCTTAACAAAAATCTAAGTGTCCAAATCATGATGAAGATCATCAAAACAGAAGAATAATTTGTAAATGATCGAAATTTTCATTCTGAACTATTGATATTTTCAATATCACCTTGTCCTCTTGAATATCATGAAGTTTTGGACAAATTCTAGAGGGTTGAAAGCACTGTAATGTGTGGGAAGTGTTTGTAAACCTGTCGAGACATTGAACAGGTCTACTGTCAGCGGGTAAATGCATGCATGATTACAAGGCAACTTCGCCAAGGTATTGAACATGCCTGATGGCAACGAAGTAATGTTGGGTTTAAGAAGATCCTCAGGTATGTCTTTTAATTTGATCAAGTGAGAATATGTGTTTGTCATGAATGGATTACTGTTGGACAAGATAAGGGTACTAGAGTGGGTTAAATGACATCCTTGTCGAGGCTATGGACGCCTGCTGGCAGCAATGGCCCTGTCAACAGTATCTAAGTCAACTGCATAAACATCGCTACGCTCGTAATCTAAATTAGATGCCATATTAAACATTTTTGACAGAAATACATCTAATGCTAAATTGTTTTATTTCTTAGTTATGATCGGAATGCTTGACCTGTTGTTAACTGTTTCTAAAAATTTAGTTCATTTGAGTTTTTGACATAAATTTTCTGGTGATGCAGAGATAACTGCTTCACCCAGTATGTCACCATTGTTGGCAGCCACCAATTTTTTCGATTTTTATCATAATCGAAGTCACCACAAAAATAAACTATATCTTTTTGTAGATGCCACCACCTTTCATTTATAAACGCTTAAGTTTCTGAACTTCGAGACGATGATTGGGATTAACTTATCTTATTGATTTTTTCGTTTGAATTTTTGTTTGTTTTTGTTTTTAAATTCATGACTGTAAGCATGAATTTAAATAAAAACTTGGTTTGGGATTTATATCTTCTACCTAAGAAATATCACTTTGAAGACACCCATATATTGTTAAACTTCAAGTTTTATGAACTTATTGATCGATTCACTATCATGATTTTTATGTATTATGGATATCGTGACTTAATTGCCTCTATGGTTGATCGTTGGTTTTAATTTGTGAAATCTCTGAATGCACAAAACAATGGTTTAAATTTGATATGGGTCTCATGATCTCAACAGTCATATAAACACTCATGTCGCTTGGTACAGGCATGTTGTACCCATGATTTCAATCAACCTTGTTGTCCTGAGCATTAATGAGATCATTCATTATGAAATGGGGTTTGGTATTGTTGGAGGTTTTGGTATTCATAGTGGGTAATGACTCATAGTTCTACAAGCCCTCTAGTTTTTCGTATTCACCAACTCATTTTTTCAAGTTATGACAGTCCCCAAACTTTGCAATTTTCGTGCCATTACATTGCGCACATACCTCTCTCTTTTGTTCATCTTTTGGAAGCCGAAACCTACCTCATGTGATATCCATTGTATCTATTTCACGGTGGAAATGGCACCTGTGGTTCGAATCGATCCAAATGGTTTCCAAGCCCTTATTTCCCATGATGACGCAATAGATGACCTGAAGGCTCACGGGTGGGATGTCTTCCTTGGGAAATTTGAAGGCTACAACCTATCGGCTACATAGGTCTTTGCATAGAATTTTGATAGTTTTAGGGCCAAGGTCGGGGATGTGCAGTTGGAAATAACAGAAGATTTCATAAGCTGGGCGACAAGACTCCCATTGAAAGGCGAAAAGTGGTTTAAGAATGCTAAAATGGAGGATGTTCTATGGATCTTGTTCATGGTTTCCTGCAAATCCACTTTCTTTCCAAAAGGTATTCCCATTTATTTTCTGAAACCTAGATGGCACAGCCTCATTTTAATTTTGAAACAGTTTATCACATGTGAAGGCCGATATGGGTTGGTTTTTCTATACCACGTTCGGTTGATTATGTTATTCATAGGGTTTGAATTGAACATGTTGTTCTACCTATTAATGAGCCTTTACAAAATGTCTAAATTCTATAAGCGACAAAGCATGAACTCTCTGTCGAGTCTTTTTCATCACAGACTCATTAAAATCCTGTTGATTTCTCACCTGTCGAAAATCGGTGAAAATTGGGAGAGTTTCCTTAGCCGAAATGGCTTCACCTAGGTCAACAATACAGTCAAACCACATTTAATTGTAAACCCCATTTTGGACATACCAGTGACCGAAAGCTAGGTTTTCAATTCACCTGATGGCTCTGAATTTAATGAACTAGCATCTATTGTTGTGGAAACCCCTGTGGTTAAGAAATTACCATGTAAGTTTTCGCCTAGGAAATATTTGGAACAAGTAGTTGGCGAATTAAAAGGAAAAGTTTCCCATGTGCCTACGAATGAACCTAATCTAAACAGTAATGATAAGCATGTTGCAAAGAAAATTCGCAAGGGTAAGAAAAAATACAACTCTGATTTGAATTTTAGGAATAAGAGGTCTGGTCGATTGATTTCTACGAGTTTAAGGAATCGAAAAAGTGATCATTTGAGCTCGATCTCTACGATCGAGGTCAATGATCAATTTTAATATCAAGATATAAATGATTTCTTGTCTCAGAAAGATTTGGACAACCAATGTCCCGGGAACGAGGTTATTACCCAGTTTGAACAGTATGAATTTGTGTCTAAATTACCCATGTGTCTCAAAGGCAAGGAGGGTTTTGCAGGAATTGGTCATGACCTGGAACAAGCCACAGGGAAACATGAGATACACGTTGTCGACTTTATTCCACATCGGTCTTCCATTACACTAGTGCATTGTGACAATTGCTTAGATTGGATAGAGCTCTATTATAGGGATATTTCGCTCTTACAAGCGCAAGTAAAATGTCTAGATGCTCAGAATTCTCTATTGGAACGAGAGAAACAAGACTTGAAAGCATACAAAGAAAGGGAAAATAAAATAATCAAGAGATCCGGTAATATAATCATCAAAAATACAACCAATTTCAAAGCCATCATAAATTTGGAACTGTCTGATCCTTCATTTTCTAATTTCTAATGGTAAAAATGATTTTGTTTGATTTTATGCCATTATGTTATGAAAAATAAAAATAGGGAGATTTAATTTGATTTATTT
Organism: Picea mariana; assembly: GCA_032191745.1. Lineage (NCBI taxonomy): Eukaryota > Viridiplantae > Streptophyta > Pinopsida > Pinales > Pinaceae > Picea > Picea mariana. The sequence goes on from JASDQU010100126.1 coordinate 136,011, forward strand.
TGCTAATAATAAGACTAGCTACAGAATCTATGATTTTGTAGCCAGTCTATTTTTGAATAATAGTTAGCATTGTTTTCTGAATATCAAATATGTTTTTCTATCCACAAGAAATTGATGATTATGATGTTGATTGCATGGAGAAAACACCTTGGATCATACGATCTATTATTCAGTATTTTTTGTCTTTTATGTTCATACAAATTTGGTTTATTTTTGACAAACAAACTCATACATGAGTGGTTTCTAGTTTCACTATTTTTGTAATACTATCTATTTTTGTGGATTCAACTCTATCTTGTATGATAAGAGTATATGAATCTTGACTAGTTTAAATATTGGTCACTCTTAGTAGTGAAAGACATCATTGGTTGGGACACATTATGGACATATGATTTTGGAAGACTAATATGGAGAGTTTTTTCACTACTTGGCTTTAGACCTGTGTGTCACTTACACCCTTCAACACATTAGCAGGATCACGTCAACAAGGACATGTGGCCCAATCAGATGGTGACAAGTGTTAAAAATAATATGGCACATAAGTTCTGTGAAAATCACAAATCAGGGTGACACGTGGCACACACACTATGGGTCCACATCATCATTTAGTGACGTCATCATGCCACGTCACTCTAG
>JASDQU010100126.1:136666-146957 GCA_032191745.1 Picea mariana
GGATGAAATGATGGAGAATTTTTCCCACATCCTTCAATGCCTCCCAATAGCAACAGGTGCATATTCATCAAGAGGCCACTTTGGAAGCACCTCACCTTTCAAGGTACAAGTTAATTTTTATATTCCTGTATTTGAAGGACAGATAGATGCAGAAGCCCTAGACAAATGGTTAAATCTGCTAAAAGGTTATTTCTTTGTTCACAATTTTTCCGATAGAGAAAAGATCACCTTCGCAGTCCTTAAAGCTCTCCCTCATGTCAAACATTGGTGGGAAACTTACTGGGAGAAAATTTCCACAAAGGAGTCTAGAATATATGGGGCCGAGCCCACTTGGGATTTTTTTGTGGACGCGGTAAAGGAATAGTATTACCCTATTGGCAACTATGAGGACCAGTACATGAGATGGACCACACTGCGGCAAGAGAGGGGCCAAGTAGTTTCGTAGTTCACCAATACCTTCCATACCTTGTGCACCCAGCTAGGTATCAAAGACTCCGAGTGAAATTTGGTTCTGAAATACCGCGAGGCTCTACACAAATACATCAAAACTGAAATGGATTTTTTGGACATCTCATCACTCGGTTCTGCGTATCGATATGCTGTTAAAATTGAGAAGAAGTTTAAGAACCATAACAAACGAGAGTTTGGATATGCAAATCTACAACAACCGAAGTATGAGAAAGACGACCCCTAACAAAGAGCTTCCTAAAAATCAGTCTAAACCACACGAAAAGAAGGGTCACGGAAAGATGAAGGACACTGGAAAATGGTGTGAATTCCAAAAAAATCCTTGGCACAAGACCGATGAATGTCGCTCAAAACAGTCATTGGTGGTTGAGATCAAAGACAAGGATTCAAACCTTGATTCAAAATTTGATTCTAAAAATACTGGTAAAAGATAGATCATCGACGCAAACCCCACTGCTATTGTTGCAACCGCAACAATTCAACCAGAAGAACCAACAGATCCAGAAGAGAGGGAGTGCCTTTTTAATTCACAGATGTGGGTGAAGGGGACCCCACTGCATTTTATTGTTGATAGCGGAAGCCAGAAGAACCTCATCTCAACAGAGGTTGTCAAACAGTTAGGATTGTTGACAACACCACACCCGCAACCATACAACATCGGGTGGCTTCGCCAATGATGATATCTTCATGTCAGCGAGCAGTGTCAATTGTCATATGACTTCCAACCCTTCAAGAATGAGGTATTATCTGATGTTTCCCCACTGGATGTCTTTGATGTTCTCTTAAGCCATCCATATATGTGGAGACACCATGTTGTTTATGAGTCTCAACCCTGCGGTGTCATTGTTTCTCTAGGGGGTCATCTCTACAGAATACCAGAGGTAGTTCGACTATTATTCCACCTAAACATTTCCGCAAGGTAGTATCTCATACTGAAAAATTCAGCTTCTTCACATTCTATTCAAAAGGGGAACAAAAGGACACTGCAACCACTACAGCCTCGCCACAAGCACCTTCTATCCAACAGAAGCAGGTCGAAAAGGTTGCAGCAAAGTGAAAATATTCCTTCTGCACACTATTCTCTCATGTAGCTCGACTTGTTGAACAGCCTCAGCCTGAACAGGTTCGTGATAGACTTCCACAAACTGAGCAGCGCGACGTCTCTAGCAAGGCAAGCAACTCACCAAGATGCAGACTTAGAAAATGATTTTCCCTCTCCCCCAGGAACTCAACGTAATGGATACCATTGCTTCCTAAGGAGGGAGGATTAATCCAGGTGGATATCAGTGGCCACCCACCTTTTCCAACTGGCTCAAAACAGTTTTCTACCAATTTTGGCAATTTACTATTTTTAGCAGTTTTAACTTTCGGGGCTATTTTGAGGGCCTAAATGAAGGTATTATTGACCTCGATCTCCTGAATCAACATCTGAGCTGGAAAACTCTATCCCTAGATATGTTGTGAGATTACAGAAATTTTATTATTTGCATGATATGTTTAGAGGGATAGTCAACTGCAAAACTAACAGTTCCTTTTTGATCTATGAAACTGTTAATTTAGGAACAAGAGATAATCCTCAAAATATTAATCTGGGAAAGGGATGTTCCGATCAAGAAAGATACACCTTTATAAAATTATTTAAAGAATATAAATATGTGTTCGCCTAGACATATGATGACCTTAAAACTTTTGATCCAAACATCATACAAGATATAATCCCTATGAAACCCCAAACTCAACCTTTTCAACAAAAATTGAGGAAGATGCATCCTAAATTGGAACCTACTATTAAAAAGGAATTAAACAAATTACTAATTGCAAAGATAATTTTTTTGGTTAGGCACACTCAATGGGTGTCTAATTTATTTAGTCCCTGTCAGGAAGAAAAACGATGAAATTCGACTCTGTGTCGACTTTCAGAACTTAAACTGAGCGTCTAATAAAGACAACTACCATGTTCCTCCAATGGAAAAAATTCTACAACAAGTCTCTATTTTTGAAAGATTATCTTTACTAGACGGGTTTTCAGGTTACAACCAGGTCCTTATGTCTCCTTCGGACCATCTTAAAACCATCTTTCATACCCCATGGGGCACTTATGCCTACAAGAAAATTCCTTTCAGACAGATAAACATTGGCGCCACTTTCCAAAGAGCTATGGATATTTCTTTATGTGGCCTCATTAACTAGTTAGTCGTGGTTTATCTTGATGATGTCACCATCTTCTCTAAAAACAAGAAAGATCACCTGTCTCACCTTAGGGCTGTCCTGGAACGATGCCGCAAGTTCGACATATCTCTCAACCCTAAGAAATCATTCTTTGCAGTAGAGAAAGGCAAAATTATTGGGTTTATAGTATCTAAGGATGGAATTATTATTGACCCCGAAAGAACCCAAGCTATTGCTAAACTCCCCCCTCCTTCTTCCAAAAAGGCCATGCAATCCTTTTTGGAAAAGATTAATTTTGTAAGAAGATTTGTCTCAAGTTTCTCAGAAATGGTTAGACCGTTACAAAATTTAATTAAAAAATATGTTTTGTACCATTGGGGACCACAAGAAAGTCAGGCTTTCGATTCAATTAGAAAAGCAATAATAGAATCCCCTTCCTTGATGAGTCCCGATTTTTCTCAGGATTTCACTCTTTACACTTTTGCATATGATCGATCTTATGTTGTTGTACTTACATAGAAAAATGTTGAAAGAAATAAGATACTCATTGCCTTCATGCGCTCATCTTTTAAAAGAGAAAAACTTAATTACCCAACAATAGATCAGCAGGCATATGTTGTTTTCAAAGCAGTGAAACACTTCCAGTCTTACTTGTTGAAATCCAAAATCAAAGCTATTGTTCCTTACCCTACTGTGAGAAACCTGCTAGTACAAAAAGAGCTGGGTGAGAAAAGGGAAAATTGGATGACTTCACTACAGGAATATGACCTTGAAATAACTCTTGCACAAATTGTTAGAGGTCAGGGCCTTTGTAAACTAGTAGTTGATTCAATTGAAGAACAAGAAATCCAAATAAACACCTCAACTGTAAATCAGCATAACGAAAAACAGATCATCTAGGCACAAGTTATACCCAATTTGTGGTATGAGAAAATTAAATTTTATTTAACGCATGGATCTGCTCCCTGCAATCTTGATCCTAAAAACAGAAGAGCACTTAGGCTCAAATCTGCATCTTTCCAGTTAATAAATGATGTATTATTTCTAAAGAACTTTGATGGTGTTTTTATGCGCTGTTTATAAAAGGAAGAGTCTAAAAGAGTGTTGGTTGAACTTCATGCAGGTGAATCCGGTGGTCACTTCGGTGGAGATACCACTGCCCAAAAAGTGTTGAGGGTTGGATACCATTGGCCTACCTTGTTTAAATATTCCCATACGTTGTCCTGCAAATGTATAATCATCCAAAAGGCTACAGGATAGGTGAAAAAGGCATCTTTCCCTTTGCAACATGTTATTGTAGATGCACCTTTTCAATAATGGGAACTAGACATCATATGACCAATTAATCTCTCTTCTTCACAACAGCACAAGTATATCCTTACAACAACAGACTATTTTACAAGATGGTCTGAAGTTGTACCTTTAAAAGTGGTCAACACCAATCAGGTAGTGTCTTTTCTGAACTCCCATATCATCGCTCGATTCGACATTCCTAAATGTCTGGCTTTTGATAACGCTTCTTATTTTTCGTCCCTCGATATGAATGTTTTCTCTCTGGAAAAAGGGATTAAACTAAAGTATTCTGGTAGCTACTACCCTCAGGGGAATGGTCTAGCAGAGTCAACAAACAATAATTTAATCAAAATTGTCAAAAGGACAGTTCCAAAAAACCACAAGAATTGGCACAATGCACTGTATAATGCACTATGGGCTGATAGGGTAACTCTAAAATCTTTTGTTGGTAATTCCCCTTTCTTCCTCATTTACGGAAGAGAAGAAATTCTCCACCCGCATGTCTTACTTCCTTAACTGCAGTTATCGCAAAAATTCTAAGAAGAAGAGTGTCCTCCTCTAGAAAACCAGATAAATGCTTTGTTAAAACTAGAAGATGTGAGAATATAGGCTAAATAAAAATTGGATCAGCACCAGCAAATTGTGAAGATCTGGTTCAATTCAAATTCTTCTTTTGATAGGAATTTTGATGTTGGATATTTTGTTCTCAAGTGGGACAAATCCCATGAGGGTAAGGGGGAACACACCAAGTTCCAAAATCTATTGCTGGGACTATTTGTAATTTCTAAAAAATTAGGCCCTAGCTCTTTTCGTCTACATAATTTGGAGGGACAGCCAGACACTTTCCTAGTGAATGATCAGGCTCTCAAGAGGTATTTCACCTAATGATTTATGTTCCACCCTTTTGTAAATATTTTTGATTTTTTCTTTTCTATTTTTATTTTGGTTCTTTTTATTTTTCTTGATTTTGATTTGTTTTCTAAATAATTATGTTTGAGTCACCATTTCATTTTTGGAAGGGAATCAAAATTCTCATTCATTAGCAACAGTTGATAACTTCCCAAGCACCTGAGAAGTAAGTGCTAAAACTAAGATTTCCATAAGTAAGTCTCTGTTCAAATCAGCGTTTCTGGTTTGTCATTGAAATTACAAGAAGACACGATTATCATTAACAAACTTCTAACGCTGTCCCTGTTTTAAGGAAAACAACTCAACTGTACCTTACCATCCTCGAGATGGTTTCTTAACAAAAATCTAAGTGTCCAAATCATGATGAAGATCATCAAAACAGAAGAATAATTTGTAAATGATCGAAATTTTCATTCTGAACTATTGATATTTTCAATATCACCTTGTCCTCTTGAATATCATGAAGTTTTGGACAAATTCTAGAGGGTTGAAAGCACTGTAATGTGTGGGAAGTGTTTGTAAACCTGTCGAGACATTGAACAGGTCTACTGTCAGCGGGTAAATGCATGCATGATTACAAGGCAACTTCGCCAAGGTATTGAACATGCCTGATGGCAACGAAGTAATGTTGGGTTTAAGAAGATCCTCAGGTATGTCTTTTAATTTGATCAAGTGAGAATATGTGTTTGTCATGAATGGATTACTGTTGGACAAGATAAGGGTACTAGAGTGGGTTAAATGACATCCTTGTCGAGGCTATGGACGCCTGCTGGCAGCAATGGCCCTGTCAACAGTATCTAAGTCAACTGCATAAACATCGCTACGCTCGTAATCTAAATTAGATGCCATATTAAACATTTTTGACAGAAATACATCTAATGCTAAATTGTTTTATTTCTTAGTTATGATCGGAATGCTTGACCTGTTGTTAACTGTTTCTAAAAATTTAGTTCATTTGAGTTTTTGACATAAATTTTCTGGTGATGCAGAGATAACTGCTTCACCCAGTATGTCACCATTGTTGGCAGCCACCAATTTTTTCGATTTTTATCATAATCGAAGTCACCACAAAAATAAACTATATCTTTTTGTAGATGCCACCACCTTTCATTTATAAACGCTTAAGTTTCTGAACTTCGAGACGATGATTGGGATTAACTTATCTTATTGATTTTTTCGTTTGAATTTTTGTTTGTTTTTGTTTTTAAATTCATGACTGTAAGCATGAATTTAAATAAAAACTTGGTTTGGGATTTATATCTTCTACCTAAGAAATATCACTTTGAAGACACCCATATATTGTTAAACTTCAAGTTTTATGAACTTATTGATCGATTCACTATCATGATTTTTATGTATTATGGATATCGTGACTTAATTGCCTCTATGGTTGATCGTTGGTTTTAATTTGTGAAATCTCTGAATGCACAAAACAATGGTTTAAATTTGATATGGGTCTCATGATCTCAACAGTCATATAAACACTCATGTCGCTTGGTACAGGCATGTTGTACCCATGATTTCAATCAACCTTGTTGTCCTGAGCATTAATGAGATCATTCATTATGAAATGGGGTTTGGTATTGTTGGAGGTTTTGGTATTCATAGTGGGTAATGACTCATAGTTCTACAAGCCCTCTAGTTTTTCGTATTCACCAACTCATTTTTTCAAGTTATGACAGTCCCCAAACTTTGCAATTTTCGTGCCATTACATTGCGCACATACCTCTCTCTTTTGTTCATCTTTTGGAAGCCGAAACCTACCTCATGTGATATCCATTGTATCTATTTCACGGTGGAAATGGCACCTGTGGTTCGAATCGATCCAAATGGTTTCCAAGCCCTTATTTCCCATGATGACGCAATAGATGACCTGAAGGCTCACGGGTGGGATGTCTTCCTTGGGAAATTTGAAGGCTACAACCTATCGGCTACATAGGTCTTTGCATAGAATTTTGATAGTTTTAGGGCCAAGGTCGGGGATGTGCAGTTGGAAATAACAGAAGATTTCATAAGCTGGGCGACAAGACTCCCATTGAAAGGCGAAAAGTGGTTTAAGAATGCTAAAATGGAGGATGTTCTATGGATCTTGTTCATGGTTTCCTGCAAATCCACTTTCTTTCCAAAAGGTATTCCCATTTATTTTCTGAAACCTAGATGGCACAGCCTCATTTTAATTTTGAAACAGTTTATCACATGTGAAGGCCGATATGGGTTGGTTTTTCTATACCACGTTCGGTTGATTATGTTATTCATAGGGTTTGAATTGAACATGTTGTTCTACCTATTAATGAGCCTTTACAAAATGTCTAAATTCTATAAGCGACAAAGCATGAACTCTCTGTCGAGTCTTTTTCATCACAGACTCATTAAAATCCTGTTGATTTCTCACCTGTCGAAAATCGGTGAAAATTGGGAGAGTTTCCTTAGCCGAAATGGCTTCACCTAGGTCAACAATACAGTCAAACCACATTTAATTGTAAACCCCATTTTGGACATACCAGTGACCGAAAGCTAGGTTTTCAATTCACCTGATGGCTCTGAATTTAATGAACTAGCATCTATTGTTGTGGAAACCCCTGTGGTTAAGAAATTACCATGTAAGTTTTCGCCTAGGAAATATTTGGAACAAGTAGTTGGCGAATTAAAAGGAAAAGTTTCCCATGTGCCTACGAATGAACCTAATCTAAACAGTAATGATAAGCATGTTGCAAAGAAAATTCGCAAGGGTAAGAAAAAATACAACTCTGATTTGAATTTTAGGAATAAGAGGTCTGGTCGATTGATTTCTACGAGTTTAAGGAATCGAAAAAGTGATCATTTGAGCTCGATCTCTACGATCGAGGTCAATGATCAATTTTAATATCAAGATATAAATGATTTCTTGTCTCAGAAAGATTTGGACAACCAATGTCCCGGGAACGAGGTTATTACCCAGTTTGAACAGTATGAATTTGTGTCTAAATTACCCATGTGTCTCAAAGGCAAGGAGGGTTTTGCAGGAATTGGTCATGACCTGGAACAAGCCACAGGGAAACATGAGATACACGTTGTCGACTTTATTCCACATCGGTCTTCCATTACACTAGTGCATTGTGACAATTGCTTAGATTGGATAGAGCTCTATTATAGGGATATTTCGCTCTTACAAGCGCAAGTAAAATGTCTAGATGCTCAGAATTCTCTATTGGAACGAGAGAAACAAGACTTGAAAGCATACAAAGAAAGGGAAAATAAAATAATCAAGAGATCCGGTAATATAATCATCAAAAATACAACCAATTTCAAAGCCATCATAAATTTGGAACTGTCTGATCCTTCATTTTCTAATTTCTAATGGTAAAAATGATTTTGTTTGATTTTATGCCATTATGTTATGAAAAATAAAAATAGGGAGATTTAATTTGATTTATTTTGCTAATAATAAGACTAGCTACAGAATCTATGATTTTGTAGCCAGTCTATTTTTGAATAATAGTTAGCATTGTTTTCTGAATATCAAATATGTTTTTCTATCCACAAGAAATTGATGATTATGATGTTGATTGCATGGAGAAAACACCTTGGATCATACGATCTATTATTCAGTATTTTTTGTCTTTTATGTTCATACAAATTTGGTTTATTTTTGACAAACAAACTCATACATGAGTGGTTTCTAGTTTCACTATTTTTGTAATACTATCTATTTTTGTGGATTCAACTCTATCTTGTATGATAAGAGTATATGAATCTTGACTAGTTTAAATATTGGTCACTCTTAGTAGTGAAAGACATCATTGGTTGGGACACATTATGGACATATGATTTTGGAAGACTAATATGGAGAGTTTTTTCACTACTTGGCTTTAGACCTGTGTGTCACTTACACCCTTCAACACATTAGCAGGATCACGTCAACAAGGACATGTGGCCCAATCAGATGGTGACAAGTGTTAAAAATAATATGGCACATAAGTTCTGTGAAAATCACAAATCAGGGTGACACGTGGCACACACACTATGGGTCCACATCATCATTTAGTGACGTCATCATGCCACGTCACTCTAGRATTACAACCTCCGGGGATGTCCATCTTCTTTTACTACAAAAAATTCTCAAAATACCGAAGGCTGAAGTTGCGAATTAACGTTAATTTTTGATCTACTTCGGGATATTTCTCGACTGTTGATCAAGYGTAGTGGAAGAATAAAGTAATCCTGAAGTGTTAACCGAAAACAAGTGGTCRCCGACATTCTATGACTTATTCAATAACCAAGAATCGTCCACTCAACAAGATATTAACTCCACACTGTCAAATCAAGATCAAAGAGAAAGGATCGATGAATGAGATTAAACTTTCATGATAAATCCTCATATCTATTCACTCTCAGTCACAAGTCGAGGTCATATGTAAAGTGGCGATGAGTTAAAGGGCCAACTGGGTTAACACCTAGTCAAGATATATGGTCACTTGGTGAAATGAAGTGCCTACTGGATAAAACATAAAACAAGTCCCATGCCTTATGTATATAGTTGTTGGTCACAATATTTTTGGTCATATAAAAAATAAAGGTGAGTCACAAGCTAGCACGTGTCCATTTCAGGTATAGGAAAATGCACCAGATAGCGGAGTAAAATATTGATTCTAATCTATTGAGAAATGAGGATGCAAAAAAAGTGTGCGATCAAAATAACGAAGTCGATTCATTCCTGTGATCGACTCTTAAAAGTTTGATCAACATATATATGATGAAGAATTATCCCTCTTACTAAATTGAAGAGATTTCACGATAATATATGAATAATAATAGAGGAATATATTAATTATAAGTTAAAAGACAAACATTATTTGTTGTTAAACAAAATGAAGAGGTGCATTGTTATGTATGAAGGAGAAAATGGTTCAATGTCATACCTTTTGGAATACTATATAAACAGAAAGGTATGGCGAAAGAAAAGTCTCTCTATAGTTCATATCAGAAGATCAAAATTAGAAGCAGAGTCCAAGAAGGAAAAATTAAAAATACTTATGCAGTGAGGGTGGAAGGGAGGAGCAAGGAAGGATTAATATCCTTTAGTAAGTAAAGTGTGAAAACAAGGGAGTTGGTTCTTCCTAGGGTTGGTTCCCTAAAACAAGGGAGTTGTTGCTTCCCAGGGTTGGTGCCCTAAGACAATGGATTTGGTTCTTCCTAGGGTTGGAGCCCTAAAACAAGGGAGTTGGTGCTTCCAAGGGATGGTACCATGAAGAAGGGGATTTTTGTCTCCAAGAGTTGGTTCTCTAAAGAGGATTGATGTCCTTATAAATCATAGATTATTCTTTATAAACTTTGTAATCATTGTTAAGTATACTTATATAATTGATTTTTAAATACAAGTCCATTGTTGATCTATTGCGATGATTAATAGAATAACAAAGTAAGTACTAACTGTTTAAAAAGGTGATGTTGATTCACCCCCACTCTCAATATT
>JASDQU010100126.1:146982-157785 GCA_032191745.1 Picea mariana
ACACACACACCCACCTTTGCTCCTTATTGAACTTGGATGGAACCAGATTGACACATCATTGCATGGACAATTTTCACTCTCTAAGTAAGACCTTGTGACTTAAATACCATCTTGCAATGGATTAAAAAAATTGTCTCAATCATCTCTTGGTTAGTTGCATTCCCAACTTCTATTTTGAGGGTTGACATATTTTTCCTCGTTTCCTTAACTACCAAATATTTGGAAAAATCAATGGTGGGTTCATCTCCTATATTTTTCCAATGTAAACTAGAGTGAATATGGGTGTCTCTAGATTGAGGTAATTGATCCACCCTAATTGCATGATAGATTTATCTACTCAAGCCTATTTTATTCATAAAATTATCTCTACTAAAGGGCCAAAAAAATGTGAAATTATTCTCAAATGACCTTACTATAGTATCATCAATTCATGATTATCTATCAACCGTTACCTCAAGGAAGGACATCATATTCATCTTCAAAACATTAAATATGAAGTGCATCATATTCATCTGCATCACTTTAGGTCCCTAATAAAAAACAAACCAAATAAGTTGGTGGTATGACAAGGTGGTCATCCCATCCACATAGAAAGTGTTAAAATAAAATGATTTTTTTCTCAAAAATCATGCCTATGTATAATCTCTAAATAATATTACATTTGTTACGTACCATATAATTAATATAACATAATAAAAAAGAGTAGACACAAAGTACACAAAACGTGAGTATGGAGCACAACTCCAAAAGAGACAATAGAGATGAGTTTCATAATAACTCCATAAAGAATAGTATAATCCCATACAAATACCCCAATACATTCATACATACAAATCACATGTTCATATGTTCATATGTTCATCGAATAATGAATACATTAGCCTCTATATAGACCTACTCTCACTCATTGTACATGTATCCCCTTTATTAGTTTGACCCTTTTTACATATACAATTACCCTATTCCATATGTTTAACTCCATATATGCCTCCATTGGGGTCATATCATAGGAACCTCCTTCAAAAACCTTTGTCCTCGAAGATTTTGTTAAATTTTCCTTATTTATAGAGCATTAGTGTTACTAGTGTTCTTTTGCTTCATTACCATTAACATATATATCATATACTAAGCAATAGCAACATAAACAAGAGACAGAAACGAACACAAGAGATTTATCTTGGGAAAACCCAAAATAGGGGAAAGAAACCATCAACCTTTCTTAGATAGATTTTGTTCACAAATAAAGTCCAATCGAATAAAACCTAGCACAAGTGCTAGCTTAATCAGAAATACAACCCTAGCTACAACAACAACACCATACAAAGGTAGAGCACCTCCTCAAGGAGTAGCACACAAGAGAGAGATTCCAAAATACTGAGCAATAATAAACTGTGCAGTTGCAGCTACTGTGTCACCTTCTCCAAACTTGCACCTTGCTTCTATGTAGCTAGGAAAGTGTGAGTGAGTGAAAAAATGAGTCAAGACATCTTCTATTTATAGTCTTCCTGTCCTTCTAGCTGGGCCAACTTCTCTTCTGAGAAAGTGTCTTTTCATTATACTTTAGTCTTCTGGGTTGAATTCTCTTCTAGGGTATTTCAACATCTGTCCAATGGATCTCTTGCTTCTGAAATATTCTATGCATCTAAGGAAGGTCATCTAGGAGGGAAATATCCTCCCGCAACTACCAAAACATCAACACTCCCTCTTATATAGGGAGGCATATTTTACAATGTCTTCATCTAGTAGTGCCTTAACTACTCTGCAATCTGCTAATAGGCACACATGTGCTACAATGCCTTTGGTAGCTCAAATCATTAGGCACAATCTTTACGATCAAATGGTAGCACACATAGCGACATCCAAATGATCTGGTAATCTCCATGACAATCAGCTAGTAGCACATAGCTACTATAATTTCATCCAATAGATCACAATTGTTTCCAATTAGTACAAAACTATTGTCATGTGACACACAATCACTGCCAATGGAACACATCCACGGTAGTAGCACACAATTATTGTCCGGAGTCACACAAATTCCTCTAGTGGAACACATCTATCGAAGTAGAACACAAATACTGTCTGGAGTCACACATCCTCTTCTAGTGGAACACATCCACCGAAGTAGCACATAGCTATTGTTCAGAGTCACACAACCTCTTCTAGTGGAACACAACCACCGAATTAGCACACAACTATTGTCTGGAGTCACACAACCTCCACCAGTGGAACACATACATTGAAGTATCATACAACTACTATCCAAAGTGACACAACCTCTACCATAGTCTTACGACTATGTGTGTGATGTTTCTTATCTCAGCAGGTCCAACAGTGCATTACCCCCTCAGTCACCTCAGGACAGAGGGGTTATATGAAATGAGAAGAGACAACACACCTCCCTCTCAACGAGAGTGGACATTCAACAACACTCTAAGCTTGTCCCTGAAGTACTCATACCTCGCTCTTGACAAGGAATTGGTGAGAATGTATGTTATTTGCTCGTCTATGGATATGTACTAGAGATCCACAACTCCTATCTGCACCATGTGTCAGATGTAATGATATTTGATATCTATATTCTTAGACCTTTCATGGAATACAGGGTTCTCGGTAAGCTTCACACAACTTTGATTGTCACAATGTATCAAAGTTGGCTCCAATTCTAGATCAAATATCTTGGCTAGCAACTTCCATAGCCACACTGCTTCACGAATTTCCATGCTTGTTGTGATATACTCTGCTTCTGATGTACTGAGTGTCACTGGTATATGTTTTCTGCTCAACCATGATATCATGCCTGATCACAAACTAAAACAACATCCAAAATTACTCTTTTGATTCAATGCACTCCCTGCCCAGTCAGAATCTATATATTTGTGCAGCTTCACATATTCACCCAAGACATATATCAATCCATATCCAACCGTACCATGAAGGTACCTCAACATATGCTTTTCTTCCATCCAATGCACTTATCTAGGTTCAACCATGCGTTGACTCAAGGTATTCACTGCAAAGAATATGTCTAGCCTGGTGTTAACCGAGTACATCAAGGATCTAATCAATTTTTTGTCCATCGTGGGATACACCAATTCTGAATATTTTTCACTCAAGAGATTCAGATTTATCGTCATAGGTGTTGTCATGGAATTGCAGTCCATCATCCCAAATTTATTCAAGTTCTCAACAGTATATTTTCCTTGGATAAGGAAAATCTCATCTGATCTCTGCCACACTTCCAATCCCAAGAATTAATGAATCAACCCTAGATCCTTCATCTCGAACTCTGAAGCGAGCTCCCTCTTACACCCATCAATGAGTTTATCGTCTCCTGTTAGAAATAGGTCATCTACATATAGAACCAATATCAATGGGAATCCATCCTCAAACTTATAGTAAATGTTAGGATCTGACTCACTCTTGGTAAATCCCAAGCTCATCAAATATCCATTTGTCCTTGCATACCACGCCCTGGGTGCTTTCTTCATCCAATACAAGACCTTCTTCAGTATACACACATGGTACTCCTTCCCATGGATCACGAAGCCTTGTGGTTTTTCTATGTACACTTATTCCTCTATTACACCATTCAAGAAAGTAGTCTTGATGTCCATCTGGTGTAATTTCCATCCCATTGTGGAAGCAATCGCAATGATTGATCTAATGGAAGTGTATTTTACTACAGGAAAAAAGGTTTCATCATACTCTTCTCCCTCTTTCTGGGAGAACCCTCTAGCCACAAACCTTTCCTTGTACTTCTCTATGTTGTTGTTTGTAGCATGCTTGATATTGTAGATCCATCTGGAAGTCACAAATGACTTCCCTTATGGTCTCAGAATGACCTCCCATACATCATTCTTCTTGATGGACTGATACTCCTCCATCATGGCATCCTTCCATTCTAGCTTCTCAGCAGCTTCTTCAAAAGTGGAAGGTTTTGAATCAATGATGTTTCTCATTAGTGTCACATAGATGGAAAACTTATGTGGTCTCTTTCTCTCTCTAAAGGAGCCTTTGGGAGATGCATTTCCTTCAGCTTCCTGAAGGTGTTCTGAAGCCAAGTTGGTCTCTTCCTAGTAGCCACAACTTCTTCAGGTAGATATACAAGTCTTTCTGACTCTAGCATATCATTCTGAACTTTTGGGATGGTTTCTTCAGGTATAGAGTATACCATGACTGCATCTTTGGGAGCCTCTTTCTCTATTTTGTCCTCTTCTATGTGATATTCCCTTGATATTCTGAAGGATTCATCTTTGTCAAATGTTACATCCCGACCGATCTCAATCTGTCTTTGCCCTGAAATGTCAATTCTATATGCCTTCAAAGTCTCATTGTATCCAACAAATATTCCCTTCTTTCCCAAAGGTTCCAATTTAGTTCTCTTTTCCTTGGGAACATGTATAAACACTGGACAACCAAAAATCCTCAAGTGATTGACTTATAGATTCTTTTTGGTGAACACCACTTCAAGTGTCTTGTTCCCCGATATCTTATGAGGGTTTATGTTATGCATGTTGGATTACTGAGAGGGGGGGTGAATCAGTAATAGCGTAATTATAATCCTTTTTCTTCAAATGTTATATCAATGTAGAATTATTATCTAATAATGAGAAGTAAGAAATAAACAATCACACACATACACAGTACACCAGTGTTTTACGTGGAAACCCAAATCGGGAGAAAACCACGGAATTCTTTTTCGTATATGTCTTCAGGAATTACATTCATTGGAAGAACCAACATCCTTTGTTTTCCAGCTGCAACTGGAAGGAGTCTCCAACCCCCTAGTTTCTCAGGCTACAACCTGAGAGAATATCCAACTCCCCAATTCTCTGGCTACAACCAGAAGGAGGCTACAACCCCCAATGTTCTCTGGCTACAGCCGGAAGGTGGCTACAACCATCTGTCCTTGCCCCATCCTGCCACCCTGAAGTAGAAGTAGAATGATGGAACCACTGTCACACTATCACTGTGAGATATACCGTTGTAAACCTGTACCAATAAATCTGAACCATGCATCAACATGTACCTCAACCTGTAATCAACCTGTACCATAAACAAGTGCATCAACCATGCACCAAACTATAATCAACCTATACCATAAACAAGTGCATCCAACCATGTACCAAGTATTTACCAATCATGTGTCAACTACTCATCAACTATGATTCATTAATATGTACCAACGTCATCAACTATACACCTCATGTATGTGCGCCAACTCATCAACTACTTGTCTCAACCATGTACTCAACATGTACTACAACCAAAAGCCCTCATCAATTTCATCATCCAAATCAGATTTGTATCTCTGTAATAGACCTGGTATATATGATCACATTCCTACAAACCTTCCTTAACATTAAAAACAAGAGACTAGCATTTTCATCAAGATTTTCTTTAGTCTCACATGCCTAGTTTTGGATTAGTCAACAACCCTAACTTGAAGTAACCATAACTTTGAACATGTAAAGTATAAATATATGAAACTAATACATAATTTTCTTCAGTGTGTTTTATGAAATTACTCCAAGTGTCACTACTTGGAACCTCTCATAAAAGGAGTTATAGCAAAAATGGCATACCTTGTTGAATTCTGGCTTATTCTAGAGAGAGACCGTGTAGAGCATGCCCCGCACAAAATGTTTGATGAAATGATCTGAAACTATTAAACAGAATACTATAGAATGTACCCTAACCAAATTATTTTGTATCATTGAAATTGGATCTGTTATGAAGAAATTATGACGTTTTTACCCGAAACACCTAATTTTGACTAGTTTTAGGACTGGCCACAAACCCTATTTTCCACAGAGTGTAACTCCTAAAATACAACGACCCACAAGATGAATTTTTTTCCATGGATACTTGGAAATGTTTTCTCACTTTTATAGCAATTTCACATTCTGAACCATTATAGAAATAAAGTTATAGCGAAAATGGTGAGATGACCTGTAAATAACATACCTTAGAAAGCAACATCAAAAGAATTTATCCTTCCTTGCATTTCGGCCTTATTTTCTTCACCTTCACTCAGAATTATGGTTTAGATATCCTTGGTTACCTTAGAAACATATAGATATTCAATATGCTCAAGTTTGATTCAAATGAGAGAGTCTTGTCTCTTATTTATACTCTCCAAGTAGCTTCCTTAAAAACATCTTCTAGGTCACTTGGCCCACTTTCCTTATTTTAGGGTTGGGTCCACTTCTAATTTATTCATTAAATTTATTATTGAAATGATTTATTTTTCATTCATTTTGAATTATAATACACTCATCACTTCACTTTATTGTTTACCTTTTAAAATCTCTTAAACCACTTTGACTACTTTGACCTTTTGGGGCTTCTAGATGACATATGAGGGTCCTCCAACTTCGTAAGGCCATAACTCTCAAACCGTGAGGAGTTATGTGACATCCTACATACCACCAAAAATGGCATGACATATAATATCCATATAGAGTAGTATTATCTGAAAATATATCATAACTCATACCGTTACCCATCAAACAAACTTGGGTCCATTACCCAAACCTGGGGTCTCCAACTTCTCATGGCCATAACTCTCTAACCGTGAGGAATTATGTGACATTCCACATACCATCAAAAATAAAATGACAAGAACTATCCATCTAGGATATGTTCCCTGAAAAAATCACTTTCCTTCATTTCATTATTCCACAATTAAGCATGGTTTCTCTTACTCCACAAAGCGTCTTCCCATGAGGGCTTTCACCATAAGGGGACCACTTTGGAGTTCATTGATATTTACTTCTTATCAACCATGAAAAAAAAATAATGATTCATATTTACATCAAACAACATTGGGTCCATTACCCAAGCCTTTGTGCTACGGGGCTTTCTTCAAGGGTTGACATCAATGACAACCAACCTTAATCAACAACCTCTCCTTTTGGCATTAATGGCAACACTCTGATGCAATACTGAAATCATATCACTCATGTTCCCCCTGAAACCATGCCTTTGTCCTATGCATCTGATAAATCTACCCCCCCTAGAACCATGCCTCTCTCCTCTGCATCTGATAAGTCTCTCCCCCTTTGTCATCAATGGCAAAGGTATCTTTCCATCCGGAGCTGCTCCCCCTGACAGACTGTCCTATTATGGTGCTTCCTTGTGTACATCTAAGACATATAAGATAAGCATTCAAAAAGAATTCATTTTTGGAGTAGAAATAACTCCAAGTCTTTGGCGAAGATATCCAAAGGCTTCCCGTGGAAGTGGTTTTGTAAAGATGTCTGCCACTTGTTCTTTTGTGCCCACATACTCAACTCTGATTTTATTTTCTATAACCTATTCTCGTAGAAAGTGATACTTGATTCGAATGTGCTTTGTCTTGGAGTGCATCACCAGGTTTTTTGAGATATTGATGGCACTTGTATTATCACAATATATTGGAATGGGCTCATCATACTCAACCTGTATATCTATCAAAGTTTGTTTCATCCAAAGAACCTGTGTACAACATGTTGTTGCTGCAATATACTCTGCCTCGGCTATAGATAGAGATACCAATGATTGTTTCTTGCTTAGCCATGATACCAAACACTCACCTAAGTAGAATGTTGCTCCAATGGTGCTTCATCGGTCATCAATACAACCTACCCAATATGCATCTGTGTAGGCAATACATGATAGATCTTTTTCTTTTGGATACCATAATCCAAACGCTTATGTTCCTTTGAGATATCTGAAGATCCTCTTTACTGCTAATACATGTGATTCCTTTGGTGCTGCTTGAAATCATGCCACCTATCCAATTTCCTGCATTACATATGGTCTGGATGTTGTTACATATAGTAGGTTTCCAATCANACCTAAGTAGAATGTTGCTCCAATGGTGCTTCATCGGTCATCAATACAACCTACCCAATATGCATCTGTGTAGGCAATACGTGATAGATCTTTTTCTTTTGGATACCATAATCCAAACGCTTATGTTCCTTTGAGATATCTGAAGATCCTCTTTACTGCTAATACATGTGATTCCTTTGGTGCTACTTGAAATCATGCCACCTATCCAATTTCCTGCATTACATATGGTCTGGATGTTGTTACATATAGTAGGTTTCCAATCATTGACCTATATTGCCTCTGATCTGTAGACTTTGAATCATCATCTTTGCTCAACTTACAACTGGTTTGCATGGGAGTGATAACTGGTTTGCAATCTTCCATTATGAACCTCTTTAGCATTTCTCTGATATATTTGGTTTGAGAAATAAAAATTCCTTGGTTGCTTTGACGTATATGAAGTCCCAGAAAGAAGGATAGTTCTCCAAGTAACGACATTTCAAATTCATTATGCATGTCTTTTGCAAATTTTTGGCTTAACCTGTCATCATCACTACCAAAAATAATATCATCAACATAAACTTCAATTAATAAAATATTACCTTGACTTGCCTTGATGTAGAGGTTGATGTCTGCACTTCCTTTTCTGAACCCTTCCTGCTGCAGATACTTATCCAGTCTGGAGTACCATGCTCTAGGAGCCTGTTTTAGACCATACAAGGCCTTCTTTAATTTACACACATAGTCTATGTTCTCTGACAACTGAAATCCTGATGGTTGTTCAATGTAGACTTCTTCTTCAAGTTCCCCATTCAGAAAAGCTGATTTTACGTCCATCTGATATACTTTAACATTTTTGGAGCATGCATAAGCTAAAAACAAACGGATTGCTTCCATTCTGGCAACTGGGGCAAATGTCTCTTCAAATTTGATTCCTTCAATCTGTGCATATCCTTTACATACCAATCTATCTTTGTTCCTTGTAACCTGTCCATATTCATTCAATTTATTCCTGAAAACCCATTTTGTGTCGATCACATTCTTATTCCTTGGTCTTGGAACCAATTCCCAAGTGTCATTTTTCTCTATTTGATCCAATTCTTCATCCATGGCCTTATTCCAAAATTCATCCTTACTGGCTTCTTCAAAACAGGTTGGTTCAATTGTAGATAAGAGTGCTAGGTGTGTTTGTTCTGGTGAATGGATTTTTCTTCTAGTCTCAACTCCTACATCTTTGTTTCCAATAATCTTATCTGAAGGATGATTCTTTTGTACTCGTTTGCTAGGTGTCTTTGGAGATACTTGTTGAACTTGCTCTTCTACTTCTGTCAGATTCTCTTCATCTTCATCTTCCTCTTCTTCTTTTTCATCTTCTTCTTCAAAAAGTTGTTTCATTGATTTGTTTTATTCTTCCTTTGATTCTGGTCTGCCTGTTTCATCAATTGTTACGTTGATGCTTTCCACAACTTTGTTTAATCCTAGATTGTAACACTTGTATGCTTTCCTTGTACTTGAGTAACCAACAAGTATTCCTTTGTCCACATGAGAGTCAAACTTTCTCATTCTGCCATCTTCTCTTTTGATGTAGCATTTGCTTCCAAAAACTCTGAAGTGCTTCACATTTGCTGGTCTTCCTTTCCAATACGCATTGGGAGTTTTATCAGTGTTGTTTCTGAGCATTACTCTGTTTTGAATGTGNGTTTCATTGATTTGTTTTATTCTTCCTTTGATTCTGGTCTGCCTGTTTCATCAATTGTTACGTTGATGCTTTCCACAACTTTGTTTAATCCTAGATTGTAACACTTGTATGCTTTCCTTGTACTTGAGTAACCAACAAGTATTCCTTTGTCCAAATGAGAGTCAAACTTTCTCATTCTGCCATCTTCTCTTTTGATGTAGCATTTGCTTCCAAAAACTCTGAAGTGCTTCACATTTGCTGGTCTTCCTTTCCAATACGCATTGGGAGTTTTATCAGTGTTGTTTCTGAGCATTACTCTGTTTTGAATGTGAACTATTGTATGCACTACCTGTGTCCAAAAAATATCTGTCAACTTTGAATCCATTATCATTGTTCGAGCCATTTCTTGTACTGTCATGTTCTTTCTTTCAACAACTCCATTCTATTGAGGTGTCCTAGCGACAGAGAATTGCCTTTTTATTCCATGATTGCTGCAGTAGTCCATAAATTCCTTTGAGGTGAATTCTCCTCCATTATCCAATCTTAAGCATTTGATTCTTGAATCCATCTCATTTTCAACCATTTCCTTTTAGATCTTGAAATTTTCAAAATCTTATGATTTGTTCTTGAGAAAGAAAACTGCAGTCATTCTTGTATAATCATCAACTAATAACATAAAGTATCTCTCACCTTTTAAGCCTTTTGTTGTAGTTGGTCCAACTAGATTAGTATTCACAATTTCCAGTGGTTTTGTTGTTGAATATTCCTTTGATTTGAACCTCGTCTTTGTTTTCTTTCCTTGTTGGCAATGCTTGCATAAAGTGTTGGTTGGTTTCATGATCTGGGGCATTTCTCTGACTGCTTCTCTTTTGCTGACTTTGACAAGGTTATCAAAATGCATGTGACTCATTCTTCTATGCCATAGCCAACTTTCATCTTCCTTTCCTAGACAACACTTTTCATTTCCAATTTCGCTTAACACATATATGTTGCTTGAAGTTCTTGTAGTTGTAGCGACCAATTTGTTGATTCTGAAATCTGAATCTTCTTGGTGGAGGAGTATCCTTGTAATCTTCCTTGTATATATTTTTATCCCCTTTGATTGTTTCTGCATAACTTTTTGGATTTGTTTCTTTCTCTGTTGTTTTGGAGCTTGATCCCTTTTCTATCTGATTGTATCCAAGTCCGGACTTGTCAAGATAAGATTTTTGACTGCTGATAATGTCATCCAGAACTTTTGAGCTATTCTGCATATTTTTCTTTTGAATATCCTTTCTTAGTGTGACAATCTCTGCTTCCAGGTT
>JASDQU010100126.1:157885-180755 GCA_032191745.1 Picea mariana
AAAAGAAGGAATGCCAAGAATTTGATAAAACCTTGCCAGGCTTGATAAAAGACTGGGTATCGCGTTCTGCGACATTCAGAGTAAACGACAAGGGTGTATATTCAATTTCTTCATTGGAGCCAAACTACATGTATGTGGCAATGATGACTTGTCGGCTTTTCGGATGGGAGGATACCGCGCATTTTCAAGTCCAGTGGGTACCTCTCATCTTTCGGGTAGCAGAAGGTTCCTCATTCAATTGGGCAAAAATTCTCTCTGATAGTTTGTTCAACAGGATCACCGAATACTGGGAGAAAAAGGAAGCAGGGAGACCATCTGGATTTTTCATGTCCGCGTACATCATGGACGCAATATGCTCCATGACACCTTTTCCTTTAATGAATTGGGTTGGGAGTCCATCAGAAGAAAAAACTGTAAATGAGTACCACGATAAGCTGTGGGAAAATAATGCAAATGAGTTTATTTATGAGATTTTTAACTAGGTGATGGTGCCCATGCACGTCACCATTTTTGGTCTTTTGCCACCCCGCATCTCGGATGGCATTGTTGTGAATCTGAGCCATATCGCAGACTGGTACGTGGAAGAATAATTCTCCTATTTGAGAGTATTCGGAGCTGTTGTTCCTCCTCTAGCGCTCCCACAATTTATCCCCGATAAACTGGCATGTCGCGAGATTGCTCGACAGACAGTAATCGACGGCGTGAGCAAAGAACTAAAAGCATCAGCAAAGAAGGTATGGCCGTCTTTCCCTATCCGGCTTAATTCCTATTCATTGTTAGATTTCGGACATGCTAAGGCTGAGGCTGTAGCCTTAGAAGGCTTAAATTTGGCCTATATTGAATATAAAAGGCATGATCCACAGAGGATCGTAAGTACTCATTTAGGAAAGTGTGGACTAAAGAGGTTCAAACACGAATCCTCGC
This sequence comes from Picea mariana, assembly GCA_032191745.1. Taxonomy (NCBI): domain Eukaryota; kingdom Viridiplantae; phylum Streptophyta; class Pinopsida; order Pinales; family Pinaceae; genus Picea; species Picea mariana. The sequence goes on from JASDQU010100126.1 coordinate 158,810, forward strand.
CCTCAGATGATGTTTTCTGAGGGGCCAGATCCTATCCGGAAGTACAATTCCGAATCAAATCCCTAGCGGCCGAAGACAGGGATTCTGTCTTAAAATTTCAGGCGAACAGGAAGCGATGTCTCCCCGTGGTGCTGGGAGGTCGGGCACTTCCCAAAAATAAAGAAAAAGAGGTCGAAAGTTCTGAGGGGCAAACATCTAACCCCAAAAAAAAAATCAAGAAGGGGAGCGGGGGGAGAGTCCTGAGCCGGAGAAGAATCCAGACAAGGAGAAAAGTCCTGAACCGGAGAAGAGTCCTGAGCGGGAGGAGAATCCCGAAACAGAAAAAGAGGCTGCTGATCCTCCGAAGGAGCATAATCCGGAGGTGGAAATAAAAGACACAAACCTACCGGAAACTCAGAATTCAGAGGCGGGGATGAAGACCTCTGATCCCCCGAAAGAGCAAGATCCACTTAGCACACCGGGGAAGGTTGCAAAATAGATCGGGCAGCCCATCACCTCCGTCACACCCTTGCAATCGATGCAAGGAAACATATAGGAAGGATGGATTTTTGGCGAGCAGCTGAGACCTATAAGGGCAGAGGAACTCCCTCCTAATGAATTCTTTTTTGACAGAAAAAGAAAAGCTATAGTTAAGCAGGAATTTCATCAAGAGGGAGAGTCCACTGTCAAAAAGTACAAACTGATAACCGATGGGAAGAACAAAAGGAAAGATGAATTTGCCACAGAGATTGCAGGAATGCTGGGAGCGTACGCGACGACAAATCAATTCTCCATCACGGCATTAAAAAATCAGCTCAAAGAAAAGAACCGATTGATCAAGACTCTTGAAGCCCGAGTAGCTTCAGCTGCGGAAGACGCTAAGAGTCAAGCAAGTGGAGCAATAGAGCTGGCCAAATTGGCCGACAAGAAAGAAATTGAGGTCCTCAAGACCAAGCTGGAACAGGCAAATTCGGTAATCTGAGATGGTCGGGTGCAGTCCGACCACCAGAGGGATACGATCACACAATTACAGGCTCAATTAGAGGTCGCAGGAAGCAAGGCGATTGACATCGAGATTGTTAAATCCCGAGCAATCGACATTCGGAGCAGGGTCTCTTCTGCTCAACAGAGCCTACTAAACAAGATCCGGGAGTTTCGAAAAGATTGCTTGTTAATGAATCAGATTTCTGAGAATCTGATAGTCAAGGAAAGAAACGCAGAAGCTGCTCGGGTCGTCTTCCAGGAAGCAGTGATAGCTACCAATAACAGGTTTTTAGCAGGGACCCCCGGGCTCTCCATTGCCGAACAGACAAGGGGTAATATTTTGTTAAAGAACTGGGAGCACGATATCGCTTTGAGCAAGGAGCAGGCACAAAAAGTGACGAATTCACTTGAGGAAACCTTCAAGATCATAAATTCTAAACTATTAGGGATGGAGAGTGGAGGAGACATAGAGACACTGAGGAAAATAAATATGGAGCGGATCTCCCTCGATGTGGAAGAGAAAAATGAGAGAAATTTGATGGAAATCTCTAAGATGGACAAGGCAGGGATGGCTCAAATTGATGAGCATCTAATTCAACCCAGCACACAACTCGACACCCTTGATATTGTTGATGCATATATGGAAAATAAACTTCTGCAATTAGCCCGAGACTATTATTCTGTCGAAGCCAGTTGTCAGGTAGAGCCGTCACAGCTCATATCCCAATTCCTGGACAAATGTAGGATATGCATTGAGTCTATGCAGAGACAAGCACCTGGTACGTCTTGAAAACAGAGTTGAAGAGATGGAGTGATTTCGCTCCTAACAGCTGCCAAACGGAACCGCCAYAGCTTGTATCCAATTTTACGGATAGGTGTATCATATGCACCGAGTCATGTAAAGGAAGCACCTGGAACCTTTTTGTATAAATAGAACAGAGAAAGAAGAACCAAAGGCTGGACTTTTTGGGTATCAATTGTAATAGAATTTTTTGCATGAAGGAAGTTAATACAAGCAAAAATTTGGAGATTCCTAATCCCGTCACGACTGTGTTGCAAGTTTGTTTCATTGTGTTTTATTGTTTCTTTTCATTTTGCTCTACATAATTGATGTATGCCACTATAATTTAGTAATACCACTACTATAGTGAAAGGGGTTTTGTCATTCTGTAATTGTCTCTTGTCTTTCCTCTGCACCAGCTTTAGCGGGTGTAAGACCAATTTACATTTACAGAATTGTATATTTATTCACGTTATATCAATTATGTCTGTGTTAGTTTTTTCTTTTATGTACATGCGAGTTTTCTATTGACTAGAATCTTGCGTTATTCACTGTTAAACATTTTTCTCTCACGCCGTATCTTTTTATAAAAAATAACACAGTTATGGGAAAAGGCCTTCTGTTTGTGTTTTTATTTCATTCTTCGTGCAAAAGTTTCTCTTCACTTCAACCAAATTGAACAGCGTCAAAACCTCTCGTTAATTTTTTCTTACTGGTGATGTTTTCTCAATGACTGTCCCTGTAGCTACTCAACCGAATATTCAACCTGGACTCTCAAATCAAAATCATATCTCTTTAAGTCTTTTCGATACAATACTCATAACTGCTAACACCCGGGAAGAACTTGAACGTTCGTGGGTAGCCATTGAACGAGATATAACTGCTCAAGAGCAGTTGGAAGCTAGACGTCGGGAACGTAGAAATCTACCTTAGTTTCCCATACCGAAAGTGACTTTATTCTTTTGTACATATTTTACATATTTTCGAATGCCTTGACACTGTACTTAAAGCCTTAGTACAGACTCAGGAACAACACAATACATGATGGTCGTTGGATCAGAATAATGGTTAACTTCGGCGTTGACCACTTCAGAGAAAAAGGATTCAGAACATATTAGTTCACCCGAAGGCCGAAGTTCTGAAGTCACTCTCAGTGGCCGATTTGAGATACATTTTTGGAGTTAGGAAAACCATTAGATCCAGTAGAAGAACATGTGCCACATGAGGAGATTCACGCCAGCTAGGACAAGTGGCGCAATTAGATGATGACAAGTGTCAACGTGTAGTTGGCATTTCAGGTATGCGTAAGTCATGAATCTAAGTGACATGTGGAAGACACTCAGTCAATGCCATGTCAACAAGTGACGTCAATGATTTACATCACTCCGAGAGTTTATACTTTCATATTTTCACCACCAACAAATACCCGAAGTCCCGAAGTTTCGAAATGAATGAGAACCGTCCATATCATCATGACATTAAAACATGATCGTTGATTTTGATAAGTGAACAAACACTCACTTGGCTTAGCACCTAGTCACCACCTATAGTCGTATGGAATAAATAAACAAAGGGAGAAAGAAGAGGTAGCACCTAAATTAATAATCATGTTGTCCTACGCCTATGGTCATATGTAAATGGTTTGAAGGAAGCGCCTCTACAAAATTTGATTTCTGCAATATTTGTAGAGACATGAAATTAAGTTAAATGAAATCAATCCTGTGATTGATTAATGAAAATCATTTTCATTAGATTGAAAAGGCTTCTCGATAATATTTGAATAAAGAAAAAAAACAAACAAGATTATTTTTAATGAAGAGGTGTGATGGTCCAAACAAATGGACACAATGTTTCATAGCTCACACCAATTGGAAGAGTATATAAACGATAAAGAGTGGTGAGAAGAAGGTGTCTCTGTAGTCAAGTTCAAAAGATCAAAATCAGAAACAAAGTCTGAGAAGGAAAGATGAAGATACTTATGCAATGAGGGTGGAAGGGAGGAGCATGGAAGGATTCATATCCTTACTAAGCAAATTGTAAAAGACAAGGGAGTTGGTGCTTCCTATGGTTGGTGCCCTAAATACAAGGGAGTTGGTGCTTCCTAGGGTTGGTGCCCTAAAGACGAGGGAGTTGGTGCTTCCTAGGGTTGGTGCCCTGAAGAAGGGGATCTGTGTCTCCTAGAGTTGGTTCTCTAAAGAGGATTGGTTTCCTTCACTATTATTTATAAAACCTTGTAATTGATGTTAAATATATTTATATAATTGATTTTGCATACAATTCATTGTTGATTTATTGTGGTGATCAATAAAATATAAAAAGTAATTGTTAATTGTTAAGAAAGGGTAATACTGATTCACCCCCCCCCCCTCACAGTATTCCAACACATATCCTTATGGTATTTACTCTTACAACATAAGCAAAAAACATATGATTTATTTTACTTGTACATGCCTCTTTGGTTTGTTCTTGTTCTTACAATATTTATTTCTTGGTCTCCCAAGTACGATATTGGTATTAAATGTTGGGGCTATCTTCTTACTACTCTTATTTATGTGTTCACAATACTATTGGGGTAATGGATTGATTCCTCCTTCATTAATTCTTGTTTTTTCTTCACTTGAAGTGGTGATTTCTTAAGTTTCATTTTCCTTGACAAAGGTGATGTTGGTGGTCTTTGCTTCTCTTGGAGGAAATTGTTTTAGAGATGGTTTGTATTGCTTTTCCACTACATATCCAAATTCTTTCAAAACATTGGGACATTCAGTCATTTCCTCTTTACCACCAAATTCTAAAACTTCATGCATCAATGTAGGTTCCACTAGAATGGGGTATTTAATCTCGTATCCATCATATCCCATTTGTTTTAGTACCTTTTAGCCTACTCCTCTAGTATGCAACTAAAAGCTACAAAAGGACTCTTTTTCAAAAATTGTTAAGCACTAGAAAAAGCCTCATGTTAAGAATAAAGACTCATGTAAATCCATATATATTGAGTTGTTATATTGGTATTGGCATCTAGACCCTTTAATTGTAATTGTACCCTTTGTCTCCTATATATATATATATATATATATATATATATATATATACCAAGGATACCTAGTTTTAGGATCATCTCATATTGTACATTTGTTCCATTGTAAAAGGAGGTTGTCCCCTTGAAGAGGCTTCACATTCATTATTATCTCTTTATCAAGGTGTGGATTTACTTATCTCTCTCTTTTTATGATATTTTGATGCATAACATTTGGAATTAGAGCATTCGATCCTAGGATTTTGTTCCTTCAAATGAGTCATCTTGGGATTTTCACTATAACATTTTTTTGGTGAATTTTCAGACTATGAAATTTTTAAGAGCATGAGAAAACATAGAAAATTACTTGTGGTAAAAATTTCAAGTTTTTAATAGCTATAATTTATGATATACATGTTATGGAAGTTAGGGTTTTTGACTAGTCCTTAAATTAGTCTCAAACATTTAATATTAGAATTTTCACTATAAATATTTTTTGGTGAAGTTTTAGACTGGAAAATTTTCAGGAATCTGATATGACATATCTAAGTACCTATGTTATAAATTTTGGGTTCTTATCCTCTAAAATTTTGGAAATGTAGTCTACATAATTTATGGTTTTTTACTAGTCCTAAAACTAGTCTCAAACAGGTGTTCTTGGTAGAACTATCATGTCTAAATCTAGGAAAGTCCAAATTGAGTGCCACTAATTCCTTTGGAATTAGTAAAACCATTATCTTTTAGGTAAAAATATTAGAATCATATATAAAATACTGGACACGTGGCGTTCTATACAAGTTCACTCTCTAGAAAGGGCCAATAATAAGAAAGTTTTGGGAAAATCATCATAACTTTCACTTGGCACATCAAATTTTGGTCATACTTGTGGCATTACAAAGAAAACATATCATAGTAATACAAGAAAACAAATTCAAAGTCATAAAGGATGAAATTTAGAGATACATTAGGAAAAAATCTAGCCATCAAGAAAATATCTTAATTAGGTTTTTAAAGGTACGTAACTTTCAGTCGGCATAACTTTTGATTGGAAGATTTGTTTTTTCACATTCAAAAATTGTGATAATATTTAAAAAAGAGGATTTTTTTTCATTTTTTCATGTAAAAAAGGGTTATACAAAAACTTATACTCCTATTAAACATCCAGATAAATCAAACCACGACTCATGAAGAAAGTGAAGAGATACATAACCAGTTATCCAAATTGGAGAACCAACAAATTGAGTGGTAGGTTAATAACAAGTAACGAATTGGTAAACACGCAAATACAAATACAATAGATGTAAAAGAATATGGATGCAAATAGGGAATAAATGGAAAATAAAATGGATGAAAAGATGGAACAGTTACAAAATTCCATGGACAAAAATGTGGAAGAATTACAAAATTCCATGTCATCCATTATCTTATGTACCCTAGATGAGATATTCCCTAAAGAAGATATAACAACATAAGGAAAACATGAAAATAGGGAGAACAATGTGGAGAACATAAATATTGAGTCCCGAATTCATGATTATTCATCACTCCAATATCTTCATCATCATGTGTTCAACTTGGCACCAAGGAACTACTTAATTCCCAAGATTGATAGGAGGAAATTTGATGGTAAAGATTATATAAGATGGATATTCTAGATGGAGCAATTATTTGATCTACACCAAGTGCCAAATTTACAAAAGGTAACTCTTGCATCTTGTATTTAGAACCTGATTAATTAGTTTGGTACCAATGGATTTTTGAATGAAAAAAGGATTCTATTGTATCTTGGTACTTTTTTACAAATGAATTGATAACACACACTACAAGGAGAACACAATGTAGAGGAGGTTTTTACAAAACCTCCCTGAAAAACTTATCCCTTCTTTGTTTATAATGGAGATGGGTAGTCGAAGGTTTTTGCAGAGGCTTTTATAGAGGTGTTCTTATAAGGTGCAAATGCATAGGTGAAAATATAAACAATGATTTCATGGTGCTTAACTAGTTAGAATCATCATCATACGTTATAATAAAAAATAATCACCAACTAAAGCACCCCAGTGCCATTGAACATTATGACCCAGTGCATCTCCCTGTCGATAGTTGCACCACGGTAGGATGAATAAGAAAATTGTCAAACCAAATTTTATTATTACACTTCATCGTGTGCTTCCAAACTCTCAAAAAAGCATCGATGCTCACTCTCATTCTAATCATGCCATGTTTGTGGTTCTCTACAACGAGTTTGATATCTCCACTGATAGATTCCACACATTTCCAAATTTTGGAAATTACCACAAATTTTCATTTCCTCTCAATGGTGGAACCATGCCTCCTCTAGACACAAGAATTCAAGTAAATTGATGATAAGCTTCCTATTTTCATTTTCATCCAATTTAAATTTGAAATTGTCTTTAAATTCGGTCATTTTTTCAATTTTTTTTCCAATTCCCCATAGTGTGCTCGAACGCCTTGGATCACCCTGAAGAAGTGCATATTGTGCGTTAATGCATAGTACGCACCACCACCAGTGCACATACTCTAACAATATCCTTCAGTGTCATTCAAATAAAATCATTACGATTATATTTAAAAATAAATGTGGCGGTGCATCTTTTGTGATGCCCTATTACCGGTGTGTTAACAAAGACAACACACCATTAACCAACATTTTACTGATCAATGAACACTAGCAAATCGATGTGTTTCATTTTAAAAATCATCCCACTAAGCTTACATTTCCTAAAATTTAGTGTAGTGATGCACCTATTTTAACCAAATTCACTAGTGTTGTTAAACGGACTACACCGGGAAAAATAATGAACCACTTTGCATAGTGGGGAATCTTGTTAGATGTGTCGTTTCCAGTGTTTTATAAAAAAATGCCCCGCCAAACAAAATCTTGGTGGTCCAATGACATGGCAGCACTGGTGCATTCATATTAACACATCGCACCAATTAATTTTCAATAAAAAAATTTAACCTAGTGATGCCCCTAGGTCCAATACACACACCAGTGTTGTAAAGAGCACAACATCAGTTCGAATATTTCACATTATAACAATCTGTTGTGTCTTATGGGATGCCCCGCTACAATATATGTCAATGCGAAAATACACGTTGTCCACTGGTGCGTAAACTCTAACGATATGCATCAATGCATAAATTCTAATTGTGTGCACTATGATAAAAGCACCGCGATAAATTATAAAAAATAAACATAGTGATGTGTCCTTAGTGACGCTCCGTCATCGATGCATTGGGAATAGTGGCGCATCAATTCTTTCTATTTTACAAAGTGCATCGTTGAGCTTATAGCCCATAAACTTTAGTGTAGCGGCGCGTCCATGTCAACAAAATGCATCAGTGTGTTTTAATGAACTGCACTAGTAAAATATTGAACGAATTGGGACCGCATTGCTAAACAATGTGTCATTTCTCTGAGAATGCAGGAGCACCAATGTGTTCAGGTGAACCTAGAACACCACTAATTTTACAAAGAATAAAATTTAGTGTAGTGGTGCGTCCATGTTAAGAAAATGCACTGATGTTGTTAACACAACTGCAACGGAAAACATTTAACAATTTTTCATACAGGGGAGTCGATTTGGATGCACTATTTTAATTTTTCTATATAACACAACACACCGCTAAACAAATTAGTGGTTCTACAATAAAAGGTATCCTCAAGGCATTAGTATTAACACACTGCACTAGTGCCCCTACATTTAACCTAGAGGTGCCCCTACATCTACGAAATGCATCAGTGTTGTAAAGAGCATGACACTAGGTCGAATATTTCACAATTTATCAGCACAGTGCGTCTTATGGGACGGATCGCTAAAATCCATGTGAGTGTGACAATAAATGTGGAGCATTGGTGCGTGATATGTCTAATATATAGCACCAGTCATAGTGCATAGTTATTGTTTTAGGTGCATTGTTCACTTTTCTACATTGTTTTACAAACATAAATTAATTTTATTTTTCGTTAAATACGTTTTATTTATATATGTGTGTGTTTTTTTTATTTCAACTAATTATATATATGTATATGTTCCTAAAATTATTTTTATGTGAATCAGATATGATGACGATGACAGGATGAGGAGCATCAACAACAGCGGGTCGAAACGTACAACTTTGTACATGAGTGGGGGGGCTGAGAGAGGGAAAGGGAGACTTTCATTTTCTCTATTAAAACATAGACACATTCCCTTTTGATGGATGTTGGCCTCCTCAAATTTTATGAGGAGTGTAAATCCCTTACGGGAACTCTGTTGTTACAGTAATTGATCCATCATTGGGATCATGATCGACAAGAATTGAGAGTCAGTCTCGATTAGTGGTATCTTCCCATGGAGGAGGATGTTTATTTCATCACTCGGTTGTCTAGGAGGGGGGAGGTTTGACCCCAATTCCATTATATACCACCTAGTGTTGCAGGAGAGACCCAGTTAGCATATGTGCATAGATAGATCAGTCCTAACATTATTTCTTCTTTGATATTCCTTGTTTCTGGTGGTCAAATGTGGATGAGTTAATTTCACAGAGAGGAGGTTAAGTACATGTCCTTTATTATCATGAAATTGTCACACTTTACCTTTGATGAGAAGCACATTATTTTCCCTTTGATGTATTATGTAGATAGTTTAGTGTAGAGTCCCTGATTGATTAGGTGGACGGAGATATTTTTGAGACAGTTTTGTTTTGTGTTGGATCGTTGTCATGTTGTTTTATCTAGGAGGATATTCTTCCCATTTGGGTCATAATTATATACATTATTTTTTGAGATGGTTCATTCCACTCAACCAGGAGTACCCTGCTTGCCTCCTAGGCCTATGTTTTATGTGTGTATGCACATGTGGGGACATTTGTTTCCCAAGAGGGGTATGTTGGAATAGCCATGTATTATGGTCGGTAGGGAGGTATGTGAGTTTTTGGCTGGAGAGGACAATCCTATCCTCGATGTTTTACATTACCCATACATGGGGATGGATTGGAGAGGGTTTCCAAACATGTTGTTTACATCAGGTAAGACACTATATGAGAGAGGTAATATTGTCATTATGTTTTGATAAATCTAGTTGCACATTTTTATGTCTTATTTAATGCACATGTAATTTATTGTAATGTTTTGTTTCAATTATCTTACTATTATTATCTGTTGTTTTTCATATATTGGAACATATGTTGTCGATTATCCTCCCCAATAGGATGAGGTGATGGATGAGGCAGAGGAGTAGCATGTAGTACATAGACCCTGCATGCCACGCAAGCCAGATCGGAGATTCTGGGTAGAGGTGGCAGATAGCCTATGTGGTATTATGGTTAGTCATGGAGTATTACCCGCACTAGCTCGAGACATATTACAAGTACCAAACATGTCTATGATATGGATGACTCTTCCTCATGACATGAAAACACTAATGTGTCATATTGTCATTGTCATCAACCTTAGTGAGAGGTTGAGGGATCATGTTGATGATTATAGTGATTTTACCCCAGCTACCTCATCACCAGATCGATCCACATCCTCTACTCCACCACATGGTCCTCCTCCTCATGATCATGCTTCTTCTCAACATGTGTATGCACCATACATTTATTCTCCTACTTCTCCTCCACATGTTATTACACCATCCACGTGCAATCCTTGCCCTCCTCCTCCTCTCCCTCCACATATGTCAAAACCATCCACTGATCCTTTTTTTCCTTCCCCTCCATGTGTTTATTCACCATCCACGTCTGGTCCTCATCCTCCTCCTCCCCTTCCACGTGTGTCTGCACCATCCACCAATCCTCCAACTTATCCTCCACACGTGTCACCATCCTTTGATCCTCCTCCTCCACCACTTATGTCACCATACATATATCCTTGTCATTCACCTCCACATGTTTCATCATCCACCGATCCTCCTCATCCTCCTCTTCCTCCTCCACATGTATGAGAAGTTTTTTATGCTTTGGACAGTATGTTCACATCGGGTACTCTTACACAAGTTGATGTTGATGGAGACACATTTGATAGTGATGTATTATTTTCATTTATGTTTGGAGTAGGTATTGATAGACGCTCTACCTCTGGTACCATAKAAACTAATGCATCTTGCTCTGTTGGTGGACCTAGCTAGTAGTGGTATCGATTGACATGTATATTGATTGTTTTATATTTGATTTGAGATGTATGTATGACATTTTTCTTGCATATTTTGTTGAGATATATGTTTTACATGTATGTTGATATGTATATTGCTCATGTATATTATGTTTTTCATATAATGTTGTGGTTGTTTTTGTTTGATTTATAAAATGTATTATGAGTATGCTAATGATTAACATTATTAATGATTTCTCTATTTTTAAATTAAATTTGAGATGTATCACTCCTTTAAATTTACAGCTACCATATAATGTTTAACTTTGCTTTTATGAAATTGTTTAATTTGGATTGTGATTGCAAAAAGTTATAACCATTAATGACATATAATGTTTAACTCTTCTTCAAGGTGACCTATTTATTGTACAACTAGATACAATATGTTGATTAAACACATTCAGAAACAAAAATACTTAAGTATGATGAATGAAAAGATTGTGATTTGAATAATTGTGTCTTTTTCATATATTATAACAATAACATTATAATATAATTATTCACTAATAATAATGATGATGATGTAATAATAATGTTATTTTTTTAATCGTTATTATTCAAATATTACAAAACTAAGTTATAATATAATTGTTTACTAATATCACAATTATTATATTTTGGTTTTGGTTTTTTAACTAAAACTGAACTTAGGTAATATTAATAGGGGTTTTGCCGAAGAAAATAGCAAGCAAAAGCATTACAAAAGGAGGCTCCTAGCCTGTCAAAATTTCTAAATATATACCATAAGGAAAAACGTGTCAACTTAGCCTATTTCTAGGCTCATCAAATCTGATTACATCCTTGTAAAAACTTCCTAAACACCAGATAAATTTTAAAAACATGCATTAATTGGAAGTTACGGACTTCAAATTTAATGAGCTCTAGGAGGAACTCCTTCCTCAGTCTCCATAGGAGAAATGCCTCAGTTGTTGGTACATGCTCCACTTTTGGCTCCTTCTTCTCTAGGAAGCATTTCGTCGTGAACGTAAGATGCACATAGCATAGGTTGGGTGTTAATTTGAGCTTTAATCTATTGGATTTCCAATTTATACCATCCATCCTCCTGTTGAGAGATGTCAGAGCCACCTATTTTTCTTTATTTTTGGATATGGTCAGGTTGTCTAAGGCCTTCTCGAAATCCCTAAATTTTCTTGAGAGGTGATGGAGAGATAAGTTGATTGACTGTGTAATTTCCTCATGTCTCCTGATCACTTTCCTAAAATTGTCCCAAGAGGGATCCATGGTTGGAGGTTACAAAAAACCCGATTGAAGAACCCAGTTTCCCAAAATACCTAGATCTCAGGCCCAAACAATAGTTAAAGAGAAACCAAAACATAGACTAAACAAATTCAAATGGACATGAATCTTACCCATGGCGGATATGGATAAAAATAAGAGAAGAGAGACCTCATTTTCGTCTACGTCAATGAAGGAAAGGAAACACAGAGGGCGCCCAGAATCCAACTGACCAGAAAAAACGATGTAGAACCCAAAAAATGATAATTCCTTGTATCTAAGCATGAGATTTACCTAGGAAGAAACCCTACTGCACCCCAAACAATACAGTCTTGGAAAATCTATCTAGACGAAAAATCCATGATGGAACCCATCGAACCCACTTCAAAACGAGAGCACCACACCTCTAACTAAAATTTTGCACAAGGGAATTTAATCCCTGAGTGTGCGAAGAGGGGATCTCCATGCCCAAGATTTTTCACTTTCCATCTCAAAGGCTCAAAAAATGAAAGAGGTGGAAGGGACATCAAGGCAAGACATGAGCCCCCCCACCCCATTAACCATCATTTCTCCCTTGATAAAACTAGCTCCTACCTTGGCCTAATGATTTACAATAGAATGCAGGTGCCATTTAACATGGTAGAGGTTGAAATCATCAAAAATTTTATTGAGTGTGATCATATGATGTATTATCCCATTGAATAGATTGGTTTTGGGTTGGGATTTATTGATGAATGCATGAATCACCATCATTGAATCTCCAAAAACTGTCAAATTGTTGATGTTCCTTTCATTAGCAATACTTATCCTCTGGAATAGAGAATATGCTTTGGAAAAGTTGTTAAAAGTGGCTCCCAGGCCCCATGAATGGTGAGGGACAATGTTTCCTCTAGGATCAAGAAAACTCCCACCCGCAACTCTCACCCTAGCCAATTATTATATTTTGTTAACATTTATTTTTTCCAAAGGTTTTATTAATTTATATTATCCGACTATTATAATATATGAAATTTATTTAATTAAATTTAAAATATCAAATATAAAAAACAATAATATTTTTGTATCTAGACACTTTCAATGAAATGGTTTCACAATTTTTTACTCTATTACTAACTTTATGAATCTTCTATTAAAAAAGATTAGTATGTAAGTATTAGTTGAATCTCCTATTAAAAAAGTATGCTTAGTAATGTATTTCATTGATTTTTTATTAAAATGTATGCAAATATTGGATTTGGTTATTGAATGAAAAAATCAATTTGAATAATTACTCATGTGAAATGTTAATTTTTCATCTATTTAAATGATTAAGTTATAATAATTGTTTATTAAATTTATAATAGTTATATTTAATAATTTTTACTATTTAAAAATATAATTAATTAAAAGTATTTAATTAAATTTAAATTATTTAATATGAAAACTAATTCATTAATAATAATGAATTTCAATCTTTGTTTTCATTGGCTTCCATGGTAACAATTTATATCCAAGATTTCTAGGGTTGGATTATAGTCGAGGAAAACTTTAGAGGCTAAAATTCATGATTTGTCTTGTTTTCTTCTAATAATAATTTGTTAATTTCTTTTTTTTTTAATTATTCACCCAAATTCGAATATGGGATAAAATTATTTTACTCTATAAGTTATCAATATTTTCTAAAAAATATACAAATACTTAGAAATTGGAATACTTTTACAAGAATATCACCAAACATTTAATAATTAGTATTTTAAGAATTAGTAAAATTGACAAAGGTTTCTATACTTTTAGATAAGTATGGATCCTTAAAAATTTCTTTAATTGTGACTAGGCTCTAGAAAAATACTCTTTTAGAATTTCCATGCCCTTCTTATATTGACACTTATTTCAAGGAGAATGTAAAAATAATGATTAATATAAGTTTATATGATTATAGAACTAAAGGATGGAGTAGAATATGTGAAGGTCATGATAGTTTCACTAGTTAAGGTTGGGAATGCCATCAAAGATGGTAATGCCAACACCACAAGTGTAATTCCAGAACTCATAGATGTTGCACAAAGTTATTTTTTTAGAATTGGCCTTATAAGTTCCATCAAAGTAAGTATATATTTATTTGAATTTTGATTTCTGCAAACAATAAAAAAAATAGGATTGTTTTTTAATATCTTCATTTTTTGTTAAATAAAATATAATTTAAAATAAACAACTATTACTATATTATATGAATATGTCACCAACTTTATGATATCTCAATTAGTTCTTAGTAATTCAAAGGTTAACATAAACATATGTTAATACAATACAATATAAATTTGTTATGTTAAACAATAAATATGACAATAAAATTTTATCAAAACCACGTCTTATGCTTGTACTATTTAATGTATTTTCAATATGGTGGTTGTAAATGGTTGTTAATTTTTCATATCCAACATTATAAAATGAAGAATAACAATAGGCCATTATAGATACCCATAATAAAATAACACATCCACAATATAAATGTCAAAACAAATCATTTACATATCAATCTTCATTGTCATCACCCTGCCTGTGTTCCTCACTTGGAATTATAACATTGTTGTTCTCAAAAATATGTTTAGATATCAAATCATGTCTCAATAAAAACCATCAATCCCCATCCAACACATCTAGGTAAAAAAACACTCGGTTGCAATGTTTTGTGAAAACATAAGGCTCCTTAGTTTCAACCCACATTTTTTTAGAGTTAATACATATTATCCCACTGTCACGGTCTTCCTTTACATTTATCCAGTCCAAGGTATCCCACCACTTGAAACAAAAAATGACACATTTAAAAGATAATAAGTTCACTTGCATGATCTCTTGTATATTTCTAATGCAACCTAACTTCTCCTCTATTAGGTGTTGATCACAGTGGCTAGAACAACTAGATTGGTCAAACTCAACCTCCAATTTGAAATCTTGTGTGATGTGTCCATCATCACCATACTGAGTGTGAAAATGATGTCTATATGCCCACATAGATGGAAACAAATGCACCTATAAAAATGTGAACAAAGGATGATGTCATATATCTAATAACACGAGCATTATTATAACCATAATACATGTTACAATTCAAATGTGCAATATTATAAATTGAACATGGTACTTAGAGAGGTTATTACAAATTTGTTGCACCTGATCCCCATTTTTAGTGCATTGATATCTTCTCCACATGGGTTACAACTGGACATAGGATATTTCTATGGTATCTAGTCAACCACCCAATTTTTGGGACATATTTTTTGCATATTTTCTTTTAAATGATCAGGATAATGCATGATTCTACGATTCAACCATCTGAATGTTTTTCTATCACTGTCCCACTTCCTTTTTTTTCTCTTCATACAATGTGACCCATGGTCGCATTGCTTCTGGGTTGTAAAGAACAGATTTATTAATGGCATCAATTTATAAATTCATTGATGTATACAAGAATTCAAAATGAATAGAATGAGATCAAATATATATTATCAACTTAAAGAACAAATTTAATGATGGAATCAATTTCTAAATTCAATGAGGTATACAAGAATTCAAAATGAATAGCATGAGATCAAATATGTATTATCAACTTTAGTGTAAACAATTTCTCTATATTAAATTTAAAAAATATAAGTGACTTACTATTTTTCAAGCACATTTTTTCGTTCGTTCATAGTAGCTCCCTGCCCTATTTTTCCTCATCTTGTTGGTCGTCCCAAATCACTACCCCTGGTGTGTCATCAATTTGTTTGATGTACTCACTGGAATAACAAAATGGCTCGTATATTATGTACCCCTCTACCATAGATCCATCTGGTTTTACCCTTTGTCGAATGAACCCCTTCATTTTTTTCATGTGCCTCTCTAAAAAGAACATCCAACAACATGAGAGCACCCCAATTAATTCAACCTCATTAGGTAGGTGAATTAAAATATGGAACTGCAAGTCCATAAAACTTGTGGGAATTTCCTTCTCAAACATACAAACAATATCAACTATCTATCAAAGCCACCATGAAATGATAGCCACATGAATTTCCTTTGAAGTGATCCAACGTACAAATGCATATAATTTTGATATGGCACATCGCAAGTCCTGGGGGAATTCATTGTGTGCACAACCACGCACAAGCAAAGGATAATGACACTAAAAAATAGACACATACATGATTAATTAATTTCCATAAAAATGTGAGTGCATATCATATTTTTACCGACAGTATAGAAGAAGAATCGTGTATTCAACAGACATACCCTTAGAAGGTTCATATGGTCATGTGATTTCAACCCCAAAAAATTACCTTCTATACTGAAACAGTGTCATAGATTCGACCCATATAAAGAAGGTGCCTTCACACCCAATATAACATCCTTCACCGTACAAAGATCATCTTTCTTAAAATTCCATGGGACATCACCTTATTTAAAATACTAAGAAGGACCAGTCTCTCCTCTAGTTTATTTTCTTGGCCAATGTCTCTTTTAGTTTTTGAAGCAATAAGATCTCTCCTAACAGCCAATATGCCACTTTTAATCGATGATATGTGCCTCCATAAAGAATATGAAACAATTTTTAATATATGCATGGGATCTAGTAAGTGGCCAATATTAAGATGTTCCCAATGTGGAAGCTCATAAAATACATATTTCCTTTTCATCCCAATGGGAATTTTCTCAACATAGGTGTCAAAAAATGTAAGATCACCGAACATAGTTTCCGCATTTGAATCAAATAATTATACCATTTCCTTCTCCTACTCTATGTCATATACCCTAATCCAATCTTATTTTAGGTCTTCGGGTTCTCTCTGGTTTACCATTAAAAGTACATGCAAATATTCTATAGGGGTGGTCTTCTGGGAGGAATACCCTCGAGTAGCCATACATCGGCTTTCGTAGGTGGTTGTACCACGTATCCTTTATATAACATCCAAAAAATTTACATCCATGATACCATTTTGTTACAATACATGCAGTGTTATTGTATATAAATCACGTTAGTGTCAAAAATATGGTTGCACCAAATAAAGTATGCAAAATAACATTACAAATATAAACAAATCAACCAACATACTTACCAGATCAAAATCATAGTCTAGGATAATTGCTTGTAGTGTACACACATATTCCATACAACGTAAACGATCTCTCCATTGGGATGGGTATTGATATATCATATACATATATCCCTTCCCATAATTGCTTAAATTCATCGATCAGTGGTTGGAGGTAGACATCCATTCCCTTTACTTGTATTCTACCTAGGACTATAAGAGCTAGTATAATATGTTTGTTCTTCATGGAAAACCATGGGGGGATATTGTTATTGATTGCTACCACTGGACAAAAAAACAATTGGTGTTTTAGAGGGAATATGGGTTAACTCCATCCATGGTTATGATTAATCGTAGGTTTTTCACTTCATCCTTGTTTTTATTGGGCCATGTATATTATATATGCTTCATGGCTATTGAATCTATTGGGATTCACATAAATCCTGACTTGCTTTTATGTGAGGCATGCCACCCCTGCAACATGGCTAATTGTTTTCCACAAAATATCATTTGAATCCTTGGAATTATAGCCATGTGCCTCAATATCATATGAGGAGGACCATGTGCCTTACCCTTCTTTTTTATTTATGGTACCTATCATGGCCACATTGTGGACATATCTCTTTGTTCACATATTCATTTCTGTATAGAATAAAATTATTCAGACATGTGTGGTATGATATGTACTCAACACCCAACATTTTCAACATTTTCTTTGCCTCTGTACAGCTATCAAGCAAGAAATTATCTCTTGGAAGTACCTTATTTTTTAGTAACCTGGAATTAGTGGGAAA
Organism: Picea mariana; assembly: GCA_032191745.1. NCBI lineage: Eukaryota > Viridiplantae > Streptophyta > Pinopsida > Pinales > Pinaceae > Picea > Picea mariana. The sequence continues at coordinate 176,802 of JASDQU010100126.1, forward strand.
TAGAAATGTACACTATCATTAAGCATGAATAAAATCAACCATTTTTTTTCTTCATTGTGTGACAATATTCCTTAAAAAAATAGCGGAATCGATGGTTTGTTACCTCAAAAGTGTCGAGAAACACGTGGCTGACATAACATGCATTGATTTCAAGTTGTATAGTAATATTATTGTCCCTAGTTTGGTAGACCTTGACCCATGTCGACCAAAGAAAGGGGGGGTGGAAGCAGATTTCAAGCTTTCAAAGTAGGTATCTATGACATCATCGTCATCCCCTAGTTCAATTTTTTGGAATGCATGTAACAACATTCCCCCCATGGCTTGGGTATCATGTAATAAATCATCCATACCAACTTCTATATCATTTCCTTCATCCCCAACATGCGAAGAAATAGTGTTACTATAGAGGTTTTGAATCAGTGACTTAGGACATAGTGGGAATTAAATAGGTGGTTGATTCAACCATTCTCGATGTGTTTCCTTTTTAAGTTATGCTTGTTTAACAACAAGCTCATGACTTTAAATCATAGTGGGGTGAAACGATAGATGGTAGATATGTCATTCATCATCATAATCTTGATTGTAAAAATATTGAACATTACATCGATAATATTTGTAACACAATGCATTTAATATGTTCAAACATTTATTAGAAGCATGGAAATTTTTCCCAATAATAAACATACAACCAACCACTTTATAAAACAAATTTTGAATTAAGAAATACATTTACATTAGTTTCATTGGTAATATGAAAATACAATTACTTAATCATTTTTTTTCTTACGCCCTAGGAGGTGTCTACATAAAAGAGATCCAATTCACATTGTAATACCATTGAACCAAGCTGGTTGTTGGAAGATGGCATGTTACAATTGATAGGGTAAATCAGTTTTCCATTTTCATCAAACATATGTTTGCAGTATCTTTCTCCTGATAAGAGCTTGTGTAATTTTGGGACTAATGGAATATCTTGTGCATCCAAACTCTATCATGAATCTTGATCTTGCAAAATTCTATGAATAATTATTCAACTGCATCTACATACATAACATAAATTCAATGAGATAAATGAATTATAAATAAAATCTAGACATACTAAAATTGGCAGAAGAGAACTTGAAAGACTTGCATTGACATGGAATGAGATGGAATCTAAAGAATTGGCCATTTGATATTATAATTCATTTTTTCCTGCATTTGATCCAAAACTATCATCTTGGGAAGCATGGAACAATATAACTCCAAACATAATTTTGAATAACTTTTATAAATTAACAGTGTGCTTCATTATATAAGGATGCCCCAATGAATTTGTATAAAATAAATGCATTGGTGCTTTAAATTGAGAGAAGCATCGAAGACTAGCCTCTATTATTGCCTCTGCAAAGAAAAACCTCTGCAAAATTTAAATGTAGATGCTTGCATTTGAATTTTGTAAATTATTTTTTTCCTCGATGCACTGGTACTTACATATCGCATCGGTGTGGTAAGAACTGTATAGCACACCAATTGAAGCCAATTAGAAACATAGCGTACACTTACTATCATTGTGTTAAAATTTATTACGAAAAAATGAGTTAGTGTGTCATACGTACACACCACATCGATGTGATATTCATTGTATAGTAGACCAAAAAGGTAAGTTACAAAAAAACAAAGTGTGCATTTATCATCAATGCGTTGAAATGTACAACAAACAAATGAGCATGAATTTCAGTTTTTGTGTTTATAAATGAAAGCCACATTCATTATTTCATTATTTTTCCAAACTTTAGAGAGGATATTTGTGGAAGAGATATTTACCAACAAAGACTTCAGAGTGGGTGGATTATTTTTAAAGATCCAAATTCGAAAGGAATTACCATAGGTCACATACAAATCTGCAGAGGAGAAATTTCAGGTATATTATTTAATTCTATCAATCATATTAATCTTTCCCCTATTTGATTGAAGCAATTTTCAATGCAAGGGTTTCGTAGTTACCTTTGGTATTGGAAACCCTAACTTCCTCATTGTTTTTCTTATTTTCCCTTTCTATATTTCACAAGGAGAAAACTTTTGAAGTAAAACTTTTTATAGGGTTTGTTTATTTATATATGGGAAATTTCCTATCCATTGCAATGGAACCACTCATTGCATTGGATCCAAAACCAGCCTGTTGCCGTTGGTTTTTATTAAAACTCCTTCGCACTTAACGGTGAACCTTATGCATAAAGCATAGATACATATTTTCATGTCAACAACACCGCTTAACTTAAATTAGAATTAATATTTTTAAAAAACCTTTTTGCGATCAGCAATGCGCATTGTACATAGATAAGCATCGGGGAGCATTTTATTATAAAGAGCATCATTGAGTTTAAAATGGAAATAACATTGTTTTTTATATGGAAACCACCATGTCTTAAATTTTTTCATCAGTCAATGGTGCATAATAAATAATACTTAGGAAGAAGTGCTTTTATTAATTCAAAAAGCACCAACTGAATACAACAATTTCTAAAAAAAAAATTATTTCCTAACAGCATTGTTGTCATATACATGTGTGTATAAATATGGTTGACGCACCAATCTGTATACATATGGTTGGTGCACTGGTGCGTATACATATGTTTGACGCACTGGTGTGTATGCAGTTTTTTTTAAGAGATTGAGGAGATTTTTTTTATAAAAAAGTCAAGCTGAAACAAAATGACACAATGGATAGATACAAAAATTTGACTCTATATGTAATGAGTCTGGAGCTATGAAACTGTTCTAAAAAATAATAATTTTCTCCTCATAGATTAGAGCAGTACTACTGCTATATACTTTTATAAATTGTCCTAAGATCATAATAAAAATAAAATACATTATTAAAGTGTAGATTCATTATCTAGTGTTGCCTTGATTTCTCTATGGTTTGGTTTTTGGTCTTTGATCTTCATAGGTGCAATGTCTTTGTCTCCCGAAATTTCAGCTTGTTCTTCCAATGGGGATTATGCTATCTGTTGTGAATTGGAACTTGTATTTGAATTTTGTGGCAAAGTGTCTGCTCTCAACTAGTGGAATTTGAGTCCCAAAGCCTCCAATCGCTGCATCAGTGTTCCTACAACTTTCTTTAGATCACTTGTCTCATGTTTTTCTTGCTCTAAATATTCCACTCGATGGAGCAACACCAAAATTGTTTGTTCGTATCCATTCAAATTGATTTCTACTTTATTTTCCTTGTTTCCCACTTGAATGTAATGTAATCCACTTCCCTCTACCATGTCCTCATGCCTTATAAGTATTCTTTTGATTTCATACCAGGATGGATCCATTGTGTTCAAAAGAGCTTATGTTCTTGACTGCTCAGGGGTTTTCCACCAAATGTTGAAAACCCAAGATTTATCTCTATTTGGTGAGAGCTTCCCACACTTTCTAACAGTGCGACCGTTTCTAGGGTATATGGAGTCTTTTTCTTAAACCCAACAGTAGGAAGAGGAAAAATAATTGCAGGTTTACAAGATATGCCCACTACCAAACTGATATCCAATTCACAGAATGACGAGGGACATCAATTGATGATTTCAGCTGGGAAAGAGAGGCACCATTGAAGGACAAAGGGGGAAATGTTTGGGTGAAATTGGGTGGGGTAATTTAACTTTCTTGTGGTTTTTCTAATTCAAAGAGTGGAGATCCCAAGGAGATTCTTAAGGTTTCCAATATGGTGTTCCACAGTCAACTCGTAGAGGAGGAAGTATCAACCAGTAGAAGGGACAATATTGGCATGAAGCTAGTTAAGAGGATAATTTGGTCCTATGGGTATACTGAGCCAATGTGCGAATAGTCCCTGTTATCACCCTATAAGTTATAGGATCAACTGGTGACTGGAATATTATCTCTCTCTAGTGTTTTTGTTGACAAATGATTTTTCATTCTGCAAATAATTTGTAAAGAAAAGAAAAAGAAAAAAGAAAAGAGAAAGAA
>JASDQU010100126.1:192305-207769 GCA_032191745.1 Picea mariana
TCAACACCAGGATCTTACGCACGACTGTTGGGCCCATTCCATCGAATACAACGTGGTCACCAACACGATCAAGCCTCTCATGATTTTCACTGATCCCTTTTGTTCTTCCCGTGCCTTCGCCGCCAACATGACGCTAGTTTATACGGGTGGTTGGAGGGACAGGGCGAGGGTAATCCGTAACTTCATCCCTGCTCGAATGAGGTTTGTGACTGGAATGAATCGCAGTCTCCCAATCTCGCCGACAATCGATAGTACGCCTCCAACTAGATCCTTCCTGACAATCGCATCATTGTCATGGGGGACACCCACGAATTCATCAACGAATTCGTTCCGAAAAACCCCAGTGAGGGAACCTTCAACCTACCTTTTCTATCTCAGACACGAACCAGTGTGCAGGTGGAGAACAATCTGTACCCATTTCTTCAACTGTGCTTGGACGGGAACTTGTTAATTTTCGCCAACAAGGACTCCATTCTTATGGACTACAAGAACAACGTGGTTAAGGTGTATTTGATGATACCGGGGGACGGCCCTAGAATCTACCCTTCCACAGGGTCTTCTGTCATGCTTCCTCTCTCCGCCTCCGATGATTTTAAGAAGGTCGAAGTCCTCATCTGCAGGGGATGCCCCAGATCGAAGTTTGTAACGAGCTCTTTCTGCTATAACTATTCGAATTCCCATGGACGCAGAGAGACAATGCTTAGAGCCGCGCTTTCAAATACCTGAGCAAGATACCAATCGCGGATTCAAATTTCAACCCGCCTCTGGAGCCCACCTCTTTACAAGTTCAAATTTTTCAACGAATATGCATGGATCCATTCCATTGGGCATGGCATGGCAGTTGGATGGCTAACTATGCATGCATTACATCTCATTGTCATCGAGCGTTGGGATTGAGGGACGATAGAGGTTTGTGTCACGGTAACGATGTTTGGGCAAGTGGAGTCAGTAGCTGGCCATAGCTCTGACATGATCGACAATGGGAGTCCGGACACAAAAAACGATTGTCGACAAAGGTTCAAAACGTTTGGGTTTTAGCTTACATCCAATGGCACAACCTGGTATGCACAAACTGCTAATCAACACCATGTCAGGTTCAGAACCATTGCGCTGCTAATCAGCATCGTAATATACACAATGGATATCGCTTCATATTTGAATATATTTAATGTGAAATTGATATATGAAGCGACAAATGAAGACAAAAAGGACGAAATGTATGGTATTTTGTTGAAAAATAAAAATGTTTTTTTAGGATGGTAAAATTTTTAAAGTTGAATTGTTAATAGAAAGTGAGGATAGTTATTACTAGCACAGTCGCTAACTCACGGCTGGTGAATGCCGAAAGGCAGCTTACGGTTGTTAAACTTCCGACTGGCGATCGCTGGTGATGCCAGCACAGAAACGCGACCACCTTAATACCTTAATATTTTTTAATCAGGTAGACATGGCAATAAGTTAGTGAACACATTAATTTTTAAACACGATTAGGTAAATGTAAAAAAGTAAACATATAAACAGATGTCTTTATAACAGCTCGAAAGTTAATGGATGAAATCAGAGCCATTCATTTATTGTGACGACTAAGAATATTCTAGGCATATTTAATCTCGTCCATAAAAAACGTATTAAGAAATAAAAATTGATTAAATGTGCTCATTGTCAATAAATGTACGCATTTCGGCGTAATTAGATGAAATGAACAAATATAGATCACATCATCTCAAATAACTTATTAACGATTTGTAAAAAAATAGCCTTTCATTCTTGCTCGATGTGACAAACTTGTTTCATTTAAAAAATACTAGCTCATATAATTTCAAATCTTATTCCAAAAAGTAAATAAACAAGTTCAACCAAAGTAACACATCATAAAATCAATGTCCCATTTTACTATTGTTAAAGTTATAACACAGAAATAATGTAGTTTTAGGTAGAACATTATCTTATTCTCATATAAGAAATAAGATGCTAACTTAAATTACAATGTAATCTCTTATCTAAAATGTTTTATTTATTTGTTTTTAATGTTAAATTATATTTTATTTTAAATATTTATGATATTATAAATCTTTTTGAATGGTTAACTTATCAAAATTTTAATATTTTCCTCGTAAAAATAAAAGACAAACAGAATAAATAGTTTCTTATAATTTCGTATAGGCCAAAGCTGATTTCAATGATTGGGAAAAATCGTCATCATCCTTATAATCTTTTGTATTCAAAATATGTCTCATCCTAATAGAATTTTAATATTTAAATGTACGAGTGAACGAGGAATAAATGGGGTTAACTTGAAGACCTTGAGAGGGCGTTGTGGGATTTGAACATAGGTTAATATACACCTTTTTGTAGAATATACTTGGAATTATCAATAAAGTTGTTTAGTGTATAAAAAAATAAAACAAAATTTTTAAGTTGTTTAGTATATGTATTTATTAAAAAATTATAAAACAAAATTGAAAGGTAAAATAGTTATAGAACATATAAAATTTATAATAATGTATAATTTATGTATAGTCTAAAAGAAAGTGATATAGACTAATCTATACCTTTAAAAATTACAGTAGAATTGGATAAATCTAAGTTTTAATAAATATTCACAACATACTACTCCCATCCATAACACTTTAAAGTAGTATTGAGCTAGAAGAAAACTTTTAAGTAACAAATCACAATAATAATATTAAATAATATTATTATATTAAATTTAAAGTTGGTTTAAAATAAAGACATCATGATTTTTACAGCACAAAATAATTAAAAAATGACATCTCTTACAACAATAAGAATGAAGAATGATCACATAAAATGACATGTATTATCAAATCAATCATTGAAGTAATAAAGACACAAACAAATTAAAATAATGATATCTCTTACATGGAGAATGCATTAAAATAATGATATCTCTCACATGAAGAATTATCACATTAACACTTTGTGGGATTTTTTTTTTTTTTAATTAAATATTGTAAACAATACATATTAAAACCACATAAAAAAAGTCTTTGTGTTCAACCAATATTAAAATTAATAAAATAATATTTAGAAACTTTAGAAATCAGTATACAATCACAAGCAACTAATTGCAAGACAAAGAAAATTGATTCATAAGCAATTACAATATACACTGCATGTGTATAGTAAAAAATGGTGATTTGGTACATTTAGAAGGGGAAACAATTAAGCCCCTTTCACCTTCCATCTCGTAATGTGATTGTAGATGTAAGGTTGTGTTGGGTGGTGACAACACATACTTCCAATTACATCTTGTTGGAGGTTTCTCAAGTGTTTGTCTTTCCATATGCCTGAAAATACTCGTGTTAATTCTATTTAAATGTTGATGTATGTGAGGTGCTTCATTGAGACCTGTAACCATTTCTCCACTATTGGTTGAGAAATAAAGGATATCATTGTCCCCTCTTTGTTTGTCTATGTTCTTGTTTTTTTTGTTATCATTTTTTTTTCTATATTAACTTTGTTATGTAGGAGTGATCGCAACAAGTAGTATCAGAGCTCAAGGGAAGGAGATTTTGGTCACTGGTTTGCTACAAAGAAAAAATTGAGGAATAAAGGACACAATTTGGTGGAAACTCTAGCTATCGAGTCATCGAGCAAAGTGTAGAGCCAATTACAAGTGGGGGCATTGCAGTATTTGTGAATAATTCAAGCATCTAGAGAAATCTTCAAGAAGAGATGGATTTGGTGCTAGGAGGTGAGCCAATAGAGGAGTTGGACTACGAGAGTGGGATCCTGCCTTTCCTTCAAGTTTTTATGAAGGAAACGTCGAGGCGACAGTGGTGGTGGTTATGGTGGAAGTCATGTTCATTGCAAGGATTGGTATTCCTTGGACATGGAGCAAGTGCATGCACTATCCAAGATCTTCTAGGACAATAATCTTTTGGTGGTCATGGTTAGGATAGAAGTACGATAAGCATGGCCCAAGGTCACCTGATCGAATCTGTCTTGGAGTTTTTTCTAGTTCTTAGTGATGACGTGGAAGGGGTGGGGAAAACCTCCACTACTCTGAAGGTTTGAAGAAGGTGGGGGATTTTTTTGATGTGGAAAAGGATAATAAAATTCACTTTGTTTCAGAAAATTCTAGGTGTGGAGATTTCTTTTGTTGATATATTGAATTTGTTGAAGGTTGCATCCGATGGGAATTTGGGTTGTTTTATTATATGGATGAAGTCTACTTTTGAGAATATTGATAATACTTCTGGTAGTTTTATAACACCCCCAACCCTACCAGGAAACATTACCAAGTGGAATACACATAAAAAATGAAAATTTTCTTGTTGGTTCATTTGTTGTATCTTACTAGCTATGTTTTATTCACATTTTTAACCAAAATTAGATACCCATAATAAAATGCATCTACAACATTCTAATTGAACATTAATACAAAAAAAAAATCATTCACAACAACAACAAACCATTCACATATACGTATTTGAGAACAACAATTAAACTCAACAAATAACTCAGGAAATAAATAAACACTTGTCTTTTATAAAACACTTATGCAACCAACCACTAGTATTCTCCTTTAGCTATCCAAAAATTCCTCCAACTCTCCTTCTCATGACCTACCAAACCCAAGGAATGTACCCTTTCACTAATATCATCTCATCGGGTGTCCCATTCTTTTATCAGGGTTTCTCTGGCTCGAGTAGCTAGGAATCTCTCTATTGGGAACTCAAGGGAACTCATTTTCAAGAAAACCACTAGTAAAATCAATAGAAAACAATTGATAATATAGTGCAACTCACTTAGGAGTTCACTCTTTAGTCCTGACAACCTGGATCTTCAATTTCAAGCTCTAATACGCTCCAAAATGTCCAACATTCTCCAAAATTTTCCCAACCTCCTTGCTTCATCTTTGTTGCTCTTTTTCCTTTAATTCCTCTTCTTGTTAATGCCCACCTCCATGTGTGCAAACTTTGTGTAATAGTCCATAGGAATTTCCTCTATTTTCCCAAGACAATTGACTTCTCACTCTACCCAATGTTGGTTGCTTCTTGTCCATACTTTCAAATAACTATGGGATGTGACTCTCACACCCACCCTCTTACATGATTTTAATGATTGGTATCTCATAAACTCAAACACAAATAAAATATTTATCCAAATTATAATAAAATTTAGAAATATCAAGGTTTGGATTAATAACATCAACGATTTCCCCCTTGCCCCCCCCCCTAGACACTCTCAGGAATTCACCTCCTCTTGTGGAAAACTCAAACACCATCTATGTCCATATTCCCAACAGTTAGCATAACATTATTTTTATTAAAAAAAGAAAATACATTTCGCATATTACATTGCTTGTCTGTAGCCACATTCGTATCAACAATGCATTAATGAAATTGAGGATTATAGTGGGGATGTTTCATTCCCCCTCCCCTACAAATTTTCATATCCCTTAATGGAAAACACCATGCCAAAATACATATACAATATACACCACGATATTTAGAAAATAAAACAAAATTCTGCAATTTTTACCCTCCAACAATAGTCTCAACCAAAATCTGTCATTCTTCTCAACCTGCTAACCCAAGGAATGTACTCCCTTCACTTCCTTCAGTACATCGTGTTACACCATTTGTTTATTATGGATATAAACATAGGTACCCAATAATTGGAGATGTCGTTTTGGAACTCTAGCTACCCAAAAATGGAGTCTTTCATTTTCAACTTCTGTTTTCTTCAAAATTGACAAAACATTGTCAGTATTCATCCTAGATAGTTTCTTCATGCTCTCATGTTGCATCTTTAGGATTGTAGAGGGTACATTGAACATTTACCATCCATATGGATTTGTTCAAGAGAACTTTGACTTTTTGGTCCACGATGCATACTAATTCCACCCAGAAATCCTCTTTGTTTTCCACCTGGATGATAGTTCAATAAATTATGTGGTTAGGGTCAGGAACATATTTATTTAATAATGATACATGGAAAACATTATGCAATCTCATGGATGGATGAAATGATAGCATGCATGCAACTGAACCTCTATTCTCTAATATTTCGAATGGCCCACAATATCTTGCTACCAACTTTAGGAAGCAACTCAATATTATCAAACTTATTTTCACTTTCACTTTAAGAAATGCATGTTCTCCCACTTTAAAATATCTGTAAATTTTGTCTTGTTTGCATAACTTTTCTACTTGTCTTGGGAATCCTTTAAATTCTACCTAATCTTTGTCATATTCTCTTCCACTTCCTTTAAAAAAATTGTCCCAATGATGGCTTTGTCTTTTGGGTTATCCCAACTCACTGGTGTGTTACATTTCCTTCCATACAAGCTTAAAAAGGACTCATTCTTAATGAGGCCTGATACACATTATTATAGGCAAATTTCACTAAGTGGATATAGCCTTTCAATTTTGATGGTCGATCCATCACATACAACTTGAGCATGTCCTCAATTATTCTATTGGTCCTCTTAGTTTTCCCATATGAATTTGGGTGACACATTGCATTAAGATTCAAATTTGTCCCAAATCCTTTGAACAAACCTTGTCAAAATTTGGATTTAAACTTGGAATCTTTATCTGAAACTATTGCCTTAGGCACTCCATGTAGCCTGAAAAATTCCTTAATGTAAATATTTGCAATGTTTGTTTCTATGTGTGTTGTCTTCGTAGGAATAAAATGTGTTTCCTTAGTCAATTTTTCCACCACCACCATGATGGAATCATGATGCTTCACTGTTCTGGACAATTTGTAAGAAAATCTACTATGACCACTTCCCACTTCCATTATGGACTGGGCAATGGCTATAACAGCCTCGTTGGATGTTTCTTCTCTATTTTTACCTTTTGACACTCTAGAAACCAGGCTATGTAGTTAGCCACTTCCTTCTGTATTCCCGACCAAAAGTATTGGCTCCTTACAATTATAATGGATTTGTCATAACCTGGGTGCCTAAGATATGGCACATTGTGCATTTCTCTCAACACTATATTTTTTAGTACCATGGAATTCGACACGTACACTTTGTCCTTATACAAGAGGATTCCATCATATTTCAACTCATAATTTTTAAATTTATGTTGTAAATTGCTTTGTTGTCAGTTTTTTTTTATTTGCAAAGAGAGTTGATCTGAATTTGATGTTTCAAGAATTTTATATTTTAAATATGTTACGTACATGTTGATCGCTGAAACATGAACTTCATGAGATCTTTTGTTGAGTGCATCAACCACTTGATTTTCTTTTCTCTTGATATGTTTAATTTCAAAGTCGTATTCACCAAAAAATTCTAGCCATCTAGTTTTCCTGGCATTTAGTCTTGGTTGTCCAAATGAATGCTTTAGACCACAATGGCATGTTCTTAAATCAAATATATTCCCCATCAAGTAATGCCTCCACACTGTTAATGCATGTACAATGGTTTCTAACACTATATTGTGTGTATCATAATTTCTCTCATGCTTTTTTAGTTTTCTAGACTCATAGCACACAACAAGACCTTTCTGACCGAGGACTCCACCGATCCCTTCCTTGTACACATATGTGCACATTACAAATTTTGCATCTGTATCGGTAATATTTGATATGGGCACACATGTTAAAATGTTTTTCGTCTATTGAAAACTTTCTTCACACTTGGAATTCCATTCGAATTTCACTCTCTTCTTTTTCAAGGAAGAGATGGGGCTTGCAATCTTATTAAACCCTTTTATGAATCTTCGGTAATTACCTGCAGGACCCATAAATGATCTAACCTATGTCATATTTATTGGTGATATCCATCCTTTAATGGCTTCTATCTTCTCGGTATCAATTTTTATCCCATCTGCTGAAATAATATACCCCAAGTAGTGGTTACTCTTTTTATAAAAGATGCATTTACTTATCTTGGCCCACCATTTATTCTCTCTTAGAAACTTTAACACCATTCTTAAATGCTTCTGATGTTTCTCTTTGGAATTAGAGTAGATGAGTATATCATCTAAGAAAACAATTACAAACTTGTCCTGCTACTCTATGAACACACCATTCATTATACACATAAAAAAATCTGGGGAATTTGATAGTCCAAATGGCACTTAGCATGAATTCATAATTTCCACACCATTTTTCAAATGTTGTTTTGCTGAAATATTCTTTTTTTATCCTTACTTGATGATAACTAGATCTCAAGTCAATTTTGGAAAAGATCCCAACACCTTTCAACTGATCAAATAGATCATCAATTTTGGGCAAGGGATATTTGCTCTTTATTGTGACCTTATTCTACTATCTGAAATCAATACACAAACTTAAGGTTCCATCCCTTTTATTTATAAAAATAAATGGGGCTCCCCAAGGTGACACACTTGGGCGTATATAACCCTTCTTCAAAATCTTTTCAAGTTGCATCTGCAACTCTTTCAACTATGGTGTGCCCATTATATAAGGTATCTTAGACACTGGGGAAACTCCTGGCACCAAATCAATAGATAAATAAATGTCCCTCTTTGGTGGAAGTACTAGGATTTCCTCAAAGACATCTTCAAAATATCTCAGGACTGGGTCTTCAATACTTTCCATTTTATTTGTAGTTGCCTCTTCTATATGGGCTGCAAAAATTTGACATCCTTTCTTAAAACGATTTTTCAGCTGCATGGTTTAAATTTTTCTAACAACCATAGCTCTTGAAATGCCTTGAATTTTTTATTGTTGTAATTTCTCATCAAGACAAGTTATCTTATTTTTGTAATAGTCTAGACAACATGGTGCTTTTCCAACCAATCCATTCCAATTAGACAATCATATGAATCAAAAGGTATAATGTTCACATCTATTTTTGTGTTGAGTCCATTCATGTACATTGGACAATTGTTAACTAACTTATTGATCTTTCTCTTCGCCCCCATGGCCAATTGAACTAACCAATATTTATTATTCTTACTCCTTTGCAAGTGAAATATTTCAATAATATTATAGTTTATGTAACTTTTTCTATCTCCAGAATCAATTAAAATTGCTAAAGGAGGATTATTGATCTTGCCTTCCACCCCAATCACAAGGACTGATATTTTGTTTGCTTGTTGTCCAAGGCTGCATAAATTGTTGTCATGCTTCTTCCCATCTCTTCCATTGTTTAAGCCTCCTGAATGTTGTGTACAATCCTCATTATATATCCTTTTCGAGGCAATTCCTTACACAAGTGATTTATGTCATATCCCCAACATTGTATATGATACTTCCTGATCCTTTTTACAAAAGGATCTACTTTCTTGTTTTCAATTTGGGTAGGTTGACCTTGTTGATTTGATTGGGAGATATTTATTAAAAAGGGTGGCCTAAAACCCTTTTTCCTTTGGTCCCTCTTTCCTTTCATCTTGTCATCATAATTCTTTTGGAAGAATAACCTCCCTTTGCTTTGCTCATAAATAAAATTTGATCTCCTTATGTTCTCTTCCAAAGTTTTGGGGTTATCATATTGTATCTTATAAGTATAGGGGGGTAACCCACTAATAAACATTTGGATTTTGACTTTCTCATCTTTTATGAACTCCACATACTTCAAGAACTCAAATAACGTTTTCTCATATTCATTCATTGTCATGCTTCTCGACATGAGTTCAAAGAACCCTTTCATATTCCTCTCATAGCACTACTTAGACAGATGTTTCTCTTGGAAATAGCCCTTGAACTACCTCCATGAGAGCTTCTTCTCATCGATATGCTTGTCTTGATCAAGTTCATCCCACCAAATGAATGCTTTTCCTTGCAAGTGTTAGGTTTCAATTATTGTTTCTACCCTAGAGGGGTAATCATGTAGATGGAAATATTTATTTATTTACAACAACCATGCCTCGAACTCTTCTCCTTTCCTATACTCACCATTGAAAGTTGGAGGATTCATATTCCTGATTTCACCTTGCAAGATGTCTCCCTCAAGCCTTCTCCTCTATCCCCGGATAGGGAACACACTTGGGTTTCTACCTAGCTTTGAAATTTCACATTCTCCTTCTCCTTGACTTCCTTTCATTCCCATGTCCATCCCTCTTGCTATGGGATTTGTATGTTGTCAATTTCCTAGCACTACCTTCTTTCTTGGTGACAAAGTATTTCTTGGCTTGCTTTTGCAACATTTCAAGCTTTGTATTATCTCTTCATAAGCATTAATAATCCTTTCATTATCAAACCTATAACTTTGTTCTTCTCTCTGTATGCTCCTACCTTTCTTTTAATCCATTGGACCCGGTGTCAGCATTCCCCATGATGACATGCAAACCTATGAATTCCTCCTCATGATTGTAGGACACTTGGAAATATTACATTATTTTGGTTCTCATATAGGAACCAAATTTATTTTTTGAACCTCTAAATTCTACAGAAAGTGTGCATGAAAACCATTTTTTGTCAAACAAAGAAAAATACATACACAATTTTGGAAAAGAATGCATAAAATTTTATTCCCCTTAATGCCACCAGTTACTTTCTTTTGATTTGATTGAAAATTTTGCTTCTCTAATTAATTTCATGGGTTGATAGATGTATTCCCCTCCTCAATACCTTTCGATTGACTATTCATTTTCCCAATTCTGAGTTCCGAGTAGAAAGTTATGGTCCTTAGAAGTTTTGATTGTTTTTCCCCTTTTAACCATGCATGGTACATGTGTGCTCTTTCTCTGCCAACGGATTTTTAGTTACCAAAAACTCAAATTTGTCTCTATGTTTGACTTCTATAGTCCATGATCTTTCCATAGACTACTCATGGGTCCCAAACTGACTTCGAAGCTAGGAGTTATGTCTTCTAAACGAAGTTTGGTGTCAAAATATTCCCTAGATTGTTCGGGTTGTAAGTCCTCCATATGAGATCTATTTTTCACTCAAAATATCTCATTGTAAATATCTCATTGACCTCTCTCATTTTATAAGCACAAACTTTGTGTACTAAAGTGCACACAATTTCGTAAAAAAATATTTTTTTAAAAACACTATTTAGGCCCTAAAAAATGTTGTGCAAAATAATGGCCTTCAAAAACACCAATTTTTTTTGATAATTCACTGCTTATTTGTTTTTTTTCACTGATATATTCTTTGTAACCAGACCACCAATCACCAGGGAATTTATTCCTTTCTCCTCTCTCGCTTCTACAACCTTTTGGTTCGATTCGGTCAATGAGATTTAGCCACCAAGAACCAGGCAAGGTTTTCCTTTTGCTTTGTGAAACTCCAGTTGGGTTTTGGTCCATTTGTAAAATTGCTCTTGTCCACTGGGACATTGGTCACTAGGCCACTGCACTAAAAATTGTTATTTTCTCTCCAAACGACTATTTTCTTGTCCATCAGGACACCAAACCACCAGCCATTGGGACACTAGACCACCTTCCCACCCCACACATGCCTCCCATGACAATATGTGATCTGAAACCATTTTGGTTAATTCCATCATCCACCAGGTTCCAATCACAACATCCTCGACCCCTCAGAACTTCCACTTGACTCTGATCTAGTCCACCGGACCATCGAGGCATTGACCACCAAGCCACCTCACATACGCCTCCATCCAAATGACCTTCGATCTGACACTAATCCAATAGGTCACCGGTCCAACAACCACCAAACCATCCCCATGAAACCTCCAACCAATTAGATTTCCATTTGACACTGGTGTGTCAGCTCACCGAGACCTGGGGACCTTAACCAAAAGTATATGTTGCATAAGGGATCCACTAGGTTTTGCATCACTCTTTGTTCTTCATGCATAGTTCACAAAGGGGTGCCTTTTTTTTATCAATAGTCCCACTGAACCATTCCTCATGAATGTGGGATAAATGACATAGATCATAGATCGACAACCAAGGATCCATGTGGAATTATATTGATGGATTTTGAGAGCCAAACTCCCAAAGGGAACATCTTCTAATCCAGTTGTCCAATTAAGAAAATGAAAAATCGTTGGAAAGTAGAGACCATGGATATTATCTTCAACAAAGTATGCATGTCTTAATAACATCCTTAAATCACAAGAATTTATCCATCCATCGTTGTCCCATAGAAAAAAAAGTTTTACGCCAAATAAAAAAATTGATTCGAAACACTTCAACGTTCATGTATCAGGATCCTACAGGCCATTGTTGCAACCTTCTACTCTGATACCATAATGTAACATCCCCCAACTCAACCAAGGAAAATTACTGAGAGGAATGCACATAAAAAACAAAAACTGTTTACATAATCTGGGAAGATATCCCCAAGATCAACTAAACTAGGAAATTAAAATGAAACCAAAATATTTCAAATATCCTCTAAACTGTCCATCAAATCCCATACAATTTCGAATTCACCTGAAACAGGTCAGAAATAGACAAGTTAAAAGACTCTTTTATTAATAAAATGATAAAAATTAAATTCTACAGACTTAGCTACAGAATCATCTGATTCTGTAGCTAGTCTAAAATAAGATACAAAATTAGAATTGAAATTAAATCAAATCTTTTAAGAAATTCCATTCAATTTACATCCAACAATCATTTGAGAATAGATCATAAATTGAAATCGATATTCTATTATGAACTCAAACAGGATTCACATCCTTAACTGAGTACAGAGATAGCAATACTCTGTTTCGATTATAGTCATAAATCGGGTAAATGAAATCATATGAAGCAGAATCATAATCATTTCTCAACAAATTGAATCCATCTGTTATGAGATCATTTTGATATTCAAAAAATCACAAACACATTGTTACACTTATGAATCGAACAGGATTATCACGATAACTGTATAGCAAGCGATTTAGGCTGTAAACGAATCCAAGCGATTATTGACTCATAACAAAATCATAACTGGATTAATCAAACAGGATTTGTTATAGATTTCGATCATTGATCATTGCACAGTAAGCAAATAGGATCGATTAATTTTGATCACAATCATTTCAATCAAACGAATCATATCAGGGTTTGACCAATTCATTTCACAAATTTAAAATACGGAGCATCAATTACAATCTGAACTCAATTCATAGGACAAACTTGCCAAATTAGAATAAAAGCGAATCGATTTAGCTAAGATTTTCACACAGTTGTTATGATTCGGATTCATTTCCAATTCGGGCGCGAATGTTATTTGAGCGTAACGTTTTCATCAAAGAGACAGAGTCATTATCCTTAACTTGGAAACAATCAAAGATAGAACATCAGACGACACAACATCGTAACAAGTATATTCCCGAAAACATTTACCAGTCATAGCATACCAATGATAATGAAATCGAATCCTGAGCAAAATCGTAATAGTCAAACTTAATCAAACTATTTACCAACCATAGCATATAGATCATAACCAAATCAAATCCAAGCATGATTGTGTTCTAAACTGAATATGAAAAATTTCCTTTTCAAATCGGATACAAACCAATTCATTTGAAGGCAAACTATTAATTTTGTCACCTTAACAAGGCAAGCCAATCGATCAAATTCAAACGAAGATCACTCAAATCCAATCAAAATCTATTGATTTCTATACTGGGAATAATCAGATCGTATATTGAATAGAAATTTCTTTTTATCCAAAGCAAATCTATATATAGAATGTACGCAATATAACAGAGCCATTCAAGGTGTGAACAGAACTGTTTAAAAAATGAATTGAAAACATTATAACAATCTAGATTATTAACAGAACAAAAGGATGTCAAAACCATACCTGTGTAGCGACGAGGCTGCTTGCTTATACCAGCTTGGAATTTACAACAGTCATGGTTGATTCCACGTTTTTGAACAGGATAGAGATGGTTGTCTTTTGTTTTTTATCTGTCGTTTGGAGCTTGGCCTTTTGACTGGTTAGGACTGCAATCTGGTCTTCCAATGATTGAATCCTTGATCGGAGTATCAGAATATCAATATAATATCATTCTAACCATGAATTGCATTGATCACAGGGTGACTGTGTGGGTTTAGACAGAGTAGGCGAGGGTTTGGGCAAATGATCGAGGGTTTCACAAGGTACTTTAATACCCGGGTAGTTAGGCTTGTCCTTTAGGCAGGGGGGTAGGTTTGATACAAAATCATAAGGGGGTTCATGACACAAACCTTACGAATAGGGGTATTCGCTGGCCAAGAAACGCTTAACTTCCGAATCGGAGTCCTCACTCAAGACGATAGGGTTTGGCTCAACAGGGGGTTTTAGCTTGTTCCTTGCCATCCGTGAAATCAAACGTGCATTCTTTTTACCCTTATCGTTAGCAATAGGGTTTGCCTTGGGATTTTTTGTCACAGGCTTAACAGTCTCAACACTCTTAGTCACAGTGTGGGGTAAGTCGACAGAAGGGTTGGCCGAGGGTTTAGGCAGTAGGACATGGTAGGGAACCGGATGTACAGCCTTGACCTCACTCACCACAGGTTTGTCAACCTGCGTAGGGTTCGAATCCTTGAAACCATTCCGAGCAATGAAAATGCTCCAGCTATCCCCGTGCAAACTCAAATGATAGACAATGATAAGCTTAACAAGCCCATAATGAAACAAGCTACTATCGGCCTGGTGCCTTTTGAACTTCTTCGACATTTTAAACAGGCTACGATGCAAATAATAGGGCATATTGAGAGAGTATCTCATAAAAACCATAAGAAAACGCAGGTGGTGGAGGAACACAAGTCTGTATCGACCTTCACAGGTCACGAACTATTTGATTATCATCAATAAATCGTGCCAATGTGGTTTGAGCATAGATACGGGCATACCTCTGTCACAAGAGGTGACTTTGCGAGATTGAAACAACAGTGTCCATGGCACTTCCTCAACCTTGCAATTCTTAAACCAACGTTGTCCCGAAGGAGCTAACCCCATAGCCGAGATGATGAACTGTTCATCAATCTCCAACTGTATATCGCCGACCTTGGCTCAACATCCATCGAAAGTCATGGAAAACTGTCGAGCTATGCAAAGGTTAAAACCCTCAAAACGTTTCACGAAGGTAAGCCATCCACTGTCTGCCAAATCTTGGTGGGCATTGTCAAACATCAGCAGAGCTTGATTGCCATTGGGTTCAACTCACACGACTGGGGACATGGATCTGAATGCATGGTAAGGGAAGTGTTCGAATTCTCCAACACACACAGTAACAGAGCTACCCGAACCAACAACAATGAATGAGCCAAAAGGGGTAAGCATAAATGCACGCATGCGAAGGTGGTGGAGTCTGCCATGCATAATATTCATTATCCAAGTACAACCGCCAAATTTCATAACTATTCACTCCATAATAATAGTTTGACCATTAAGCCATGTGTACAACCAATGAAATCAAATGTGTATGCCAATACATGCAAACGTTATACCATAATGTTTAAAACATCCGACATCAAAATCAAAACCCAAAATCAAATATGCGCCAATGTATTAATTCATATAATCAAAAGTTCAACCAAGGTGCCAAAACGATATTCACATAGTCGACAAGCCAATAAGTTATGAAGGATTAACATAAGGATTATATCATA
>JASDQU010100126.1:207839-227865 GCA_032191745.1 Picea mariana
TGATAAGGCAAATCATATAAAGTGTAAATCCAAATGCTCAATGCCTTACAAACTCAATAAAATCAAGTTATGCAATCAATATAAGAATGTCCAATGAGCACAGTTCAAAAGTCCTTCCAGCCACATAATGATAAACAAAAGGTAAGTGCAGTAGGCATATCGATAAAAAGATCATGTCAGTTCAGATAGTGATCGAAATGTGACCTCGAAAGGAGAAGTTTTCACGTTTACAGTCGTGAAAACTTAATGAAGACAAATGTGTAAATGTCGCAAGAAATGAAAATGTCGTCTATTTGAAAAATGCGACGAAAAACTTGATGTTTGCAAGACATAGGTGTAGGCAGCTTATAGGATCATAAAAAAAAAAGGTGAATTAGCTGCCAACAAGTCCTTACATCAAATTTTTAATGATGCTCAAGAGATTCAACACAATATTCAAGCATGTAAACATATTGAAAATGTGGTGTTAGATGCTAAAGAACATGATAATAAATATGAACATAAAACAATTGATTTGAATCTTGAGAAGAGAGTTAATAATATCATATGCCCTCTTGAAGTTTTTAATGCCAATGATTTTGCAAAAAGTTATATTCCACTTGTTGAAAGAGGAGGTGTTGATTTAGCTTCTGATCCATCCCATGATAAGTAGGGGGCTGATTGTTTTATGTATTCATTTGTAGACAATCAAGAAGATGAATTTGCAAATCACCTTGTTGAAGAGCAGGTTGATGTTCCAAGTTTTTCCTTGTTAGAAGACATTGAAGATGTTGTTGATTTTCCTATATATGATGAATATGATGATGATTGTGATGTTGACTTCCTAGAACAACTAGTTGTATGTTCTCTATCAAAAAATGTTCCTTTTCAACAATGTAATGAGAGCAATCAGCCTACATATCATAGTTACAAAGAAGAAAGTACTGAATCAACTGAAGGGAATTATTTACCTTTATGATTTTATTCATTTGAATTGTTGAAAGAAAATTCTAAGATCATCATTGAAGAAAAGGAATGTGTATTGATGCCAAATCACATTGATTCACTGGCACAAATTGACAAGAAATTGCATCAATTTTCTCATGTGTTTGATGACCCTATTACTTGTTATGTAGAAGGTCTTGTCAGTACAAAATTTCATCCATTGGTCAAAAATGAATCTGAAGATGAGTGTGTTCAACGATCCAAAGAAATTGAAAAATGTGCATATGAAAGCAGTTAAGAAAATGAAGAAGGTTTTGAATCAGGTGAAAGAACCTTGCCATTGTGTTTTGCTTCTTTCAAATTGCTGAAACAAAATGTTTATATAGTTTCAAATCAGAAATCCTCGAGGCATGATGTTGAATATGAAGAGAGAAGTGGAGTTTCAAATGAAAACTATCTTCCATTTTGTTTCTCTTCCTTTGAATTCTTGAAAGCAAATCATGAGATAACAGAGGAAGCAAGGAAGTCTGACTGCATTCACAGTGGCACTATTTTACATGAAAAAATTGTTAACAGTGAGGAAGACCAACAACCTTCTCATACATGTAATGACCATGTTGTTGATTACATGGAAGGTTATTTCAGTTCATATCTGCAGCCTGTGCTCAACTACCAGCTTGGAAATAAATATTATGGTCAATCAACGTCCGTTCTAGATATGGATTTCTTTCCACCAGGGGTTTCATTTCATCCAACACTATATAATGATTCAGAAGATTGTTATTTCTAGCAATCTCAGCATATTTTTAAGCCTCTTGGTGGCAATCAACAGGTTAAATCACATGAAAACAAGAATGCAGTGGAAGAGGTGAACTGTGATTGTTGTTTTGTGCATGTTTTGAAGGATCCATTTGCAGTTTTGTTGGAGGCAGTAAACAATCCGAATTTTTTTAATTTTTTGATATTTGGATTTATGGATGAATTTTGAATGAATTATTAGTAAAAAGGATTTGGAGCAATCATGTGCAAAGAAAACAAGTAGCGGATAAAATGATGGCATGGTTGCATTGCCAGTATGATTTCACTTGATTGGCAGTTCATTTCAGAAGTTAGGGTAGGTAGGTGTGAATAAGCTTGTTGGTCAATCATTTTTCAGTTTGGATTTCCAGTAGTGTGTACAGTTAGATTTTAGTGGTGTATTCAGTGTTCAGTATCCAGTTTAGAGCAGTGTGCAGAATTTGGTTTTTAGCAGACACTAGTGACAGGTCGGAGCAGGGTACACACACATGTTTTGGGAGCATCCCAGTAGATCAGGCACTGGGTCAACGAATTCTTTGATACCTCATAGGGAGGATAGCATCCCCAGTTGAAGCCTATGTTATCATCTTCTTATTTGCATTTATTTTTCCCAAAGCATCTTGTCCTTGTGCTATATTTTCACTCACATTTTAAGACTTTTTCACTAGCTCCATCAAGCTCCCATCACCTTAAATCCTTGACTCAACTGATCATCCAAAATAGTCATGTTCTCCATGAGTAAAAAATTGGCAAATATCCCAAGCCTATATCTAGCCTAAATTCTTATCTAAATCCCTTAGTTCCATCACTTCATTCATTTTTACCCTTATTTTCATATTCCCATTGAAAATAAAAAATATTCCTTTTATTAAGCACCCTTATCCTATCCACAAATTCATGTGATAAGCCTCATATGCCCAAAGTTCTTAGAAAATAGAAAAAGGGTTTATTATTATAAATATTTTTATATTAAAATATTTATATTAATATTTGATCCAATATTCAATTTATGGCATCAAATCAAATCATGGGCACGAATCTCAATTTTTAATGTTGAAAAGTCAAAAGTTGGATGGAGGGTGCACATACATATCGGGCAGAGAACTAATGCGGAAGTTAATTATTTGAAAGCGGGTCGATAAGGAAACCATGGTTTTGGTGATTGGACACATGTTTTTACATGGTGAGTATCGGGGGGAAAAGTGGGTAAACTCCAAATCACTTTTCTCCAACCCGATATAATAAATGCAACCATTTATCCTATGGTTCATGTGCAACATTTTTCCAGGAGTATGTTTCAATAATGATTATGGAATTTCCAATAAATGAAATTCTGCCTCACGGTGAAATTGTTTTACAGAGGTAAAATTCACATTTTACAAATTAAAGAGATTAATGTTTATTTCCATGGAAAAGAATTAAATGGGAATATGCACGTGAAAGGAAGACTTGGATAATTCTTTATCCAAAGGTTTTATGGAAGTAAAGAAAGAAGATAAAAGGAAGAAACACGACACAGTAAATGTTTTTCACACTGAAACGGTAAATTGGAAAAAACATGACACATTAAATTTTGTTCACAGTGAAATGGTAACAGTAAATGTTTTTTACAGTGAAATGGTAAATTGGGCAAAACAAGACATGGTTTTCAAAACCACTGGAAACAAACTGTAAATGGTTTCTTAAAACCATGGTCATGAATTAAATTATGGAAATTTAATTTTAAAGGATAAAAAATATTTGAGAATTATTTTTGTTCAAATATATTATTCCCAAATATTTAAGGAAAATATGGATTAATAAAATTAGATTTGGAAAAAGCACAAGTGACATTTCAAAGAGGATGTGGCAGCCATTTTCCACAGCAGTTGAGACTTACAGGATAATTTCCGGATGATCCAAAATGAGTTTTCAAAATTCAATGGAGGTTATTGTCAAGAACAGACCCTAGAACATTAACCTTGTTCATTTTTCACACAAGTGTCATGGATTGGGAGATTCAAGGGAATGTTGGAACCATATTTTTCTATTATGATTTCCTGTTCGAGACATGTTTTTGTGACACATATTATGGCTAGCTGGAGATGAATTTCAAGAAACCGAGAGAGGTTTTTATTCAGAACGGGCTTATATACAAAAACCATTCTCAGATTTTACATAGCTGCTATGGTTTGATAATTACAAGTGGCATTTTGAAGCCTATGTTTTCTCCTAAAAAACAACAGATCAGTTAAAACATGTCCTGTTTTATTTGTAATTGTTTCTATTTCGGGGAAGAAGATGAAACATTTCATTTGAGTTATTGTAATTGGTTGCACACTAAAGGAACTTGAATTGTATAAGTATTAGAGGTTCCAAATGTATTAGAGGTTGGCAGAAGTGCAAGGGAACATTTTGTTGTTTCTGAACTTAACTGTAATTTTCTGGAGTTGAATTGAATACATATGAAGAAGCTTTTGAAGTCTCTATGAAAAGATTCTAATGGTGGTGATATGGGTTTTGTCTTCCTTCATTGTATGTATTTCTTGTGTTCTTTGATTCTATTTTCATTTTCTTCGGTTTAAATTGGAGAGTTAAAGGCCCAGAATTCATCTTATGATGCTCTTGGCTTAAGCAATTTAAACTATGTAGTTTTCTTCCTAACTAATTTAGAATTCATTTTATTAATGCTATGATGTAGTTACTTGTTTTTCCCCTCTCCTCTTACACTCTGCAAATTTCAATTTAAAACTCAAATTCATTGCCTCATTTAGCCTTTATCCTATGGAGAGTTATACCAGCTAGTCATAGCTTCCATTCACTTTCATAATTTTGACTCCATAGCCCTGAGTGTCCCTCCCCTTCCTTGCCAGAAAATTTATAAAACCCCCAAAAACAAACCAAATCTAGCCATTGATTGCCAAAGATATATCAAGTGACATGAGAGATCCCTCTCTAAGTTGAGCAGGCTAGTGCCCAACTCAAAAGTAGGTTGAAACAATTACCTATGTTGTTTGTCTATCAGTCGGACAAAATTTACAGAGTGCTAACAGAAGGCACCTACTCTGATACCAATTTTTGGAATACTGAGAGGGGGGCTGAATTAGTATTACCCTTTTTGAAAATTGGTAGTTACTTTTTATATTTTATTGATTACCACAATGAATCAACAATGAATTGTATGAAAAACAAATTATATAAATATATTTAACATCAATTACAAGGTTTATATGTGAAGGACACCAATCCTCTTTAGAGAACCAACTCTAGGAGACACCAATCCCCTTCTTTGGGGCACCAACCCTTAGAAGCACCAACTCCCTCGTATTTAGGGAACCAACCCTAGGAAGCACAAACTCCCTCTTCTTTAGGGAACCAACCCTAGGAAGCACCAACTCCCTCTTCTTTAGGGAACCAACCCTAGGAAGCACCAACTCCCTTGTATTTAGGGCACCAACCTTAGGAAGCTCCAAATCCATTGTATTTAGGGCACCAACCCTAGGAAGCTCCAACTCCCTTATCTTTTACAATTTTCTTAGTAATAATATGAATCCTTCCATGATCCTCCCTTTCACCCTCACTGCATAAGTATTTTCAACTTTCCTTCTTGGAATCTACTTCTACTTTTGATCTTATGATCTGGACTGCAGAGACACTTTCTTCTCACCACTCTTTCTCGTTTATATACTCTTCCAACTAGTGTGAGATATGAAACATTGTGTCCCTTCGTTTGGACCATTGCACCTCTGCATTTTAACATTAACAATAATAACTTTTATTATTCAAACATTTATTGTTAATTCTTTTAATTTAGTGAGAGTGTTTTTCGTAAATTGATCACAGGTATGGATCGATTTCTTTTTAACTCGATTCCATATGTCTGCAAATATTGCAGAAATCGATTTCTGTAGAGGCACTTCCTTCAAACCATTTATATGTGACCACAAACGCATAACCACGAGCTTATTAATTTAATCATTTCCTTCTCTTTCACCCTTTTCATTTTATCCCCCATATGTCCAATGTTGAGACCATGTTCTTCGGTACTTCATCCTTTGGGACTTTAGGATTTTGCAACCTTTCAAATCTCTCAAATATGATTTCGATAAAGCAGATCAAATGGTCAATATTCGTTCTTCCGTTAGTCGAACGATCCTATCTTGTCTAGAGGTTTCGAACAAATCATCGACCATGACTTAATCTACAGTTGGGTGGATGGTCCTTGTTTACTTCGGGACTTTGGGGGTCCGGAGGTCTGGGAAATTGTTGTTCCAATTTCCTACGGAGTGATCACCTGCCGAATAAGTCATAAAGCGGTGGAGACCACTTGCTGCCATTTAATAAATTTTTTTATGCTATCCTTCCATTGTGCAAGATAAATGGTTGAGAATTATCCCAAAGGATATTAGATCCACGAACAATGTTGACTTCATCCTTCATTTTTCGGTAGTTGCTGGTGGTAAAACCTTTGAAGACCATACAACCGGAGTGACATATCCACTAATGTCACTATTGAGATGGCCCTTCCTGAGTGGCTTCCATGTGTCACCTAGATTCGTGTCTAACATATGCCTAAAGTACCTATGGGACCTTGACACTTTTCACCACCTGATTGGACCATGTGTCCTAGTTGACCTCACTGTTGATGACATGGACTGTCAATGTGAGTGCTACATGTCTTAACCTCGTGACTTCGAAACTTTGGCCTTCAAGACTTCGGGTAATTTGATTTATCTACTTCCCAATTCTCCCGAAGTGAGATTCCCTGAAGTGTAAAACCCGAGTAAATTGACTTCATCTAATGGTCATTCTTTAACCCCAAAAGGCTNCCTTCTACTTTCCTCGATCTGATGGTCAGGATATCTCCTAAAATGTTTCCTCAGATCATATGGCTTGCATCTACTTTGGGACATTTTGTGTCTTACTTTGTCCTTCCAGTAAACATGATCTAACAGTCTATGTGGATTGCAGAACCATAACTTGTGTGTGGTTTAGTCCATCGCCCAAACTCCATAATTTGAAGTTGTGCAATTGTTGGTGGATCAGCCACAATCGTTGATGTTTGAGTCGATGAGATCTAACAGTCTAGACTAATTGTGGGATTGGAAATAATGTGTAGTTTAATTATCCCTTCGCGCTCTGCAATTTGAAGTTGTGCAATTGTTGGTAGATCAACCACAGTCGTAGATCTTTGAGTCGATGAGATCTAATGGCCTGGAGTAATTATGGGATTGGAAATAACACATTTTTTAATTCTCCCTTTGCTCTCTGTAATCAATCCCTGCCCTTGATTTGGCGCCTGTGTATCCAATGATCTTGGCTTATGTTGTGGGGATTTCGATCCTGATCACGTTTCTGCACCGTGCTTTCCCTTATGAGCTTCATGTGCGTCATTGGCTGTTGACATAAATGAAAATACATCAATGAAATTATGTCCAACACCAACCTCAAGTGATGTTCATGATCTTCCTCAGACTTAGAATAGATAAGTACGTCATCCAATAATACAATGACAAACTTATCCAAATAATTTTTGAATATTCCATTCATTAAGCACATAAAGATAGTTGGTGCATTGGTCAGCCAAAATGGCACCACTACAATTTCATAATGTCCATACTTAGCTCTAAAGGTTTTCCTATTGATATCTTCTTCCTTGATTTTTACCTTGTGGTAGCTTGATCTTAAGTCTATCTTTGAAAATATATTTTCCCCTATTAGCTGATCAAAGAGATCATCCATTCTAGGCAGAGGGTATTTTCTCTTCATCATGGCTTTATTCAGCTGTCTAAAGTTGATACACAACCTCAATGTTCCATCCTTATTTTTGATAAAGAGTATTAGTTCTCCCCAAGGTAAAACACTTGGGTGCATGTACCCTTTCTTCAACAA
Organism: Picea mariana; assembly: GCA_032191745.1. Taxonomy (NCBI): domain Eukaryota; kingdom Viridiplantae; phylum Streptophyta; class Pinopsida; order Pinales; family Pinaceae; genus Picea; species Picea mariana. The sequence goes on from JASDQU010100126.1 coordinate 215,433, forward strand.
TTCTTTCAGTTTCATTTGCAATTCTTTCAATTCAGGTGTACTCATTCTGTAAGGCATTTTTGATACCAGGGGAAACTCTTGGCACTAAATGAATAGAAAAATCTATTTTCCTCTTTGGTGGAAATCCTCGTATTTCTTGGAATACATATTCAAACTATTGCAATACTGAAAAATCTTCAAGGCTTGGCCCTTTTGTCTTTTCTAGATATTTCACATGAGTTGCATACAATTGACATCCTTTCCTGAAACATCTCTTCAAATGCAAGGCTGAAATCTCCCTTATAGAAATGGGTCTTGGAATTCCTTTCATAGTTCTCTATTTTCCTTCTCCATCAAGACATATAAATGTCTTGTTATGACAATCTAGGACAACATGATGTTTTTCCAACCAATCCATTCCAATTAGGATATCATAAGATCCTAATGAGAAGATATTCATATCAGCATTAGTATTTTCTCCATTCATATTTATTGGAGACCTTCTAATGGCTTCATTGATCCTTCTTTTGGTTCCAGTGGCTAGCTGAACCAAACTTGATTCCTCAAGCTTACTTTTCTCCAAATGTAATCTATTCACTATTTTAGGATCAATGTAACAATTTATTGCTCCTTAATCAATTAAAATAACAACAAATTGATTAATGATATTTACTTCCACTTCAATCATATTGGATTCGTACTCTTCTTTTAAATCCTCTAAGGTTGCATATATTCTTTCCATGTCCTCTATTGTTGTATCCTCTTAGATGTTGTGCATAGTCTTCACTTTATCTCCTCTATGAGGGAAATCTTTGTATAGGTGATTTTCTTTGCACCCCCAACATTGTATTGGTGGTCTTTCCCAAGGAGTCTTCCTTCTTGGATTCATTCTTAGTAGATTGTTTTTTCTGATTTGTATTTGGACTATTTATGTTGAAATGAGGTTTGAATCCTTTCCTTCTCTGATCAAATTTCTCTTTTTTCTTATCCTTCCAAGATTTCTGCATGGATTCTCTACCATTTCCTTACTATACAGGTAGTTAGCCTTCATGATGGTCTATGTCAAAGTTTTAGGCTCATCATACTAAATATTTTCCTTATAAAAGTATGGAAGTCCACTCAAAAACTTTTGTATCTTCACTTTTTTATCTTTGATAAATCCTACATACTTCAACAATCCCAAGAACATCTCATATTCTATCATGGTCATGCTTCCCAAAATTAGTTCAAAGAACTCTTACATTTTCTTGTCATCGAAGTGCTTTGAAAGATACTCATTTTGAAAATATCATTTGAAATGATTGCAAATGATCCTGATATCATTAATGTGCTCAGTTTGCTTCAATTGATCCCACCGCATAGCAACCTTTCCATGCAAATGGTATATGGAAATTATGGCTTCTAGGTGTTGACGAGAAAATTTGAGATGTCGTCAACTGGAAGAATAGATCTGGCTCGGGGTTGTCTAAATAACCCAAGCCATTTGGTGTAACCTATTCTAACGGGATTAATGGCTCCATTAGCCATTAATGCTAAAACTAATAATCTATAAGTTAACTAACTAATGCTAAAACTATAATAATATATAAACTTTAATCTAATTATTTTACAAGTATATTAAACAGAAAGGGAAATGTGAACATATTATTTATGAACAAAATAATTACAGGTAGCAAGTTTTAGTGAAAGCCTTGCAAAATCACAGTTTTGTAATTTGTTCTCAGAAGTAGATAAAGAAAGCACATTTTTGTATTTTATGTTTTCTAATCATAAATATAAGAACTTAAATTAACTAAGTTATGAAACAAGCATTGAGCGATGGTCAAAGCCAATCTAAAATTTTCCTGCTTCACTAATAGGTAAAATAATAGAAAGTGAATGAAAAAAAAATCTAACCTGAGATTAGTTTTGATATCATGTCTATGTCTCTGTGTGATTCAATACTTCAGTTGTCCCACCTGTAAGAAAAATCTATGACAGGCTTATAGATGCCTCCAAAATAAACTCCAAATATTTATTGGCAACCAGAATATGAGAACGACATAATAGACAAGTATACACAATGATCTTATAATTATGAATGATCACAATAATATAAATCTTAATGTAAAATGTTCATATAATCAGTCAACTAACATCATACAAAAATCATGATCTAACAATTGATATGATGATCACAGTGATAATTAATTGAAACAACAAATTAAAGACAACATTTAAAATATCGAATAAAATGGAATATCACATGTCATGGAGACTAAAGCTATACAGCACATTAATATTCCAAAATAAGAGAGACAAAACATAAATGAGACAGCATTCACTTTGGTCTAAAGCCGAAGTGTTATAAGTTGTTCCATCAAGTTCTGAAAATCATTTGTCCATAATCTGTGCCAGGCAAAGATGTTTTTTACTTACAAAATGAGTAGTATTTAAAGTGATTTGAAATACCATTTTCCTATCTCCTAGGATAGGATAGGATATCATGAGATAAAAAATATTACAAAAATGAGGGATACCAGCCACTCATATCTGAGTTTATTCTTCTAAAAAATTAATAATTTTTTTTACAAAGCAAACAGAAAAGGAAATACTAATCATTCAAATGCATAATCGAACATGTTTCCCCCAAATGATCAACAACATAATCTACTATTTCCTGAAAAACAAAACAAGAATAAGTTAGACAATCACTAACAAGTAATTTCTAATTTTTTCATTTAAAAATGACTTGGCTACAGAATCGAAATATTTTGTAGCCAGTTTTATCCTAGGAAACAAAATCCAATTTCAAATCGATTCAATTTAAAATAAATAACATGAATATAATAAGAGGAAAATTGTTTTACCATTTCAACAATTGACTAAAGATGGGTCGGGAAGTTCAGAATTAATTATTTATTTAACACTGGTTGCATTTTTTATCACTATGTTCCCTGTCCTCTTAAGGAATTTAGCTTTCCTCTTTGCATTTACTCTGAGGTCGAGATTTTCTTGTCTTAGTGATTCACTTTGAGATGTGAGCTTTTTAATCCGAGCCTGAAGGATGGGTATATCCGTGTAATATCGTTTGATCCAGTGGAAACAAACATCACACTGTATAGGAGGAACGATATGTTGAAGAAGTGCATAGTAAAACATGGTTGTATCAACCTTACCTGTTATTTTCCCTTGACCAATCCCAATACCAGAGAACCCCTCCTTACCCTTGAGGCACGGTGGAAAATTTGTCACAAATCCATCAGGTTCAGTACGACCAAATATTTGACAATTCGGGTCTTCCAAAGCTAGGAAATATGCTATTTCGGAGTCCGAGACCTCATTGACCTCGATCGGACCGATCAAGCTCAAATGAGTGTGGTTTTGATTCCTCAATTTTCTTGAAATAAGACGACCTGCTCTTTTGTTCTGAAACCCTAGGGCTATGTTTTTTTGTTTTGTTTGTTTGCAATATTTTTTGACATCGGGCTTCACAGTGACATTCTATCCAACATCAAATTTAGGCACAGGAGGTCCACTTACCTCCAATTCAACAACCTTTTTCTCATGTGAATATTGGCTTGGAATTGCCTTGTCTAGAGGGTTTATGTTAAGAGAGTCTAGTTCATTACTTGGAATGTCAAGCTATTTTTTAATCAGTGGCTCACACGAATTAGGGTTTTCTGCAGGAACAGTCGTAGAAAAACCATTTCTTGTCAAAAACCCCTCCCAGTAGTCGCCCACGGTTGACAAGTGGCGAATCAGCAAAATCTTTATCAAGCCATGATGGAACAGACTAGAGTCAACACTCTGTCTCTTACACCTTTCGAACATTTTATATAGGCTTCTCAAATGATAAAGATGAATGTTTAATTGAAAACCAATGAAATTCATAAGCAGTCATATATGATAGAGGAAAACTAAACCATAACGACCCTCACAGGTCACAAATTGTTTGAGAATCAAAAACAGGCCATGCCGCCTAGGTTTAACCAAAGAGATGGAGATACCTTTTTCGCAGCAGTTGATTTTCTTGGAGGTCATGAAGAGGCTCCAAGGTACTTCTTCAATTTTTGAGTTTTTGAACCATTTCTCGTCGGTGGATGGAAGCCCTATGGCTTCACTCAAAAACCCTTCGGTTATGTCTAACTGGGTATCCCCAATTTTCTCTTTGCAGCCATCGAAAGTCTGTGTGAAAGCCTTCATTTTCTGAAGGTTATAGCCTTCAAATATTTTAAGGAAGGCATCCCATCCTTGGCTTTTTAAATCTTCAATTGCATCATTGTGAGACAATAATTCCTAACAGCCATTTGGATCCGAACGAACAACATGAGCCATAACAAACGCGACTAGAATGTAACAAGGATGACTCAAAATAGTTTTAGGTTTGTATGGTAGGAGAGATAGGAACATATCCAAATGTATCAAGGGGAAAAAACCATAATGAAGCCTGTGTGTTATCATAGCATAAAACTTGAGGGTTTGATCGTAAAGCTTTACCATTCCTGGTAATGAAAACCTGACATACAGAGTCGAAAACCTATACCCGTAATGAAAGGCTCGTTAATGCACTGTGCCAGCAAGGTGAGTTAAGTACATAGTACAGTAGTTGCACATTTATTTCCATGACTACTAGCACGACCATTGTATTTGCAAAGGATTTAAAATGTATCAAAACAAAACTCCTTATAATTCAAAGGCAAACCATCAAAGCATATGATAATTATATCAACACCCAAAACATCCAAAAATAGGTCATTCAAGTATTGAATTTAGGTTGGATGTAAACATGATGACCCTTAAAAATAATGCCTTGTATAGAAAATATAATACCAAGCTAGGTTTTCATGTTTGATTCATGCTTTCAGTCATGAATCAAACATAAAACAAAATGAAAACGCAAACTTAAAGAATTAATAATTATCTTTTATAATCCAGTAATCATCTGAAAATGATAATGTTTACAAGATTGAGGTGAAGGCAACTATAGTAAAAGTAATTTCTTGTTCAAATAACAAAATCATGTGGGGATACCAACACTAGGTTAGATGAGTAGTTGTGAAATTGAAAATACTTCTTGATTCCAAACAACCATGCTTCAACATAATCTTTCATTTCTCTTTCACCATCAAAGGATGGTGGCTTAAGTTTCCTCATCTCTCCTTGCAAACTGTCTAATTCATGTATTCGTCTTTGGTATCTAACAAGAGACACTTCTGGACTACTTATGGAGTCTTTAGATGCATAAAATTTTCTTTATTGAGTAACAAGGTGAGTGATGTCTATGATTTCTATTGGCACTTTTTTAATGACGAGTTATTCTATAGTTATTTATTCTTTCATGATAACTACCTTCTTCCTCCTTCTTTGAGTTTGATCCATTCCGTGCTTGCCTATGAAACTGATTTAGACTTTTCGTCACTTGAGAATTTATCTCATTTTTTTCTCTCATCAACTTCTATTCTCAGGCTTCTCATAGTCTCTGTTAATATTTCGTGTTCCCCTATGCTCTTGTGCCCATTTGATTCAGTCTCTACATTACCAACATTGATATTTTGACCTTTGGCTTCCTTATCATGACTAAAGGATCATATCCTTCCTCCATGTCCCAAATATGAATCCTTATCTTGAACTGATATGTTTATATCCCCTAATTCTGCAAAATGTGCAAGGAACCATTTTGCTAGAATTATGCATATTATAGAAATTTTGTCAAATAATACTATAGGTTCTTTTTCTGCGCAATTCATGAAAAAATATAACATCACTCTCCAAATTATAATAATTCAAGGTTATTTTCCTCTTAATCATATTTCCAAATACTATACCCATTCCCCAATCCGATCTCTAAGATAAAAGTTACGGCTTCCTAAAAAAGCCACTTTCACCCCATTTATGCAATCTCCACTGGTGTAATTTTATTGAAATGCCAACTTCTGTCAATTACAAAAGAAAATATATCAGGAACTAGAGAACATTTTGTACGATAAATAGTTAACAATAATTACAAATAATTAATATCAACTCTTATATTTTCAAGATGATACACCATTCAAGCAACACAACAATATGAAATCTATAACTTTGTCCTTTTCACCCCTTTTTTCAGACTTAGATTTTTTAGAAAAATTGGTTATCTCTCAATCTGTGCACTTTCGGAAAAAATTCACTAAACCAAATTTTTTTGTCTCAATGATTATATAAAATGTCAAGTAAATAATAGTTTCCAGTTTTTTCATCTAGGGTCACTTTTCTTCCTCTGAAAATCTAAAAAATCCTAAAAAAGTGGCAAGGAATATTGAATTTTGGCCGATTTTAACATCCCCATTCCATTCTGCTTAGGATTTATTCAGTTCCTTCATGGTTTATTTCCATGTCTTCTTTATGGACTCTCCCCAAGAGTTTCATCATAATATGGACCTCTGTTAATGATATGGACCCAGATATTTAAAAACCATTATTTTGAACTTTCTGACAAAGCCAAGAAGATTTGGACAATGGACTTGTCTAGAAATTTTGTATATCTCCTTTTTTTGGACAAAACCCATAATTTTCATCACAATATGACTTAATTTTCTCCAATTATGGCCAAAATAAGAAAATGTGATGCAGACGCCCCTTCTCTCCTCAGGGTTGCTCGACCTCCCGGTCAAGGATTGTTAATTATTCTCGAGCCGGATCATCTCTTTCGGGCCTTCAGTAGCCCTTAGAATGAATTAAACAAGTCCCTCTTTGCATGTGACGTCAGGCTGTGACCCAGGGCTTAACTTTGAAGGGCACTTCAGGCTTCGGCTTGGGATATTTTTGTAACAACTGTAACACTCTTCTCCAAACCTTGAACAATGAACTCGCCAGGGAAGATCTACGGTTCTCGTTTCTCCCACAACCAACGACAGTGATCCATTTGGACTTGGGGCTTCAGGACTTTTCTATCCCTCTTACCTATTAATACAACTTTTGCAAGTTGTTGAAAACTAAATGGCTCGATCGACACCCAGATTTTATCTTTGGGTTTCAGCGATTTTCTTATAGAACCTTTTTTCTACAATCTCTTCGGATCACTGAAAATCACCTTCACTGAGTCTCACATTGACGGTCCATAGAATTCGATCAAATGGACGATCCAGATCAATCCTTTCGGCTTCAACGATTTCTGTTGGTCATCTACACAACACAACTCCTTATACTCCAACGCTGAAATGCCGAACAATTTTTCCTCTTGGATAGCTTCTCCTCTGAAAAGAACGATGGTCCACTCTTCGAGTTTCGACAACTTTCATGTTGCGCTACCCCTTCCTTACGGATAGTTTCTTCTGTGAAACGAGGGATACACTAACATGTATCCTCCTCTGGATCTACAGCCACAATCTTCTCTACTAGATCAGCCTTCGACGATTTCACTTTTTTCTTGTCCGAGAACTCCCAAAGTACTTCTGCTATGGAGTCTCAGATATTTCGCCACCTGTCACCTTGGACAATGGACGGTCCTGACTGGCTTTGGGACTTCGGAAAGTCCGCTATCCTGTGCACTCTCAAAGGAATTAAGGCTCATGCACTTTACTTGGATCCAACGGATGTCGATCCCTCGCATTCAGATCCATTGGATGGGATCTTTTATCTTCCTCGGCATGCTCCTTTTTCTTGCTAGACCCCGATCTGATGGTCCATATCTCTTCCTGCAGCCAATCTAACTGTTGTTGTCGCTCCTCTTCCTGAAATTCTTTGTTCTCCCAGACTTGGGAAATTTTGTAAGTGTTCATAGGTTGTGGCCTTTGAACCTTCTCCTGCGAACCCAAATATCTTGGGTCTCGTCTTCGCTTTTCCTCCTAAGATTTGATAATGAAATTTGGCCTCGGCTCTGGCACACACTTGTGCTATGCATGAAAACTTTCACTACTCATCCTCATCCTGTGAACTTGAAATAAATTCACTTCTGTGCGCACTCCTTGCACTTTCTCTCTTGATATTTTTCCTACTCAAGTTCTAATATTTTAGTCCCTTTATTCATTAAAGTGATTCTTGTTCCTTCTCAGAAATTTTTTCTCAATGCACACTTGCAAATTTTTACTGAGTGTTCAACAACTCTGTAAGTACCTTCCTCTAATACTCTTCTCTTTGAACTCGACAAAGAGTTCTCTTCTACACGCTTGCACCTGCGCAATGCCCACTTGGAAGAGCTCTACATAGTTCTCAGTGACTCTGTCTCTCTATGTGCTTCCTCTACACAGTTTAGCCTCCAAGGTATTTAGTAACCTTGAGGTTTCCCTTGAGTTGTCATCACTCTAGTGCACCCTCCTGGCACATTCTTTTCTTACTCAACAAAATTCAAATGCACACTCCTTGTGCTGGCTACAGAACCTCAAATGTTTTGTTGTGCACTTCTTGCATAGCCTAAAGAACCCAGAATGATATTTCAAACTCAACAAAGATAGAGAAATCTATCTTCCTACTACAGATGAAACCTATCATGCATATACAACATACATAAACACACATAGATAACATTCATCAGATACACATAAACACATAGAAAATTCATATTGATGAAAAATTTCTTTCTTTCTATTAAGATGAATGTTTGTTTACAAATATGTATAGAGACTAGACTATCACAGAGTCTCTGTTCTTTCTCTTACTCCTATCTCCTACTAATTTGCATCTACCATCGTATCCAGTAACCTAATCTCCAACAGCTTCATTTGGGCATTAAATACCTCTACTTATACAAGAGGGTTCCTAGGGTTCCCTCCGACTACCTCTCTTCTCGAAAGAAGCTAACTACCCCTTAAGCACTGTTAAATTAAATTCTAGGAGTGAAACTCCCAGATCATTCATGATCATTCAATCCCAAGCATTTTGATCTTCTCCAGTTTTCAATCAGTTCAAGAAAGATTTGCATAAAATGTTAGTGTTTCATATTCCGAATTGATTCAAAGGTGAACTAATGTGTTGAGTTGTCTCTCCACGTCTGCTTGATGATGATGCTCCTGCATCATGATCCACTACTGGGAAAATCATGAGCTCCTGCTCATGGCTCCCTCTTCTCTTTTGTTGAAATCCTCCAGGGTCACATGCCTTATCTTGGAGTTGTTAATCTGCTCCTTTTCCTTGTTGCTTCTTCTACCCTTTTTCTCCTTCAGGTTCTCTTCTGTCCCATACTTCTCTGATGACTACTTCTGATGTTTCTTCCAACATCAATCTCTTTATCTCCTCTATTTATTTTTCGAGCTAGTCCACTGGATGGATTTCATCTTGCGGTATTCTTTGTTGCATCTTCTCTCCATCAATTTCCAACTTAAATTGTTGGATAAGATGCCTTTGCATCTTTACCCTTCTCTCCAGGGCCTCCATCTCTTCACACAAATCAACAAGATCCATGCTATTTGTTTCTTCCTCCTATGTTGTAGGTTCACATTCTATAGCTATCTCTTGCTCATATTCCTGGCTGAAAATTTTGAGTCGTTCATGTGAATGCTCATCTCCTTCTACTATAGATATCAATTTCATAGTTTCCTTATGTTCATATCCTTGGCTGAATTTTTTGAGCAATTCCATCGAATGCTCTTCTTTCTCCATCTCTTGGGCACATTGAAATGTGTGCTCTTTCTCTTCCTTACTAGTCTGATCAATTTGACCCTTCATGTTATATTCATCTCCTATGGCACTAGTTGTCCACTCTGTTGCAGACTCCAGTTATATAGTCTCACCACTGAGTTTCTTTTAAGCTTCCTCCTCTGACAAATTGACTTATTTCATCTCCTCTTGTGTTGGTTCAACTCCAACTTCCTCCAGATGCTCCCCAAGTTGGTATGCTCCTCCACATGTTTAAAACTTGACCTATTGGATATGCCTACTATGCATATCTACCCCTCTCTCTAGGGATTCTAGTTCCTCATACAACTCAGCAAAATCTATGCTATCTGCTTCCTCTTCTGCTGTAGGCTCTAGTACTTCATTCATCTCCTGTTCATCTCCTAGGATGAAATTTTTGAGCAATTCTGTTGAATGCTCTTCTCCTTCAATCCGCATGACTGTCTCCTGGCAACCATCTTCTGGTTCTAGTTTTTCCAACCAATCTCCAATATATTCATCCCTTGCTTCCATTGAGTGAGAAATTCATCTGAATTCTCCTCTTTTTTTGTTGGGGTAGACATCAGTGTCTGCTCCTTCTCCTCCTCTTTGATAGTCCTTGCAAACCGTCTTTCCTTTGTTGCACCTGTATCATAGAAACAATTACATTTAAAATCATTTGGCCCCATGGCCACTTTCGTTGATTCTTGTTGCTCCACCTCCTCATGTGCAACACTTGTACTAGCCTCAGCTAGACTATTTGGTAGGAATATTTAAATTCCCTCAATGATCAGAATGCATTTATGATTCTCCTCCACCAACTCTCCTTGTTGATATGAACTCTCAGCTGAGTTTATGAGACTTTCATATAGTCTCCTCTCTTCTCCCTTTCTCACATGGCGATCTAAGATCTATCCCCTGCCCTCCTGGAAGTCTATGATATTTTTAGTTGATCTCATCTCATTGCCCCCATTGGCAATATGAAATCTCACCTCTTCCCTCTTGGAAGTTTATGAGACCTTTAACTGATCTCACCTCCTCCTCATCACTAAGGTTCCTCCCAATATCTGGTTCACAAATGTGAATCACTCTATCCTCTATGACACTGAGGTTTTCAACATGTCTCAGCCACTTCCTCATTACTTGTTGTTTCCTTCTGGCTAATAACTTCTAGACATGCCACTTCACTTTCATCTTCAAAGGCCATTCATATGTCTAGTGTACCTTTTCTTCTTGCTGCATATTCAATTTCAGCTACTCCATTCTTTCTCTTATCTCAATGAGCCCCAGATCCATATCTGACTTTCTTTTCTTCTTGTGGCCTTCTTTATGACCACACTCATGGCCTTCAGTAGCCATTTTCACCCTCTGCTTTCCCTCCTGGAAAGTATTTGGATTACTCTACCATCGAAATCATCTCCAACTTTTCCCTGCAATCCAATTGGTTTTTCACTTGCTGCTGCACACATGCAACCATCCTTCATAGATCATCAGTACTCTGTCTTCTCCTTCACCTGTTGTCTACAGGCGAACTTTAGCTTCTGATACCATTTGATGTTATCATACTATCTCCTTTCACCTTTTCCTGTTATCTGCAGAAAAATTTTAAGCTCTGATACCACTTGATGCAGACCCCCTTGTTGACGATTAAAATTGCAACAATGATTTCTCCCTCAATGTATTGGTAAAGCCTATTATTTAAACTAAGATAATGATATATAATACTAGTAGGTGGGACCCCCTTGTAGATTGGAGGATCAGATAAGGTTCTTATTTCACATTTATGTTGTTGTTCGACACTACTTACAGGGTTCTACATGATTGATGGTGAAATATTGGTTTTATATGCGACATAATGGCAGATGGATAATGCATGTTATGTGTGGGTTTTGTTACTCTAAGATCTAAATTCCATGTATGAATGGCTTGTATTCATTTTTATGACAATGCTATTAGCGCCATGATTTATTACATGTTACACCTCCACAAGACACATGTTCATCATAACAAGAGATAAAAGAAATATGGAATAAATCTAAGAAAGGAAACTATGTTATGCTATGCTATACTATGAGAAATTAAAATTAAAAAAGGGTTGATGTTATTCCTAACTAGCAATGTTAGTGGCTACACGATTTTATTGGAGTTATATGGGGAACATGTGATATATGTTGTTAAGAACCAAATATCAATATAACATATAAAAGCCTCAGAATAAGTACTCAACGCCTTGAAAAAGAGATGAATTCAGATAATAATCTCTTCGAAGGGGCAACCTCCTTATTCCCACATAAATGTACAATTACAAGATGATTCAAAATGAAAATGTCTCCTTGGTAGATATAGGATACTAGGAGGTATAATTACAACTAATGGCCTAAAGCCGACATAAATAAAATAACATCATTAATATAATATGCCCCAATTAAAGGGTAATGAGGCACTATTTAGGGCTTAACATGCCCCTCCCCTGGAGACAAGTGTTGTCCGCAACGCTTGAGTAACTCTGGATGCTTCTATGTAAAAGACTCATCTTCCCAAGTGGAATCTTCAGTCGATATATTCCTCCATTTAATCAGATACTCTGAAATGGATCTATTCATCAACTGGCCAATTCTTGTGTCAGTGATGGCTTCAGGCTCCAATATGATTTTTCCTTCCTCGTCAAGTTCTATCAATACAGTTTGAACTAGGATCTTGTCACCTATAACCTTCTTTAAGAATGAAACATGGAAAACTAGGTGCACTCGTGAAGATGCATGCAACTCTAATTTGTATGCCATAGTACCAATATTTTGAAACACCTTATAAGGGCCATAGTACTTTGGTGATAATTTATTATACTTCTTGGCTTGCTTGAGGGACATTTGTTTGTATGGTTGTAGTCTTAAAAACACCCAATCCC
>JASDQU010100126.1:234364-249442 GCA_032191745.1 Picea mariana
AATAACATAAAGTATCTCTCACCTTTTAAGACTTTTGTTGTAGTTGGTCCAACTAGATCAGTATGCACAATTTCCAGTGGTTTTGTTGTTGAATATTCCTTTGATTTGAACCTGGTCTTTGTTTGCTTTCCTTGTTGGAAATGCTTGCATAAAGTGTTGGTTGGTTTCGTGATCTAGGGCATTTCTGTGACTTCTTCTCTTTTGCTGACTTTGACAAGGTTATCAAAATGCATGTGACCCATTATTTTGTGCCATATTCAACTTTCATCTTCATTTCCTAGACAACACTTTTCATTTTGAATTTCGCTTAACACATATATGTTGCTTGAAGTTATTGCAGCTGTAGCGACCAATTTCCCTTAACCTTCTTTTCTTATCTCACACTTTTGTGAATTGAAAGTAACTTTATGACCTTGGTCACACATTTGACTCACACTTAAAAGATTATGTTTCATATCTTCTACTAGTAGAACATTTTCTACCTTTTCATTCTTGTTCCCAATTCGAACTATGCCTTTTCCAATGATTTTGGTTGAATCATCATTTCCGAATGAGACTAATCCATCTCTTTCCTTTCGTAATGTAAGAAACTTGTCTCTATCACCTGTCATGTGTTTTGAACATCCACTATCAACATACCAACCATGTTTCTTATGTTTATCTTGTAGAGCGACTGTGCATTCTTAATTTCTATATTGATCTTGCTTTCTTATCCATGTCATTTTCTGAGGTTCTTGTTTGTGACTCTGTTGAGGTTCTTTAGGAGGGACTGTCATTCTACAATTTTTGTCCATGTGTCCAAAATTGTTACAATTGTAACATTCCACTTCAGTGCTCAAAGATTCAAACCTATTGTAACTTCTTCTCTGTGTTTCACTAGGTCTTCTTGAATAACCCCTTTGTGTATGGCTCTCAAAGTAGTTATTGTTCTTGTTGTTAGCTCTGCAATTTACAGCTTTATGTCCAAAATTATTACATGCATAACATAAACCAAAAAATATAGTTCGATACCTGGTAGTTGAAGATCTTCTGAAAGGAGGTTCTCTTATGAATCCTTCATCTTCTTGAGGCTTGTCTATTTGTTGATGATTATGAAATATAAATCTTCTCGGTGGAGGAGTGTCCCTGTAATCTTCCTTATACATCTTTTTATCCCCTTTGATTGTTTCTGCAAAGGTTTTTCGATTTGTTTCTTTCTCTGTTGTTTTGGAGCTTGATCCCTTTTTTGTTTGATTGCATCCAAGTCTAGACTTGTCACAATGATATTTTTGACTACTGATAATGTCATCCAGAACTTTTGAGCTATTCTGCATATTTTTCTTTTGAATATCCTTTCTTAGTGTGACAATCTCTACTTCTAGGTTTCCAATGATCTTGTCCTTTCCTTCTAGATGTTCTTTGAGTGCTTCTTCAATTCTTTTATCTTCTTTTATTTGAACCTTCAATTTTGTGATCATTTGTTCTAGTTTTTGAGTGTCTTTTTTCTTATCTAGTTCTTCTTGTAGTTTCTTGTTTTTCTTATTTTCTCTTTTGATAACTTCTATGGCACTCATTAATTCTTCTCGGAAGTCAACTTTTTCCTCTTCAATTTCTTCTTCATATTCTTCTTTGGAGTCTTCTTTATCAGAGTCTTCTACTGCCATGAATAGAGCTCTCTCTGCTTCACTGTCATTGACTTCATCTTCATCTAATGATGAGATGTCTTCTTTGGTGAAAAATATTTTCTTGAAAACTTTCTTTGTAGTTCTTTTACCTTTATATGTTTGTCTACCTTTTGAGTAACCTTCATCATTTCTCTTTTTCTTATGACAGTTTTTTAGCAAAATGACCAATACCATCACAATTAAGACAAATTAAAGGAATCTTACCTCTATACCTACCGTTGGTTCCCTTATTCAGTCTTTTGACGAAGTTGGCCACTTCTTCATCATATTCTGAGACATCGTTGTTGTTGTTGTATTCTTCATGTTCCTTTTTATTTTGCTTTGATCTTTTGGATGCTTTGAAGGTTTCTTCTTTTACATATGGATTTTCCTGTTCAGTTCTCATCTCATATGCTTTGAAGATTCCATGCAGTTCATCCATGCTTATTGAGTTTAGATCTGATCTTTCTTCTAGCGCTGATNAATGACCAATACCATCACAATTAAGACAAATTAAAGGAATCTTACCTCTATACCTACCGTTGGTTCCCTTATTCAGTCTTTTGACGAAGTTGGCCACTTCTTCATCATATTCTGAGACATCGTTGTTGTTGTTGTATTCTTCATGTTCCTTTTTATTTTTCTTTGATCTTTTGGATGCTTTGAAGGTTTATTCTTTTACATATGGATTTTCCTGTTCAGTTCTCATCTCATATGCTTTGAAGATTCCATGCAGTTCATCCATGCTTATTGAGTTTAGATCTGATCTTTCTTCTAGCGCTGATATCTTAGGGTTGAATCTCATAGGAAGAGATCTTAGTACCTTTTGAACAATTACAGATTCTTCGATTTCTTCTCTCGATCCTATGATTGCATTCACTGTTTCATCGACTCGTAAGAAGTAGGTTGTGATATCTTCATCTTCCTTCATTTTTAGTTGTTCAAACTGACCTCTGTAATTCTGAAGCTTTGCTTCTTTGACTTTTGAATCTCCTTCATAAATATTTCGAAGCTTGTCCCAAATCCCTTTAGCATATTTACAATGTGCAACTTTGGTGAATATTGTATCATTGAGACCATTCAAAAGTGAATTTTTGGCTTTGGAATTATTCTCACCGAGTTTCACTGCTTTGTCATTTGTTGGTGGAACTGTTGGTGTTGTGTATCCATCTACAATTGATTGCCAAACTTTAAATCCCTATGCTTGTATATATGTCTTCATCCTTATGCTGGCTCTAATACAAATTGTTGGATTACTGAGAGGGGGGGTGAATCAGTACTAGTGTAATTATAATCCTTTTTCTTCAAATGTTATATCAATGTAGAATTATTATCCAATAATGAGAAGTAAGAAATAAACAATCACACACATACACAATACACTAGTTTTTTACGTGGAAACCCAAATTGGCAGAAAACCACGGGATGTTTTTTCTTATATGTCTTGAAGAATTACATTCATTGGAAGCACCAAATTACTTTGTTTTCCAGTTGCAACTGGAAGGAGGCTCCAACCCCTTAGTTTCTCAAGCTACAACCTGAGGGAATCTCCAACTCCCCAATTCTCTTTATACAACCAGAAGGAGGCTACAACCCCCTATGTTCTCTGGCTACAACCGAAAGGTGGCTACAAACACATGTCCTTGCCATGTCCTGCCACCCTGAAGTAGAAGTAGAATTATCAAACCATTGTCACACTATCATTGTGAGATATACCACTATAAACCTATACCAATAAATCTGAACCATGCATCAACCATGCATCAACCTATACCTCAACATGTAATCAACCTGTACCATAAACAAGTGCATCAACCATGCACCAACCTGTACAAAACAACCTGTAATCAACCTGTACCATAAACAAGTGCATCCAACCATGTACCAAGTATGTACCAATCATATGTCAACTACTCATCAACTATGACTCATCAATATGTACCAACATCATCAACTATACACCTCATGTATGTGNTCATCAATTTCATCATCCAAATCTAATTTGTAGCTCTGTAATAGACCTAGTGTATATGATCTCATTCCTACAAACCTTCCTTAACTTTAACAACAAGAGACTACCATTTTCATCAAACTTTTCTTTAGTCTCACATGCCTAGTTTTGGATTAGTCAACAACCCTAACTTGAAGTAATCATAACTTTGAACCTGTAATGTATAAAGATATGAAACTAATATACAATGTTCTTCAGTGTGTTTTATGTAATTCCTCCAGGTGTCACTACTTGGAACCTCTCAGAAAAGGATTTATAGCAAAAATGGCATACCTTGTTGAATTCTGGATTATTCTAAAGAGCAACCTTGTAGAGCATGCCCCACATGAAATATTCGTTGAATTGATATGAAACTATTATAAAGAATACAATATCTTGTACCCTAACCAACACATTTGGTCTCATTGAATTTGGATATTTTATGAATAAGTTATGACGTTTTTACCCAAAAGACATGTTTTTGACTAGTTTCAGGACTAGCCACATACCCTATTTTCCACGGAGTGTAACTCCCAAAATACAACGACCCACAAGATGAATTTTTTACCACAAATACTTGGGTATGTTTCCTCATTGGAATATAAATTTCATGGTATTAATCATTATAGAAAAAAAAATTATAGCGAAAATGGTGAGATGGCCTATAAATAACATACCTTAGAAAGCACCATCAAAAGAATTTATCCTTCCTTGCATTTTGGCCTTCTTTTCTTCACCTTCCCTCAGAAATTCTGCTTAGATATCCTTGGTTACCTCATACACCTATATATATATTCAATATGCTCAAGTGTGATTAAAATGAGAGAGCCTTGCCTCTTATTTATACTCTCCAAGTAGCTTCCTTAAAAACATCTTCTAGGTCACTTGGCCCACTTTCCTTATTTTAGGGTTAACCCACTTCTAATATATCCATTAAATTTATTATTGAAATAATTTTTTTGTATTCACTTTGAATTATAATACACTCATCACTTCACTTTATTATTTACCTTTTAAAATCTCTTAAACCACTTTGACTACTTTGAGCTTTTGGGGCTTCTAGATGGCATATGAGGGTCCTCCAACTTCGTAAGGCCATAACTCTCAAACCGTGATGAGTTATGTGAAATTTCACATACCACCAAAAATGGAATGACATGTACTATCCATATAGAATATTATTACCTTCAAATATAGAAAAAATCATACTGTTATCCATCAAACAAACTTGGGTCCATTACCCAAACCTGGGTTCTCCAACTTCACATGGTCATAACTCTCTAACCATGAGGAGTTATGTGACGTTCTACATACCATTGAAAATGGAATGACAAGAACTATCCATCTAGGATAGTTTCACTGACAAATTCACTGTCGTTCATCTCATTATTCTAGAATTAAGCATGGGTTCTCTTACTCTGCAAAGCATCTTCCCGTGAGGGCTTTCACCATAAGGGGACCACTTTGGACTTCATCCATATTTACTTCTTATCAACCATGACAAAAAAATAATGAGTCATATTTACATAAAACAATCTTGGGTCCATTACCCAAACCTTTGTGCAACGGGGCTTTCTTCAAGGGTTGACATCAATGACAACCAACCTTAATCAACACTGGTATCTTATTTTGTAGAAAAATTATGTGATTTCTATATCTGAAGATTTCTACGTTTTCTTTTTTTTCAAGGATATTTTTAAAATTACATGGGATAAATGAGGGAAAAACCAATACATGCCAGTAGGGGTGTCCAAAAAAGTATAGAAGGATATGGTAAAAGAAATGAACATAATTGTGTCGCAAGAGGAACCATCCCAACTACAATGTGCATTAGAGGTATGTAATAATTTATTTATTATTTTATGTAAATCGAATTTAATTATCTCATGAAACACTAGTTTTCAATTGTTTTGTTGTAGAAAAGAGAAAAAAAATTGAACCCATTTAGTACATAAGATGAGACGACGAGGAATAAAAGGGTTGATCACAAACTTTGTGAGTATTTATGTTTTCAACCTTACTTAAGATTTCATGTTTGTTGTGATATTTATATTTAAACAATTAATTTACACTTGTCCATGGATGTCTTATAATAGGTTCTAACATACAAAGAGGATCCAACCCATAAATTGATAGGCATTGGGTTAAGTATGTCTTATGAGTATATGTTTAAGTATGAAGAGGTGGAAAATAAAAAAACAAGTCGATCAAGAAAACATTAGGTTACAATAGTTCAATTGATGAATGACAATCAACATAATTGAATGTTACTACAAGTTGTATGTTTTGGAATAGTTTTCTTTGAAAATCAGGGATTGTTTTTAATGTACTCGACATATTGTCCCAATTGCATGAGGACATGTTACCAATAAGTGTAACGATTACATATTGGTTGTAGTTTGATTATTGTGGACCTTTACATTGTCTCTTGTTATATGACAATGGGTCTCTTATTCAAATATAATAAAATGGGTTTATTATTTTATTGCATTGTCGAATGTTGTAAAATGTTATGTTGTTGAATAATTAATATGTGGATGATTTACATTGTTACAAATAACAAAGGTATAATTCATTGGATAATGCATTAATGCAATCATTATATCAAAATGAAATAAAAAAAATATAAAACAATATTATTATAAAAAATATTTGATTTTGATATGATTAATTGGAAATTTGTATAAAAAACAATTAATTAAAATATATACATATCAGTGCACTATATTCTTATGAACTCACTAGACGGTTCCATAATAAATAAATCGGTGCGTTTTGAAGTGTCATAGGCATCGTTTCCCATTAATTATGCAAATGCACCAATGCAAACTATTAACAAAAAATGACGTTTTGTAAACAACAAAACGTACAATAATGTTTTTCGTTTCAAAATTTTACAGTGCTCATGTTTAAAATATGCATTGGGACTATAAATATAATGTATGCAACGGTACTTTATGTTTAGTATACACACCTGAGCTTTAAATATAATGTGTGCAACGATGCTTTCATTATAATATCTGCACAGGTACTTGATAAAAATAATTCCGTTGGAATCTCACCTCGAATATTCAAAATTTCACTTCCCTTCGGTGCACATGGTAATAAATGCACCAATACATACTAATTATACAAGCACCAGGGCACACACTATCTTAAAGGCACCAAGGCATGGGATAACATATACGCACTAGGGCACATGATAATTTAAACACACAGGGGCATACAAAAACTAAAAAGAATCGGTTCTTCATACGCAAACAATGTGGAGGCGATGTGTAAAAATTATAAGAGCATCGGTACTATGCATAAAACAAAAAGGAGAAATCGATAAAAAATAATTATAAGCACATCGGTTCTTTTACCTTATATGAACACATTGGGGTAGGTTTGTTAAGGGCGCACCAGTGCGTAATAATTATAAGTGCGGCAATTCTTTTGTCTTATATGAACGCACCAGGGTAGGTTGGTTAAGAGTGCGTTGGTGCATTTTGACAGTAAAAGTACCGAAAAAAAAAACTTTGCTACAACCTTCATCTACCCAAAATGTTTTAGTTATATGGAACATCCATTAAAACCTCTTCTTCAAATAGTGTAGGTTGGAGCAGAGGTTTTTTTGAAAATTTTTCCAAATCTTGTAACTCTAAAAAACTTCTCTTCAAAGTGTTCTCCTTGTAGTGATGTTATGGGGATATTAAGAGAAATGCATTCTTTAGTCAATTGATAAATCTTCGGCAAAGAGGCCCAATTATAGATCATATTCAACAATTCCAAAAACTAAGTCTTAGGGTAAAGAAAATTACATAGGATAATTTTTTCGATCTCTTTATGGTCACTTTCAAGGAGAGCATTAAGCATGAGGTATGTCTCTTTGAACCTAAATCCCTAGAGAAAGCTTTGAGTGTGGAAAGAAAAGTTGAAAGAAAAAATATGGGTACTAGAAGATTGGCTACTAACAACTATAGGGATAAATGTGTTCTCTTTCCTAACCTCACTCAACGTATGAGGTTGACACATCAATAAATGGATGAAAGAAGAGAAAAGGGACTATGTTTCAATTTTGACATCAAGTAAAGTAAGGGGCATAAATGTAGCAAGAAGAAATTATTCTACATAGACTATGAAGAGGAAGAATATCAAGAATTAGAACCATCACAATATCTATAACTAGAAGAGACTACTCCAACCATATATTTTCATGCATTGGATGGCATTGGTACTCTGCAAACCCTCAAGATATAAGGATACATCAAAAACAAAAAGGGAATGTTGTTGATTGATTTAGGTAGTACCCATAACTTATTGATTGCAAATTAGTGAAAATTCTCAATTATTTTGCATTTCCATAACCATAGTTTCAAGAAATGATTGCAGATGGAGGTAAAATAAATTGATCAAAGAAGTGTCATAGTGCTAAGATCAATATGGGGGAGTATTTTTTGGATACTCCCATGATTTCAATCCAAATGGGTGGTGTTGATGTTGTATTAAGGGTGCAATGGTTACAATCATTGGGAACATTGGCTCTTGATTTTCAGGAACTATTCGTGAGATTTTCCTCAGATGGAAAGGAAATTGAACTCAAAGGTATCCAAGGGAAGATATATAAAGTGATAATCTCTAAAACCATCACAAAATTACTCAAAAAGGGACACCATGGTGTAATTTCACAATTGTTCTCACTAAAGGTTCAAACATCTAGACCCTGTGCTCTAGTGGATCTCCAAAAAGTTATCAACAATCATTCCAAGGAATTTGGGGAGATTCCTAAGGGTCTTCCACCTACTCGAGATCATGACCATGCTATTCATTTGCAACTAAGAAGTGTACCACCTATCATCGGGCCTTACAAGTAACCATATGCACAAAAGAGTGATATTGATCATATGATTCAACAAAATGTTAGAGGTTGGCATCATTCAGCCTAGTCAAAGTGTTTTCTCTTCACTAGTGGTGATGGTTACAAAAAAGGATGTTTCATGGAATATGTTTCCATATTATAGACAGCTCAACAAAATGACCATTAATTATTAGTTTCATATTCTTTTCATTGATGAATTATTAGATGAATTGCAAGGAGAAATTTGTTTTACTAAGTTGGATCTCTACTTTGGATATCATCAAATCAAAATGAGGAAAGAAGGCATTCCCAAAACAATCGTTATAACACATGAACGTCATTATGAGTTTTTAGTGATGCCATTTGGCCTTACTAATGCACCTTCAACATTAAAAATATTTATTAATTCTATTTTCAATCCCTTACAAAATTTGTGTTAGTATTTTTTGATGATATACTAATCTACAAAAAATATTGTGAAGAGTGTGTACAATATGTTGATATGGTCTTAAAACTATTGGAAGAGTAACAACTATATGCAAATCCTTCCAAGTGTTCCTTTGGGGTTCAAGAAGTGGAATATGTGGACTATATTGTATCTCATGAAGGTGTTAGAGTTGATCCTAACAAAATTAAAGCTATGATGGAATGGCCAATTCAAAAAACCTTGAACAATGTTAGAGGATTCTTAGGATTGGCAGGATATTCCCACAAGTTTGTCAATAATTATGGTATAACAACACTCTAACAATGTAATTAAATAAGCATGCATTTTATTGGACTCATAAGCAACCAAAGCTTTTGAAAAGCTTAAGGATGTTATGTGTATGACTTCTATCCTAGCCACGCATGACTTCACAAAACCCTTTATTATGGAGTGTGATGCTTCAAGACATGGCATTTGTGTCATTTTAATGCAATAAGGAATGCCCCTTACCTTTGAAAGTAGTTGTATTAAAGGAAGGAGATTACTTAAACCCATTTATGAAAAGGAAATGGTGTCCATATTACATGTAGTTAAGAAATTCCACCCTTACCTAATAAGAAGACACTTAAAGGTAAAAATAGATCATGATAGTTTGAAATAATTATTGGAACAATGATTATATTTAGAAGAGAAAAAAAATGGGTTACAAAAATGTTAGGTTATGACTTTAAAATTATCTACAAAGAAGAAAAACAAAAAATGGTGGCAGATGCACTTTCAAGGAAGGAACAAGACATAGAGGGTTCATTGTGTGCTATTTCCATTTCGAAATATGATTGGTTGGAAGAAGCAAGGATAGAATGGAAGCAATATCAAAAGGTATGAAATATCATTCAACAAATACAAGACCCAAGTGCGTTAGATAAATTTGTGTGGAATTATGATTTACTATGGTATGAAGATCGTTTATATTTATGTAAGAATTCCCAACTCAAACAAAAGGTCCTTTTGGGATTACACACTTATCCTATAGGAGGATATTTAGGGTTCTTGAAAACTTACCACATGATCAAGAAGGACTTTTTCTGAGAAGGTATTAAAACTAATGTTCAAAATATTTTGGTTGAATGTGTGGTCTACAAACAAAATAAGGGAGAGACAACCAAGACCCCATGTCTCCTACAATAATTATCTATACCAACTCAACATTGGGAAGAGGTTTTAATGGATTTTATTACAAGTCTACCCAAGTTTTAAGGAAATAATGTCATCATGGTAGTAGTGGCTCGACTCACAAAGTATGGCTATTTTTTCTCCCTTTCTCATCCTTTTAAATCAAGTATAGTAGCCACGACATTCCTGGAAACAATTCAAAAGTTAGTATTATTGTAAGTGACAAAGATCCATTTTTCATTGGAAATTTTCGGATTGAATTATTTTCTTGCTTGGGTACTCAATTGGCTCACAAGTCCTCTTACCATCCTCAATACGATGGGGAAAATGATATTGTGAATAAATGTATAGAAGGGTATCTTCATTGATTTGCATCTAATAAACAAACACAACAGGTCAAGTGGTTTCCCTTGGAAGAATGGTGGTACAACACATCCTTCCATACTTCATTTAAAATGTTCTCATTTGTGGCACTTTGTGGATATCATCCTCCATCCATATCATTACCCTTGAAAGGGAAAGAAAAGGTTCAAGCAGTGGAGGACCACATATAGCACCAACAATAGGTTCTTAAACTGTTGAAGGAAAACTTGGTTACAACACAAAATAGGATGAAACAACAAGCAGATCAACATCGCAACGAAAGGGAATTTGAAGTGGGGGATTGGGTATATTTTAAGCTACAACCATATAAACAGATGTCCCTCAAGCAATAAAAGAAAAAAAATAATTAGAACACAAGTATTATGGTCCCTATAAGGTGTTGCAAAGGATTGGAATTATGGATCACAACTTCAAGATACATCCATTTTCACATGTACATATAGTCTTCCATGTTTCTAGATTAAAGAAGATAATCAGTGACAAGATCACAATTTAAACTATTTTTCCATAGATCAGTGATTAATGGAAAATCATACTAGAACTAGAAACAATCCTCAAAACAAAGGTTAAGTAGTTGTGAAATCGAGCAATGTTTGAGTACCTCATCAAGTGGAAGAACCTACCAATAAAAGAAGCAACATGGAAAGATGAGTTATTCATGCAGAAACATATGCAACTAATCAAGTGTTTAGGGAAACAAGTGTTTGAAGGGGAGGGGCATGTTAATCCCTAGACAAAACCCCATGTAAATCCCTATATATTGAGTTGTTATATTTTTTTTGTTATATTTCTATTGATGTATTAACAATATTGTTGGATAGACCCTTTAATCGTAAGTGTACCCTTTGTCTCTTATATATATATATATATATATCAAAGAGACCTAGTTTTAGGATCATCTCATCTTGTATATTTGTTCTATTCTAAGAAGATTTTTCCCCCTTGAAGAGGCTTCACATTCATTCTTCTCTCTTTATCAAGTCATGGAGTTACATCTCTCTCTCTCTCTCCCTCTTGGTTGTTTGGTGCATAACAAAAAAAAAATGATAAATATCTTTTGAAGATGAGCTTACCAAATTTGTCTCATTCATGTTGCATGAACATGAGTTGTACAAGTGGGAGTTCTTCCTCTTCTTCCCATCATTTGAACTTCTACCTGCAGCTCTACCAAAACTTCCTCCTTGTATTTCAATACATGTTTTAGATTATCTTGTAACTAAATGAACTTTAGATTTTGCTAATCATCTAGCTAAATCGAATTTTATACCAAAAACTTAACCCGGTACTTGCACGTTTCCCATCTTTCCATTGCATTTTCAATGTTGTCTTGGTATTTTTCTAGATATTCCTTGAAAAAACAAATCAAATATTTTGAGGTTTGGAGTTCACGTTGCAAGTATTCAATATTCTTCTCTCACTTCTATGGATTCTCCCTCAATTGTTGATCCTCTTCATGAATTTTCTCATTGGTGAATTTCAATTCTTCCAACCTTACTTTTTTCAGATCCTTACCCATGGTTTCTTTAATTCAATGTGTTTCTAGTGAGGATGCATTGCTTTCATACTAATATGGTTCGTAATAGCTTATCCAATGGCTAAGTCAATTCACCAGTATAGATGTTATTAAATTTTTTAATAGTGGAAATTAAATGTTCTTTACTATGTTGGTTTATCTAACCTTGTTGTGCACTATTTTTGTCAATTATTATGGTGTAATTTTCTTAATCATGTACAATTTCTATGTTCAAATTTATATTTTAAAATAAAGAATTCAACTCGACAAACCCATGCAATCACATAACATAAAACATAGATGATTTACCTTGGAAACCCAAATGGGAAAACCAACATTGAACATGAGTCCTTATCAACTTCCAAAGAATCTCATGAGGCATTAGATTATTAATCAGTCTTAGCTAGAGCTTTGCTATGCCTATGTCAATGACTCAAGGAAAAAGGAAAGGGAAACACCCTTAATCTAATCTTGAGACACTCAACTAAGAAAAATTGGTGTATAACAAATATTATTGCCTCTTTGAATTATGACCAAGCAATATCAACATTGGCTTCCTCTTTTTTGGAAGAAACACTCACCATCCAAATTGTAGGTGATTTTTTTATTGTGAACAAAACAACAAGTTTGTCCTTCTACTCTAGAATATAGCCTCTAGAAAAAGCTTCAAAGGCCTAGAATGAATTCTCCCTCTCTACATGAATATTTGATCTCCTTCACTTTCAATTGGAAGGATACCTCCTTCTTCCTTGTTGCAGTCTAAACAACTTCCCAAAATGACCTTCAATGACTCAAATGAACCAAGTAAATGTGACTCAAGAATTCAAGCTCTGTGATAGCTTGAATTGAATCTCTTTGTGCTACTCTTATAAGTGTTGGAGCCTTCTCTTATTATCACATAACTAAGAGAGTGGATGAAGAGAATTCTCATTTATTTCCTCTTCCTCTCACAACATAATTAGATTCCCAAAAATCATTTCCTCTCCAAGGATGCAAATTGATCTTTATCGAGGAAAGTTGATTTATTCCAATGGCCAACAATTTCCTCCAATAAATTCCATTTTTTTTATGTTCGTTTTAAATGCCTAGATTGATTCGTTTATGAGGCCATTCACAACACCCAATCAATCTTTACAAGAAAAATGATTCCATTGAGGAAAAGATCAATTGATTTCATGTAGAGGTAAAACTCCTTGTTCATTCATAGGTCTTTTTTTTTTCCAAACTTAACTCTCCTTATGGCCTTTGTTGGGGTCCATCCCCCACTTTTGAAGGCCAATGTATCTTCCTTTTATCTACCTCTGCTTGAAATCCCAATTGTCCCTCCCTTCCAACACTAACCGAGAACCTCTTTGTTTCCTTTATTTTGGTATGTAATGTCTTATTTGTATCCTTGCAATTACCATGTGCCATGTGATGGTTGTTTCAACTGTTGGGGGTTACCATTCTTGAAGGTGGTGAGTTGTGTGAAGATGTGGAAGAAAAATCTATGTGGAGCATGTGTTGTGCAAAGATGATTACATGTGACGATGAAGCCATGTGACTATGAGACCATGCTAAGATGAGGCTCTGTGGTGATGAGGTCACATTGAAGTGAGGTTGTGTGGTGATGAGACCATGTGGAGGTGAGGTTGTGTGGCGATGAGGCCATGTGGAGGTGAGGTTGTGTGGCAATGAAGCCATACAGAGGTGCACTAACACTAGCACTTGTTGTGAGTTAAGGCCATGAAGGAAAATTTAAATGTAAAAATTCTAACCTTAAGTGTTATACAGATGGAAGATTACATTCAATCATCATCACTAAAACCGTAACCTAATTTCTCCTTCAATATACCTATTTTCCATATCACTCTTGTTCAAATATATTTTAATTTTAACTCGCACATTCAATACAAATTAGGTTATGGTCATTGAAATATTCAAATCAAAAGGGATATCATTTAAATATATTACATCAAATGATTATCTTTTTTCTAAATGTAGTGTTGTATATATACTTTATGAAAAATAGTATGTTTATAATAATTAGTGACAATTCACATGGAGAATCTACATATATTGAGAGAAAATCAATTGCAACCAATGTGCACCCTTTATTTTGGAATCATGAGGAAAATTTTCTGGTTTATGTGTCAATAAAGAGAGGAACCAACGATATGACTACTAGGTTGGCGTCTTATTATTTAGCAAATCTAATAGCAGATGAAGATTGGAAGTAGAAAGATTGTGGGAGTAGAAATATTGTGTTTAAAAGATTGGATGATGAAAACTGGGTGCATGTGATAAAGTTCTCAAGTACCACCATCAAAGCATTGTAACTACATGTTTTTAGTAAAGATGGTGTTTGTGTAGAGGATTGGGTTAAAAAAAAGGGGGCATGGGGTTATTAAAAGTCCTATGTAACTACATGTGTTTAGTAAAGATGGTGATGGGGTAGAGGATTGGGTGTGCCACAAAAATAAAAGAGGGGCATAGAATATTCGGTTATTAAAAGTCCTATGGAGAAGTTTGTAGCTGATAGGCAATTAATGTAAGAGAAAATTCTAGAAAGTTCTTTGGGAGCTAAATTGCTTTATGTATTTTATGAGTTAATTTAAAAATGGTTTAAAATTATTAAAAATATATAAACAATGATAACCATTAGTGTCATAGGTTTAATACATTTAATGAATAGAAATCACTTATATATATAGTAAGTTGTGTATGAATTATAACCCTTGTAACTATTCTTATGGCCATAGAATACTATTAAGTTGTGCATGAATTCTAACCCATGTAACTATTATTATGGCGAGAGAATACTATTGATGTCACTCACTCATTGCACTACGACATAAAGGAGAATGTTACTAGAATTATTTTATTTTTTTGGTGTTAAGCAACCCTTTGTACGTGGTTAAATGAATGTTATGTTTATTGTAGTCTCCTTCCTTGAATATTCATATTCAATCCTTGGGATTTTGTGTGAAAGCAAATTTTTAGGGTTGTAATTGTCACTTAATGATAGATCCATGTTTCTCTCACTATATACTATTATTCCTTAGGTTTGGATGTTCACATTACCCAAATTCCTGTTACAGGTATGAAATAACTGAGAGGGGGGGGGGG
>JASDQU010100126.1:293380-379461 GCA_032191745.1 Picea mariana
AAGTATTTTCGCAGGATAGTATATATGCAGCCTGCGTACTATTTTCAAAAGTGTGATTTTGAGAAGCTGACAAGTGTAACTTTTTTCATGAAAATGATCTAAATGAAGAGTTAGATCTTCCATCACCATGTCATTATCATGTCATCATCTCGATAACCAAAAATGTGGATAACACTGCCTCTTGGTAAAGTTCTTGTTTTACGACAGCCTTTCTCTTCTTATCGAAGAAGAATTTATTCGGAGGTAGCTCTTCCATTGTTATAAGCGTTAATTCTTCTTCGAAAACCCAACCTGCGTCTGGGACCTCCTTCGTGGACTGTAGGGGGTAACAGAAACGATGGGATTACCGACCTACTTAGATGATTTCCCTGGAGTAAAAATCGAGCTTGGCTCGCTTGGAGGGTTGGAAGTCTCGGCTTCCTGTTTCGGGCCCCCCATTTTCTCTTTCTTGTCCTGGTGTTCTTCTTGACCGAGTGCTAAATCTTTGGAGCCTTCAGTTTCTGTTTGTTGCACCTCTACGGTCGTTGGATTCTCACCCCGTAATACTGGGGGAAGGCAGCTCCGTCGATATTCTAGGAATTTGAAAACATCGGCCCTCTCTTCGGGAGACAAGGCTTGTATCCGAGCCAAAACCTCGACATAAGATCTCGCGCCTCAGAAAATGTCATCATGAGGCGAATTCTCGTGCTCAAAGCTTTTAAGACCACAACTAGCCAAGTGATTACTCATGACCCTATGTGGATCGTGTTTCTTGAATTCAATGTGAAGCAATTTAATATCTTCCAAGGTTGCTACCTCGGCCTTTGCATGCCCAAAATCTAATAAAGAATAGGTAGTTAAATGAATGGGGAAAGGTGGTCATACCTTCTTTGAAAATCCTTTAAGCTCTTTTCTTATGCCACCAATCATGGTTTGCCTGGCGATCTCGTGACAAGCCATCCTATCGGGTATAAATAATGGTAGAGCATGTGGAGGGACAGAAGCACCGAAAACCCTAATGTATGAAAATTCTTCCTCCACGTACCAGTCGGCCACACTGCTCAAATTGGTCACGATGCTATATGAGATCCTGGGTGGTGGATTACTGAAGATGGTGACATGCATCGGTACCATTACCCAATTGAAAATTTCATATATGAAATTTGAAGCCTTGTCCTCCCAAAGCTTTGAATGGTAGACGTGGATAGGCTCAGCATCCAATGGATCCCAGCTCCAGCTCATTAAGGGAAAAGGTGTCATGAAACACATGGCATCCATGATGTATGCAGACATAAAGAATGAAGCAACCTTCCCGCTCGCCCTCTGCGTCCGATATTCTGTAATCCGACTGGTCAGACTATCTGACAACAGTTTGGCCTGGTAGAAGGAACAGCCTTCCGTGACTGTATGCATCAGAGGCACCCATGGGAGGAAAAAATGTGTGGTGTCTTCCCTACCATACAATCTACAGATCATCATTGCTATGTATTTGAACTGTGGTTCCAAAGAAGATATGGAATAAATTATGTTTCTATCGGCCCTAAACTTCGCGGGGTGTGAGACCCAATCCTTCATCAAATCAGATAAGCTTTTACCATATTGCTCACATTCCTTCTGTTTAAAATCCTCCAGAAACTCATCATTGTATGTGAAGTTCGACGTGGGTGGAAACTTGTACATCGCCTGTAATTGTTCTAGTTTAAAGGTCCCAATAGTGACCTTATGCTCGTTGATGATGGTTCTAGTCAGGATATCTACATGGTCTAGTGCCCATTGGATCATGTCATAGTAAGGAAGAAGACGTGGCTTGGCCGCTACTTTATGCATTTTTGCTTGGATGACAATCTTGTATTTGGTGGCCAAGTCATCCTTCTCATTATCACTGGAGTCATCTGAATAGTTCACCAACTCGAACTGCAGAACCTCAAAGATGTATAACCAGGTTCTGATAGAATCAATGCTTCAGGGTGAAGTATCAAAAATGTTATCTGAGCCTTGCCCTGAAATCTCAGCACTTGCCTTGGACGCTTTTCATGGGGCCATGACGGGGGATTCTGATTTAGCTCTCCTACGATAAAAATATGTATACATACAGAAATCAGTTTGCTGAGGAAATCTTCTCTACGTAAAATAGAAATGAGTTTTGTGACACTGAAGAAAAAGATCTAAATCTTCGACCATTTAAAACCTCGACGTCCTTATGAACAGAACGGTCAAATCATTTTTAGAGATAGATTTAGCAATAAAAACCATATCCTTACTTGTCGCTTCACCTCATTTCCAATTAATGCCATAAATTTTGACGGTTCGTGACACAAGTTGGCGCAAGGAAAATTTAAATTTACCTCATAGACTGTGCATATTATTTTTTTCATTAAACGTTGACTAAGCTGGCTTAGCTTCTTTAATTAGGCTTTCTTAAACTTTAATCAACCTTTCTGCATTCACCGTATCGGGAGTTTTCACTCTAACCTTTCGAGCCTCTAAAACCCGAGATCGCGATGATTAGATTTAGTTAAGAAAGAACGTAAACAGGATTAAGTGTTTAATTAATCATGTTTTAATTTATATCGTGACTTCGTGACTCAGGGCTTCGAAGGTATAGTTTCCGAAAGGAGTGTATGCCAAGTCGAAAAATCTCGAGATCACGATGATGTGATCTATTTAAACCAGAAGGTAAACCGGATTAAGTGTTTTAATTAATTAATATTTGAGCAATATCGCGACTTCACCACTCGGGGTTTCGAAGGTATAACTTTTGGGAGTCGCGTATGCCGAGTCGTGAAATTCCGACAGACTTTAACCATGGTCAAAACTAACCACCCCTAAAACTAACCCAGGTTACTTATGTAAAAGTCTCGCGGCTTCAACTATCGGAGTTATGACGGTAATGTTTTGGAGAGAGTGAACGTCGAGACGTGAAATCCCGATAGCACTTGACTAGGGTTTAAATAATTTTACTCTCATCTTTAACCTGAGTTAAGATTTTTTTAAAAATTCGCGACCTCGCACATAGGGGCTTGTAAATCTTGTGACTTGTAACTCCTGAAGCGCGATATCCCAAGGTACAAAAAGTAAAAAAAAAAAATTAACGATAAAAGGTGGTGACTTATGAAACATAACATCCTTCACTATTTCGCATGTCAGGACTACTGAGATTTTTAGTTGGTAAATGTCACGAAGCGAAAGAGAACTTAAAGACTGACATTTTATTTTAAAAAATACATTTAAACCAGTTGAAAAAGGTGGCTCCAACTAGGGATCTCGTCTTCCTGCAAGACGGGAAGAATAGTAGACCACGTGCCTGTATTGGGTAAATGGAGTCAATGGCTTTATTCCAATGAAATTGTTCCTAGGAAAAGGATACAGAGAGAAAAAGAGATTTCATCTTTTACTTGTGAAAATATTTTCAAAACTCAAATACGTTTCACACTCAGCTACAGTCCCTTTCACAACTTTCTCTTTCTCTTTACTGAATTTAGGTCTGCATTAGGACAATCAAGACAATCCTAGGAAATCCAACAGATCTTGTGGCTTTTGGTTTGCATCAAACGAAGTTTATTACATGTTTTTAATCAGGGAGCCTTGTCTAAACTTAGGATGTAGATCCGGTTTCGAGAAAAATTGGTTACCAGAGTAGAGTGAGATTCACGTATAATAGCCTTACAGATATCTCAGACATTGCTTCACTGCCAGCGGGCCTGTTCAGTACCCTGGTGAAGTTATCTGGCCCTTTTTACTGAATTTCCTTTCAATGAAAGGATCGACCTTAGATTGATCCAGCTCCATCCTATAAATTTTATTTGACAATTCCTTAATTATCCTAGCCATATCATCCATTTTGTCGTCTGTGGATCTATTAGACCCTAAGGGTCTGGCTTGTTCCCTGAAACATCTGGTTTCTTGGTTTCCCATTTCTACCTTAGCTTTCAATTTTCCAGAAGCCATCATGTTAGATTCGATTTCCACAGCATCATCCTACATTCGGGTTAGGGTAGCCCCTCTTCCTTCTCTTAAGAGAAGGGTGAAATCGGGTTCGAAAGCTCCTGCGAAGGTTACTTTGGTTGTAGGTTGGGATGGTTTAACTTTGGCTAGGATTTTATTATACAGCTTATTAAATATTTGAATAAATTCCATAACTATTTCTGAATTCTTTTTCTTTAAAGATCTGAACTCGGTCAAATAATACAAGTGGTCTTTCCTTTTGCCCCACTGTCTAAGGAAGGCATCTTCTAGGGCATCATAGGATAATATTGATCCTACGGGTAGGATTCTAAACTAGGTTTGTACCTGTCCTTCGAAAGTTTGAAAAAACAGCCTCGAATACACTTCTTCATGCTCAAGACCTAGGATATCCGCGAACTGATCAAAAAAGTGTATATGTTCGGTTGCGGTCAAGTCTCCTTCTCCTGTAAACTTAGGTAGGTTTTTTATATAATTTTCAAGAAGGTCATGAAGAGGGACAGGTAGAACCAAAGGTGCATATCTTGCAGCCACTTTAGCGAAAACTCTAGGAGGGGGGAGAGGCCCTTGGCCTCCTACTCCTCCTCCTGGAGCCCCACCACCTCCTAAAACCCCTCCACCTCCAAAAACCCCTCCACCTCCTCCTCCAGAGGCTGCCATTGGTACTACTGGATAGGGAAACGGTGTATTGTATAGGGGGTTCTGGAACACTAAAAGTGAATCTTTAGCTTCTTCGTGAGACAAGAAAACCAAAGATGGGTGATAAGTGATGCGAGGACTTGGCTCTTTGGATTTGCAAGAAATGTAATTAGGGGAACCCGTGGGCATGTAATCTGAGTGTAAGGTATACTCTCCAAGATTTGGTGAGGTCATGAGATCTAACTGAAAAGTTGGCGGGATATCGATCTCTGATAAATCCACTRCAGGGTTTTTACCTCTGTATATGTCAGCGGTTATCGAACGGGTTTCACCTTTAATCTCAGAGAGATCTAAAATTGGATTGATGGTTTGGGGAGGGAAACTGTGCGAATTTGAAGGTTCAAATTAGCTCTTGATMTTGGGTTGTGGGTACTTAAGCTGGTAGACTACAATAGTTGGCTTAAGGGGACCTCTAGTTTTCAGTATTTTTTCGGGATCGAAAACAGGCGTGGTCTGTTTGCACTCTAGGTTTTTTCTGGTATTCCTTCGACCGGATGCCATCTTATTTTAATTGTGGAGTCACCAAGTGAAAGATAAGAAAATCCTTTAAAGGGTGTTCACTCTTTGTTCACTATCAAAGGGTGAAACTTGCGAGAATGT
Organism: Picea mariana; assembly: GCA_032191745.1. Lineage (NCBI taxonomy): Eukaryota > Viridiplantae > Streptophyta > Pinopsida > Pinales > Pinaceae > Picea > Picea mariana. Next base: position 298,622 of record JASDQU010100126.1, read on the forward strand.
CATTCTTCCCAGGGAAAAGGTTTTGTAACTTCGTTCCCCGGCAACGGCGCCAAAAAGATGTTGTTCTGGAGTCTGCACCTAAGGCTTAGAAGGTACAGTGTCTAGGCATCCTAAAGTGAGTGAAGAGTAATAAGGAGGAGAGCATCAACCTTCGGGAAAGGAAGCTAAGGCTGATTTCCAGGTTGTCGTTGTCTAGCCTCCAATTGTTCCTGGATGTTTATATCTCGCTCAATCGTAGCCCATGAATGCTCAAGTTCTACCCAGGTATAGCTTGTTTTAAGAATAGTATCAAAAAGGTTCAAAGTGATATGTGTTTGGTCCGATAAACCGGGCTCAATGTTAGGTTGTCTTACAACAGGGACAGTCATAGAGGAACAATGAAAGTAAAGGAAAGTTTCAAAGTTTTAGGTGTTGTCTCAATTCGATCGTATAAAAGAGAACTATCTGATTTAATGTTAAAGATAAATTACAAACCAAAGGCCTTTTCCCATAACTGTGTTATCTAGTAAATAATTGGTGTGTGTGAAAAAGTGAGAAAAACATAAAGCTGTTTATAATACGAGGCTCCTATTAAGGGAGAATCTCGCCCTGTAAACAGAAGAAGAAAAAGGTGAGAAGAAATCTGACGAATGTATAAAACATGAAAATCTAATGAGTCCACAGGTCTTGTACCTATTGATAGCTGATACAGAGGAAAAACTATAAAATATATAGACAATTAAAATTAATCACCACAGTAGAGGTTTTACTAAATTGCAGTGTAACATTCATCAAACATATATGTGTGAAATGAAATTGAACAAGAAATCAAAGAGGAAACAAACTCATAGCACAATCTTGACAGAATCAGGAGTCTTCGGATTGCTTTGTATTAATATTCAAAAAGGAGAGTCTCTATTACAATCGACCAAAATAGGTCCAGCCATTGTTCTTTCTTCAAAATGCATATTTATACAAATTTCTATAGTCTGGAATCTCAATCATTCCAGAGGCTTTCAGTTACAACAAAGGAGATTAAACGTTTCAGTTCTTTGTTTCTATCCTTATTTGGTACTTGAAACCTGCCTCTTCACATGCTCTGTGCAAATGACGCACTTCTCCACCAGCTGGGATATCAACTTAGAAGGTTCTGCTTGATTATTGGCCTCGAAAGTGTAACAATCCTTCGCCAATTGTGGCAATTTTCCTTCCACCTGTTGGTCTTTGGTGTTGATAGAACATAATTGTACACTCAGTTTAATTAGCCATTTATCTATTTGGACTATATCCGCCTGGGTTATTTGTGATATTTCAGCCAATTCTCTTTCTTCATTTTCCTTGATCTTGAGCAGATGCTTGGTTGTATTGATCTGGCCCAGTATTTCAGTGTTGCTTTCATCATCGGAACCCAAACAACTTCTGTCTAGAAAATCAAAGGTTTCTTCACAAGATTTTCTTACCTATTTAGCTTTTTGTCTGCCTTCGGATATGTCATGCTCCCATTCTTTCAACAAGATGTTACCTCGAGTTTGCTCTGAGATAGAAAACCTGGAACTACTGCATGTTTCCCTTGTTGTCGTGGCTATAATAGCCTCCTGGAAAGAAACCCAAGCCGCCCCAGCGTCTTTTTCTCTGAGAGTGAGGTTTTCCAATACTCGATCAATGAGTTGGAAGTTGTTTTGAATCATTTCCACCTTAGCAAGTAGACCTTGTTGAGCTACCAACACTCTTTTTCTAATTTCTATAGCTTGGGATTGAAATATCCCGATATTGATTACTTGGCTTTTGGCGAAGACTAATTTGGCTTGTAGCTGCTCTATCATTTCTCCTTGTTGGCCTACCTGTATCTGACTTGTCTGAGCCATCAGCTGTGTATATTCGAGATCAGCTTTGAGCCACTCAATTTCCTTTTGATCATCTACTCTAGCTTGTTCCAAACTGTATTCACCTGATCTTTGGCAGCAGCCTCTGTTGTAGCTAGTTTAGCCTCTAATGTTTTGATCAAGCGATTTTTTCGCTTCAGCTGATCCTTTAGGGTCCCGACTGAATATTGGTTCGCTATAGCGAAAGCCCCCAATGTTCCCGCTATTTGAGTTGCAAATTCCTCCTTTTTCATAGCTCTCCCATCAGTTAAAATTTTAAATTTCTTTGATACTGTACCTGCCTCTTGGTAAAGTTCTTGTTTCACGACAGCCTTTCTCTTCTTATTGAAGAAGAATTCATTCATAGGTAGCTCGTCCATTGTTATAGGTGTTAATTCTTCGCCAAAAACCCAACCTGCGTCTGGGACCCCCTTTGTGGACTGTAGGGGGGTAACAGAAACGATGGGATTGCCGACCTGCTTAGATGGTTTCCCTGGAGTAACAACTAAGGTTGGCTCACTTGGAGGGTTCAAAGTCTCGGCTTCCTGCTTGGGGCCCCCCATTTTCTCTTTCTTGTCCTGGTGTTCTTCTTGACCGGGTGCTGAATCTTTGGATCCTTCGGCTTCCGTTTGCTGCACCTCTGCGGTCGTTGGATTCTCACCCCGTAATACTGGGGGAAGGCATCTCTGCCGATGTTCTTGGAATTTGAAAACATCGGCCCTCTCTTCAGGTGATAGGGCTTGTATCTAAGACAAAACCTCGGCATAAGATCTCGCGCCTCGGAAAATGTCATCATGAGGCGAATTCTCGTGCTCAAATATTTTAAGACCACAACTAGCCAAGTGATTACTCACGACCCTGTGTGGATCATGTTTCTTGAATTCAATGTGAACCAATTTAATATCTTCCAAGGCTACTGCCTTGTCCTTTGCATGCCTGAAATCTAATAAAGAATAGGTAGTTAAACGAATGGGGAAAGGTGGCCATACCTTCTTTGAAAATCCTTTAAGCTCTTTGCTTATGCCACCAATCACAGTTTTCCTGGCGATCTCGCAACAAGCCAGCCTATCGGGTATAAATAATGGTAGAGCATGCGGAGGGACAGAAGCACCAAAAACCCTGATGTATGAAAATTCTTCCTCCACGTACCAGTCGGCCACACTGCTCAAATTGGATGCAATGCTATCTGAGATCCTGGGTGGTGGATTATCGAAGATGGTGACATGCATCGGTACCATTACCCAATTGAAAATTTCATATATGAAATCTGAAGCCTTGTCCTCCCAAATCTTTGAATGGTAGACGTGGATAGGCTCAGCATCCGATGGAGCCCAACTCCAACTCATTAAGGGAAAATGCATCATGAAAGACATGACGTCCATAATGTATGTCACCATAAAGAATGAAGCGGCCTTCCCGCTCGCCCTCTGCGTCCGATATTCTGTAATCCGACCAGTCAAACTATCTGACAACAGTTTGGCCCAGTCGAAGGAACAGCCTTCCATGATTGTATGCATCAGAGGCACCCATGGGAGGAAAAAATGTGTGGTGTCTTCCCTCCCATACAATCTATAGGTCATCATTGCTATGTATTTGAACTGTGGTTCCAAAGAAGATATGGAATAAATTTCGTTGCTATCGGCCTTGAACTTCGCGAGGTGTGAGATCCGATCCTTGATCAAATCAAATAAGCTTTTGTCATATTGATCGCATTCCTTCTATTTAAAATCCTCCATAAACTCGTCATTGTATGTGAAGTTCGACGTGGGTGGCAACTTGTACATCGCCTGTAACTGTTCTAGTCTAAAGGTCCCAATAGTGACCTTCTGCTCATTGATGATGGTTCTGGTCGGGATATCTACATGGTCTAGTGCCCATCAGATCATGTCATAGTAAGGAAGAATACGTGGACTGGCCACTACTTTATGCATTTCTACTTGGACGACAATATTGTATTTGGTGGCCAAGTCGTCCTTCTCATTATCACTGAAGTCATCTGAACAGTTCACCAACTCGGACTGCAGAACCTCGGAGATGTATGACCAGGTTCTGAAAGAATCAATGCTTCGGGGTGAAGTATCAGAAACGTTATCTGATCCTTTCCATGAAATCTCAGCACTTGCCTTGGACGCTTTTCATGGGGCCATGACGGGGGATTTTGATTTAGCTCTCCTGCGATAAAAATATGTATACATACAGAAATCAGTTTGCTAAGGAAAACTTCTCTGTGTAAAATAGAAATGAGCTTTGTGACACTGAAGAAAAAGATCTATATCTTCGACCATTTAAAACCTCGACGTCCTTATGAATAGAATGATCAAATCATTTTTAGAGACAGATTTAGCAATAAAAACCATATCCTTACTTGTCGCTTCGCCTCATTTCCAATTAATGCCATAAATTTCGATGGTTCGTGTCACAAGTTGGCACAAGGAAAATTTAAATTTACCTCATAGACTGTGCATATTATTTTTTGCATTAAACACTATTTAAGCTAGCTTAGCGTCTTTAATTAGGCTCTCTTAAACTTTAATCAACCTTTCTACATTCGTCGTATTGGGAGTTTTCACTCTAACCTTTCGAGCCTCTAAAACCCGAGATCGTGATGATTAGATTTAGTTAAGCAAGAAAGTAAACAGGATTAAGTGTTTAATTAATCATGTTTTAATTTATATCGTGACATCGTGACTCGGGGCTTCGAAGGTATAGTTTCTGAGAAGAGCGTATGCCGAGTCACGAAATCCTGAGATCACGATGATGTGATCTATTTAAACCAAAAGGTAAACCGGATTAAGTGTTTTAATTAATTAATATTTGAGCAATATCGTGACTTCACCACTCAGGTTTTCGAAGGTATAGCTTTTGGGAGGCGCGTATGCTGAGTCGTGAAATCCCGACAGACTTTAACCATGGTCAAAACTAATCACCCCTGAAACTAACCCGGGTTACTTATGTAAAAGTCTCACGGATTCACCTATCGGAGTTATGACGGTAATGTTTTGGAGAGAGTGAATGCTGAGACGCGAAATCCCGACAACAATTGACCGGGGTTTAAAGAATTTTACTCTCAGCTTTAATCTGAGGTAAGCTTTTAAAAAAATTTCGTGACCTTGCACATCGGGGCTTGTAAATCTTGTGACTTGTAAATCTCGAAGCACGATATCCCGAGGTACAAAATGTAAACAATTTCATTTAACGATAAAATGTGGTGACTTATGAAACATAACATCCTTCGCTATTTCGCATGTCAGGACTATTGAGATTTTTAGTTGGTAAATGTCACGAAGCGAAAGAGAACTTAAAGACCAACATTTGATTTTAAAAAATACATTTAAACCAATTGAAAAAGGCGGCTCCAACAAAGTGTATATGCCAAAAGGGTCCAAGGCCCATACCAATTCATGTGAGATTGCTTTAAGGCCCTAGTAAAATTTAACCAAACGACCCCGTGTTGGCATGTTTACAGGAAGAGTTGCTTGTCATTGATGGAAAGAACAACAACGATGATGGAATGTTTATAGGAAGAGTGTTCTTATCATTGATGGCAAGAACAACAATGGAAAACAGGAAAGAAAAAAATAACAGCAGCGGCGATGGAAAACAAGAACAGCGAAGACGAGACCCGTAGGAGAAGGTTCGGAGGCTGGAACCTTTGAATACTTAGAAAATACTCTAAGTTGGAATAAATCATAAGCTCAGGAGGAGGAGTGACAGTGGCCCTTAGATCAGAGTCCAGACAGGAGAAGCGCGCAGAAGAGGAGAATAGATCTCAGTTGTTGGATCTGAGTGTGAAGGACCAGCAACCGTTAGATCCAGTGGATTTGCAAAGAGGATAAGATCAGGAGTCATTCAACACCCCAAATATGTCAAGGAATCCTGGTCATCCATTGAGGCAGGACACATGACGAGAGATCAACATTGCACTGATTCACAAGTTGAGAAGTCAGAGATAGGAGAAGTGAAAAACTTGCAAAGTCTGAGTTCTCGAAGGAGATATCTGGATCGTTGGATTGAGGATTGACCTGGGTCGTTGATCGGACAAGAAATAAAATGTGAAGTCTCGAAGTACAAAGAGGAGATCTAGGCCATTGGATCTCAGAGCATCGTGGACTGTTGATCTGGTAAGTAGAGAGTCGGGGTTCGAGTCTTGGAAGAAAGGCGTGATTTGACGTCTAATGTCACGAAATGAGAACTCCCAAAATATAGAAGGTTATCACAGTCATTGATCGAGGAAGGATTGTGGGTCGTTTATCTAACGCAAACGTGAGTTTGGGAATCGGAAGAAGGGAGGTGAGCTAACATTCAACATCGCGAAGCACGTAGTCGCGAAATGCAAAGAGGAGATCTCGACCGTTGGATCACAGAGAGATATGGACCGTTGATCTGGGAATCTCTTGAAAGTTAGGCATGTGGTCACAGCCATGGTCACATCAGCGAAGGTTAAGGGAGGAACTAGCACATCGCTAGGCTCCACATCGAATTTCATGAGTTGGGAAAATCGAGGAAACTCACAGCTAAATATCCGATGTGTGAAGTCATGAATCACCCTCTTGCTTGGCCCCTAGTCACAGCCAAGGTCACATCAACGGAAGATTGAGGAAGGATCTAGTGTTTCTAGGCTCCACCGCGAAGTTTCACAAGTTGGGAGAATCGAGGCAACTCGCAGAAAATAATCTGAAATGTGAAGTCATGAAGGGTCATTCTGGTTGATGAGTGATCACAGTTGGTGGTCATGTGAATGAAATGAGATTAGCAAGAAAAGATAGCACCCACTGTAAAGTTTTTCTCAGGAAAGGAAAAGGTTCCAAAGGGATGAGCGTGCAGAGGTTCTCTCAATAACTGTTATAACGGAGTGATTGTATCTTTCAGAGAATTCGAGGAGTTGCAGGGTGATCACCAGAGGATCTGAAGAGTCTCTAGGTAATCGCCAGTGGAATGAAGACTCATCATAGAGACGATTGACATATGAAAAAGCGTCGAAGACTGTAACTGCCAGAGAAGCCAAAGAATCTCATAATAACGGCCACTGATGAAGAACAGACTCAACATAATCGCTAGAGAGGACGAAGAGTTAGGTGTATGATCTGGCAGGGGACTTGGCATGATAAATATATGTAGAAAAAAGAAGATATGGTGCTTCTATTGAGATTTATTCATGCGGGTAGAAGCATGCTATGCATAGCAGCTGAAACACACAGAAGAGGAGTAGCGCATAGAATGGAAATGTTGCACAGAACATAAAGCGCAGAAGAAATACATAGAATAAAAATGCATATCTGAGAGAGGAATAAAAAACCTAGGTGCACCTGTAGAGATAGAGCAGAAGAACAGAAATCTCAAGAAGATGCGAGAAGGAAGTCATTGATGCAGGCAGAGAAGAGTAGTGTAGCAAAATAGTGATGAGACTAGTAAGCCATTGACAAACACTATATCACTGTAATAATTTTCTGTAATGAAGTTTTTATAATCAGGGTGGTAGGGAGGTGCAAGGGAGGAATTTTGTCCTTAGAGTTTCAAGTGGGTGCTTGAACACAAGGAGTCGTAGCTTCCATCTGGTTGCACCTAGAAAAACTAGGGTGGTAGGGAGGTGCAAGGGAGGAGTGTTGTCCTCATAGTTTCAAGTGGGTTCTTGAACACCGGGAGTTGTAGCATCCATCTGGTTGCATCCAGAAAAACCAGGGTGGTAGGTTGGTTCAAGGGAGAACTATTTTTCTCTATTATACAGGTTGGTGCCTGTGTGACTGGAAGTTGGTGCTTCCATCCAGTTGGTGCTTCCTTCTAGTGGGTGCTAGAGAAACCAGAGAATTGGTGCTCTCAGCAAGTTGCTTCTTGTAAAATAGAGGTGGTAGTCTCAAAAGGAGTTGATGCTCATAAGAATGATAATGTATAGAAAATAAATACTACTTATCATATCAAGAAGAAGAGGTTTTTCCCTTTATGGGTTTCCTAAGGAAATGTATGTCTCTATATATTTCATGTGTGTGATTGATGTTGAATATTCTATTGCTTACTTCTCTGCATTATTGTGATCATCATTGAGTGTTATGTAAAGAGTTTAAAATGGGCATAATTGTTTAAGCATAGTAACAAATGATTCACCCCCCCCCCTCTCAGTTGTCCAACAATTGGTATCAGAGCCAATTCCTTTTATCTAAGGGTATATCCTAGAGCTTAAACATGACTAGACATGAAGGAACTTCAACCAATAAGGCCCCCTTGTTCAATGGAACAAACTTTTCCTTCTGAAAAGTTAAGATGAGAACCTACATAATGGATTTAGGTGCAGATGTTTGGGATGTGGTAGAGACTGGTTATGTAAAGATGGTTGTTCTAGCTTCTAAGGAGGACAAGCTAGAATTCAGCTTCAACTCTAAGGCTATGAATGTTATTCTGAGTGGGCTTGTAGAAGCAAAATTTGTAAAAGTATGCACTTAGAATCTGCCAAAGAAATGTGGGACAAACTCATTAGCAGTTATGAAGGTAATGAGAAGGTAAAGGAAGACAAGCTTCAAACCTATAGAGTACATCTTGAACAGATAAAGATGAAATAGGATGAAACTGTTGGGAAGTAGTTTCTGAGAGTTGAAGAACTAGTAAATGCAATGAAAGGACTTGGTGAAAAAATTGAGGAAGCTTGTTTAGTTCAGAAAATTTTGAGATCTTTGCCAGATAGGTTCAACCCAAAGGTCTCTGCTATAAAATAACTTAATGATCTAAAATATTTTCATTTTGATCAACTTCTAGGAACCTTGACTGCATATGAAATGAGGATAGTTAAATATAAACCCACCTCTAGATAAGCATCATTTAAAGCAGATAAGAATGAGGATTCTGAGCCTAATGAAATTGAAGCAAAATTTGTGAGAAGACTAAAGAAAGGATCAAGAAGGTACCAAGGCAAACTTCCCTTCAAATGTTTCAACTATGGTAAGATAAGTCATTTTTCATCTAAGTGTCCTCACAAAAGAAAGGATCGGACATATGATGATGAAGAGAAGGACAAACACAAGAAGGTCTATAAAGAGAATAATTTTAAGAAGAAAATCCTTTGTGTAAACAATGATGATGATCCCTCAGATGATGAAAGCAGTGAATCTTCTATTTAAGATAATGTTAGTGACTTTATGCTAATGGCCAAAGAGGATTATGATAATTAAAGCACAGGAAGTGATGTTAATGATGAAGAAGTTATGGTTGAATTGGAAGGAGAACTGATCAGCCCCCTAGAAGAAATTGCTAGACTCGGATCTAAGAAGAAAAAGCAAAAACAATTGTTGATACAGTTCGAGAAAGACAGTAAAAAACCTAATGAACAATTTTCCTTACTAAAAGTGGAATTAGAAGAGGCAAATAAAATAGAGGACATTCTGAAACAGCAGTTATAAGAGAAGAAGGCAAGATGTGAAGCTTTGGAAGAAGAGGTAGTAAAAACCAAAAAAGAGATGGAGAAGTTTACAGCATTGTATCTCCAAAATATTCCAAGCATTAAAGCCTCAGCAGAACTAAACAACATTCTGAGAAAACAGAGATCTCCTTTGTTGAAGACTGGTTTAGGTTATGTAAGTGGTTGAAGCAGCAAACAGCCAGAAAACAAAGATCCAGTAAAGATGATCAATTTCCAAGTCAGTAGACAATCATACCATGTGAGTACTATGCCACTAAAAGATAATCAAGACAAGATGATCCCTGATCAAAAAAAAAGATATCAAAATATCGAGCAACAAATGCCAAGAAGAAGGCCATCCTTCAGGTACCAAAATTTATTCCATGGTTACTATTTTTACTGTTCTAATTTTGGTCATAAGATTGCAAATTGTCAAATTAAGCTTAGAGACATGCAACTAAGGAGGTCAAGATATAAACAATATTTGCAACATAGAACTAAGCAGCCAATGAGTAGACAATGTAGAACAAATCACTTTGATCTATTGCACAATGAGCTCGAATGTTATAACTATCATAACTTCGGCCACAAAGTTGCAAACTTCCATCTGAAGAATTACAAGGCAGATCCAAGGATAAATCTGTTAGCTAGAAATGCCAGCACATGGAAAAATAAAGATAGTGAAAAATGTGGTCTAGTACTTTCAGCTCAAAAACAAAAAGACCCCTGGTATATATATAGTGGATGTTCCAAGCACATGACTGGAGACAAGAATAAGTTAATGTCTATAAGAAAAAGCAAAATTGGAAATGTAACCTTTAGAAATGATGAACCAGGTAAAATCAAGGGTAAAGGGATGGTCAGTTTGAGTAATGGTAAAGGAAAATCCCAAGATGTTCTACTTGTATATGGGATGAAACATAATTTTCTCTATGTAAGTCAAATGTGTGACAGAGGATGTGAAGTAGTATTCACCTCCAAAGATTTTAAGATAAAGTCTGTAAACTCAGGACAAGTGGTGGCTAAAGGCATAAGGACATAAAATAATGCATATGTGTTGAAAGAAGATAGAAAAGAGTGTCATCTAAGAAAACATGATGAAAGTTGGTTATGGCATAGGATACTTGGACATATAAACTTTGACCACTTAATCAAGCTCAAAAATGTTAAGGCGGTAAAATATATTCCAAGAATATCAAAGCCACAAGATTATGTGTGTAAACCTTGCCAAGTAGAAAAGCTAACCAGGACACAGTTTAAATCCAAAATCTCTACTTCAATAGAGAAACCACTCCAATTAGTTCATATGGATTTATGTGGACCATCAAGACAGGAAGGCATAGGGAAGGAAAACTAATTTATGATGATCATTGATGACTACTCCAGACTCACTTGGGTTTATTTTCTCAAAGAAAAAGCTAAAGAATTTGAGAAATTTAAAATATTCAAGGCTTTAACTGAGAATCAAGCAGGCAACAAGATAAAGGCAGTAACATCAGACAGAAGAGGAGAATTTATGTCTAGTGATTTCAAGGAATTATGTGATAAACAAGGGATCAAGAGAGAATACACAATCCCAGGAACTCCACAACAAAATGGAGTAGTTGAGAGGCAAAACAGAGCAGTTCATCAAATGGCTAGGTCAATTATGAATGAGAAGAACATTGGTCAAACTTACTAGGTAGAAGCAATACACACAATAGTCCATATTCTTAACAAAGCCCACCTCGGACCACATAGTGACAAGACACCTTACGAAATGTGGTATGGAAGACCTGCTTCAATCAAACACTTCAAAGTATTTGGGATTAAGTGCTACATAAAGAATAATAATGAAAATATTGTCAAGTATGATGATAGGGCTGATGAAGGCGTCTTCTTAGGATATTCTACCAATAGTAAAGGATATAGATGCTTTAATAAAAGATTTCATAAATTAGTTGATTTCATTGGTTTAAAGGTTGATGAAGGAGTCCCAGTAAGAGAGGTGAGAAATATTGAGTCTACTACAGAGGACACAATTGAATCTGAAGATGAACAGTTTCAAGAATCAGATGGAGAAGAGACGCCCAGACAAGAAGAGTCGGGACAACAATTAGCATCAAATCCTTCCTCCATAATTACTCAAAAGAATCATCCTGAAAGTCAGATAATTGGTGAGAAAGACAAAGGTGTACAAACCAGGAGAAGGATAATCAAAGACACCGAGCAATCACATATAGCCTTCATATCCATGGTGGAACCTAAGAACTTTAATGAAGCCAGTAAAGACATAAATTGGTTAAAATCAATGAATGAGGAACTGCACCAGATTGAAAAGAATGACACTTGGGAACTCGTTCCTAGGCCAGCAAATAAAAATGTAATAGGATCCAAATGGGTCTACAAAAACAAGATGAATGAGCAAGGAAATATTGTAAGAAATAAGGCTAGATTGGTCTGCAAAGGATATGCTCAAATAGAAGGACTGGATTTTGATGAAACTTTTACGCCCGTAGCAAGATTATAAGCTATTATAATTTTTCTTGCCTATGCTTGTCATAAACAATTTAAATTCTATCAAATGGATGTCAAGTCAGCTTTTCTAAATGGAGATCTAAAATAAGAATCCTATACAGAACAACCAGAGGGTTTCCAACTATCAGATAACCCTGAATTTGTCTACAAGATGAAGAAAGCCTTATCTCGGTTGAAACAAGCTCCTCGTGCCTGGTATTATAGACTGTATAAGTATCTTCAAGATAAAAGTTTCAAGAGAGGAACAATTGACAGCAATCTATATATCAAAACAGAGGGTAATGATTTCCTCATTGTGTTGGTCTATGTATATGACATCATCTTCAGAAGCAATAATGCTTCATTGGTACAATGGTTTTCTTCTGCCATGCAGTCTGAATTTGAAATGTCTATGATAGGGGAACTGTCATTTTTTTTTGGTCTGCAGATTACTCAGAGGTCTGAAGGAATATTTCCTTCTCAGGAAAAATATATAAAAGAGATGTTGAAAAGGTTTCAAATGGAATATTCTACACCTATGAGCACACCTATGGTCACTGGATGCAAGTTAAGCAAGGATGATGACTCACCTGATGTTGATCATATTTCATATAGGTATATGATAGGAAACCTATTGTACATCACAACATCCCATTCAGATATAATGTATGTTGTTGGAATGGTAGGAAGGTATCAGGTTTCACCTAAATAGAGTCATTTGTTAGTTGTCAAAAGAATATTCAGATACTTGAAAGGAACAATGAAATATGGCTTATGGTATCCTAAGAATGAGAATTTTCAACTATCAGTTTATTCAGATATTGATTGGACCAACTGCGTGGATGAAAGGAAAATCACGAGTGGAGGTGCATTCTTCTTAGGAGATTCCCTTGTAGCATGGTTGAGAAAGAAGCAAGGTTCCATTTCCTTATCAACTACAAAAGCTGAATGAATTGCAGCTGCCACTTGTTGTACCCAAGTATTGTGGATGATTCGGACACTTGCAGACTTAGAGGTAAAATATAATGCACCGATCCCAATTCATTGTGATAATACTAGTGCAATTAGTGTGTCAAAGAATCCTATATTTCACTCCAAGACAAAACATATACCCATCAAGTATCACTTCTTGAGGGAACAGGTGACCAACACTGTTGTTTCTTTGTGTTATATTCTATCCAAAGATGAAATTGTTGATATCTTCACTAAACCACTTGTAAAAGCTCAATTTGAGTATCTACACCAGAAGTTGGGCATGACCCCGTTATCAAGCTAAATAGTCTATCTGATCGGGGGGAGTTTGTGTTGGTAGAATATATGATACCTCCGAAAAGTACTGAAACAACTCAGGGGGAGCATGTTTTCTTTGAAATTGATGTCAAAGGGGGAGAAGGTGTGGTATGGATGCTACAGTTGGAGCTCTAAGTAGAACAGTTCAGTCTTTCAAGATTGCCATCAATGCCAAAGGGGGATATTGTTGGCATGTTTACAGGCAGAGTTGCTTGTCATTGATGGTAGGAACAGTAGTGATGATGGCATGTTTACAAGCAGAGTGTGCTTTTCATTGATGGCAAGAATAGTGATGGAAAATAGAAAAGAAAAAAAGAACAGCAGCGGCGATGGAAAACAAGAACAGAGAAGACAAGACTCGGAGGAGAAGGTTCAGAGGCCGAAACCTTTGAATACTTATAAAATATTCTAAGTTGGAAGAAATCGTAAGCTCTGGAGGAGGACCGAAAGTGGTCTTCGAATCAAATTCCAGACAAGAGGAGTGCACAGAAGAGGAGAACAGATCTCAGTCATTGGATCTAAGTGTGAAGAACCAGAAACCATTAGATCCAATGGAGTTGCAAGGAGGATAATCCCAGGAGTCATTCAACACCCCAAAGCTGTGAAGAAATCATGGTCATNGTGGCGAGCGATCAGCATTGTGCTGATTCGCAAGTCGAAAAATCAGAGATAGGAGAAGCGAAAAACTCACGAAGTCCGAGTTCTCGAAGGAGAGATCTGGACCATTGGCTCAAGGACTGACCTGGGTCGTTGATCGGACAAGAACTAAAATGTGAAGTCTCAAAGTACGAAGAGGATATCTGGGTCGTCGGATCTCAGAGCATCATGGACCGTTGATCTGGTAAGCAGAGAGTCGGGGTTCAGGTCATGGAAGAAAGGCGTGAGTTGATGTATGATGTCACAAAACGTGAAATCCCAAAATATAAAAGGTGATCACAATCGTTGATCAAGGAAGGATTGTGGGTTGTTGATTTGATGAAAGCACGAGTTCGAGAATCGAAATAAGGGAGGTGATCCAACTTTCAACATCGTGAAGCACGTACTCATGAAACGTGAAGAAGAGATATTGATTGTTGGATCACGGAGAGATATGGATAGTTGATCTAGGAAGTGCTCAGAATTTAGGCATGTGGTCACAGCCATGGTCACATTAGCGAAGGTTAAGGGAGGGGATAGCACATCGCTAGGGTCCACTTCGGATTTCATGAGTTGGGAGAATCGAGGCAACTCGTAGCTGAATATCTGATGTGCAAAGTTGTGAAGCACCCTCTTTCTTAGCCTCTGGTCACAACCAAGGTCACATCAGCGGAAGATTGAGGAAGGAGATAGCATTGCTAGGCTCCACCGTGGAGTTTCATGAGTTGGGAGAATCGAAGCAAATCGTAGCAGATAATCTGAAATGAGAAGTCGTGAAGGGTCATTCTGGTTGATGAGTGGTCACCGTCGGTGGTCATGTGAAAGGGAGGGGCTTAGCAAGAAACACTAGTGCCCACTGTGAAGTTTTTCTCAGGAAAGGAAAAGGCGCCAAAGTGATGAGAACATAGAGGTTCTCTCAGTAACTGCTAGAATAGAGTGATTGTATCTACCAGAGAATTCGAGGAGCTACAGGGTGATCACTAGAGGAGCTGAAGAGTCTCAAGGTAACTTCCAGTGGAATGAAGACTCATCATAGAGATGATTGACAGATGGAAAAGTGTCAAAGACTGTAACTTCCAGAGAAGCCAAAGAATCTCATAATAACAGCCACTGATGAAGAACATATTCAGCATAATCACCAAAGAGGATGAAGAGTTAGGTGTATGATCTAGTAGAGGACTCGGCATGATAAATATACCCAGAATAGAGAAGAGATAGAGCTTTTGTTGAGAGTTATTCATGCGGGTAGAAGCATGCTATGCGCAACAGCTAAAATGCACAAAAGACGTGTAGCACATAGAATGGAAATGTTGCACAGAGCATAAAGCGTAGAATAAAGACATAGAACAAAAATGCATATCTGAGAGAGGAAGAGAAAGTAGAGGTGTGCATGCAGAGATAGAGAAGAAGGACAAAAATCTCAAGATGATGTGAGTAGGAAGTCATTGATGCAAGCAGAGCAGAGCAGTGTAGAAGAACAATGATGAGACTGGTAAGCCATTGACAAACACTGTATCATTGTAATAAGTTTTTGTAACGAAGTTTTTATAATCAAGGTGGTAGGGAGGTGCAAGGGAGGACTGTTGTCCTCAAAGTTTCAAGTGGGTGCTTGAACACAGGGAGCCGTAGCTTCCATCTGGTTGCAGCCAGAAAAACCAGAGTGGTAGGGAGGTGCAAGGGAGGACTGTTATCCTCAGAGTTTCAAGTGGGTTCTTGAACACAGGGATTCATAGCTTCCATCTAGTTATAGCCAGAAAAACCAGGGTGGTAGGGTGGTGCAAGGGAGAAATATTATTCTATGTTATACATGTTGGTGTCTGTGTGACTGTAAGTTGGTGCTTCCATCCAGTTGGTGTTGGAACACTCAGGGAGTTGGTGCTTCCATCCAGTTGGTGTTGGAACACTCAGGGAGTTGGTGCTTCCTTCTAGTGGGTGCTAGAGAAACCAAAGAGTTGGTGCTCTCAGCAAGTTGTTGCTTGTAAAACAGAGATGGTAGCCTCAAAAGGAGTTGGTGCTCATAAGAATGATAATGTATAGTAAATAAATACTACTTATCATATCAAGAAGAAGATATTTTTTCCTTTATGGGTTTCCTCAGGAAATATCTATCTCTGTATATTTCAAGTGTGTGATTGATGTTGAATATTCTATTACTTGCTTCCCTACATTATTGTGATCATCATTGAGTGTTCTGTAAAGATTTTAAAATGGGCATAATTGTTTAATCACGGTAACAACTTATTCACCCCCCCCCCTCCTCTCAGTTGTCCAACACCCCGAACTCCTCTGCAATCCACAATTTTGTGTGAGTCTTCCATTCATGTGACCAAATATTGGTTTTGGTGGAGTCCCCAATCAGACTAATATAAAACAGGCCCTTGTCATGTAAGTTCTAAATAAGCACATCAAGAATAATATGTGCTCATCCACTCTGTGTCCAATGGTTTGTACCCAAATTCACTTTTTTCCCATTACCCACGATCCAGGCTAAGCCATCCCCAATGACCTCAAATGAGTTTATCATTGCTTTCCAAAGGATGTAAGACCCGGGGTGCTTTTTTATTGGGTGTCTGATCCAATCCTATAATGTTGATCATCAGATGTATTTTTGAGTGACCACTTGAGTCCATAAATTCTTTGTAGAAAGTAATCTCCAAACCAATTTGTTTGCCAAGGCTTTTTCAAATGGGAAGATGTTTTTTAGCCCCAAACCCCCAAGAATTTTTAGGATTTCTAAAGTAGATGATATGACCTAGGGGATGACCTATTTATCCTTATTCCCATCCCACATAAATATAGAACAATTTTTCTTAATCCTCTTAGGTATCCATTTTGGAATCCAAGCTAAAGACATCCAATACAATGGAATAGCCTTGAGTACTAATTTCAACAGAATTAGTTGATCAGCTCTAGACAGCCACCCATGACTCCATATGCTTATCCTCTTCTCTAATTTCCCTAAAAACCACTTCCAGTCTATCTTCTTATAGCTATTTGGTTTTATGTTAAAACCTAAATACTTTATCCCTTCATCCATATGTTTTATCTCGAATGGAAATAAGGATCTATATACGTGTATTTAATCCTCCTCCATATTTTGAAAGTATATCATGGATTTCCTTTAATTTATCTGCATCCCAGTTGCTTGGCCAAAAAGAGTTAAAATGCTATAAATCTTTTATGCATCCACTCTATACCCATTACAAAAAATCATAACATCATCCAAAAGAAATAGATGGGATATTCATAGGGATGTGGAGATCTCAATTCCACCAAATTCCCTATTGGATCTTGTTGATTCCAGAGCCATGTTGAGTTCTTCTGCTACTAGAAGGAAACGGAGTGGGGACAAAGAAAATCCTTGATGAATACCTCTTTCTGCCTGGAAAAAAGTGGAGGTTGAACCATTGATCAAAACCGCAAAAGAGGCAGTGGATATACAACGCATCACCCATCTGATAAAATCAACCTCAAAACCTAAATGATTAAGGAGTATTCTGATATAGATCCAATTAACTCGATCATAGTATTTAGAAAGGTCTATTTTGAGCATTGTTCCTTTAATATTATTCATTTTCATAGAGTGGATTCCTTCTTGTGCAACTCCAATAGCTTCCTGAATTTGGCATCCCTCCAAAAATCTGAATTGTTCCTTTGAAATTGACTTCGAAAAAATATTCTTTATTCTTTTGGCTATCACCTTTGCACAATTTTATATATGAAATTGCAAAGAGATGGGCCTAAATTCATTCATATCCTGTGGAGTATCAGTATTGGGGATGAGGGAAATAAAGGTTGAGTTCATAGGGGGATGTAGGTGTCCCTCCTTGTGTGATTCTTCAACCACTGCCAGTAAATCCTTCCCTAAAGTTTCATAGAACCCCAAATAAAATTCTACAGTCCAACCATCCGACCCAGGGATTTTTTTCTTATGAAAAATATGAAGAAATTCTTGAATTTCATCTTCAGTCACCTCCTCCATCAAAAATTTGTTTTATTTGTCATTTTTGAAATGAGGGAAGGGGGTCTCTAATCGAATTATATCAGAAATATTTACTTCAGTTGAAGCTTTGAATAAGTTCTGAAAATGACTTTTCCCTAACTGGGACATGTCCTGAAAATATGACACTTTATTTCCCTGAGGACCTGTCAGACTCCAGATTGTATTCATGATTTTCCTCCCATTAGAAAAATCCTGGAAATTTTTTGTATTTTCATCCCCACTCTTCATCCATATCTCCTTGCTTTTTTTCCTCCAAAATTGCTCCTGATCAAGTAAGAGTTGTCTCTTTTTTTTTCTAGAGACAAAAGGGCCTCTTTCGATTCTGGGGACTGGTACCCTTCACCATAAGATTCATATATGACATGCAGTTCTTCCTCAACATCCTTGAGATCCATTTCATCCCTATCCCTTTTTTATTTTCCCATATAACCACTTCCTTTTTAACTTGCTTCAAAATTGAGGAAAAATGAACCTGTGTTGCCACACCACCATTCAGATCAAAAGGGACCCAACATCTTTTGACCAGTGTTTAGAAACTTTCCTCCTTTAGCTATGCTGGATTAAATTTGAAGGGACTAGGGGGATTTCCTAGACCACCGAAAATTTCAAAGAAAATTGGAGTGATATGATTCACCTCCACACCCAATCCAATGTCTGATGAGTTTGGGTTGTAACTAATATTTTTAGAAACCAAGAATCAGTCCAATATCTTAGCGATTATGTCATCCCTTGTTCTTCTATTATGCCAATTAGGGATAAATTTTAAAGGGAAAAAATCTAAGAGACCAACCTCTAAGAGAGAGTGATGGAATAAGTATGTAAGTTGATCCACTCATGCTCTTTGACCCCATACCTCTTCTACCCCCAAGGAGAAATTGAGGTATCCCCCAATGATCACATTGTCTTTTGTAATAAAATATTTCTGAAGCAATGAGAACCAGTAAGGAAACCTATATTGATATGGCCTGTAAATATTTAGGAAAGTAAAGGACCTTCCCATATCATCACATATTATCTCAACACCTAGGCCTGATTCAAAACCCCAAGAATTTTGCATCTTGACCTTATTTTTGTTCCATCCAATTTCTAACCCTCTTGACCTTCCTTTGGCATCCAACCCTATGAAAGACTAGAGAGGGAAAAAATATTCCAAAAGAGACACAACATCTTGACTTTCCCCCAGGGTTTCTTGTAATAGAAGAATGCCAGGGTCATGAGAGGAAACCATCCTCTTGAGAGCATATTTTTTAGCAAGGCTTGCCAAACCCCTACAATTGTGAGATATCACTTTCATGGAGGAACTCCTTCTTGGGGCTTCATTTCTCTAAGCACCCAAAAAATGGACAGCTTTTTACCTGCTGCCACATCTGCTAAGGATTTATTCTAAGATTTGGAGAGAAAGGATCTTTGACCCCATCCCTTCGGGATAAATTCTAGCCCAGGGTGTTTTCATAAACCAACCATGCCCAGTCGCGAGGAACACATCACCTGGTGATTCTTGAGATTGTAAATAATTGGTTCTTCAACAGAGTCCATGGACGACTCTGAATCCCTAGGAGAAATTTTGGGAGAGGGAGGGTTTGTGGCCACCTCTGGCAGACAAAGCGTTTGTGTTTGTGCACGGGTGGGCAAGGGAAGAGAGTGTTTTCTTTCTAGGGTCAGAGAGAGGGAGTGGAAGGGACCGATCCAACATTTTCCAAGAACTAAAAGTGAATTTTTCATAAAAATAATGGACTGTGAAGACATAAAAGACATACACTATGGGGAGATATCTAGACACGGTCGATTGTCATTCAAGAATATTTCCAACAAGGGGACAAATCGGCCCCTGCTTGTATCCATAGATGCAAAAGTGAGTTGTGTAGTGGGCATCCAAATGATTGAGGGAGCCTCCTCATTCGCCCAATCCTGAACTATTTGCTCCTCCTCCTGGTGAATACCTTTATCTGTAACTAAGGACGCTCCTCTTGCTTGAGCCTCCGGGATAATCCGCTTCTCAGCAGACCCAGCTCTCGATTTCTTGGCTCTGAAGGGAAGTGGGAACTGACTGACAATATTCCCTTATCTATGGCATATTCGGCATCATAAGGTAACTCCCTCATAATATAGCCTATGTTTGAAGGTCTTCCCTCCAAAAACTAGTTCCAATTCCTCCTCTAATCCTTCCCGAAGGTTTATCTGAATTAATATATGTGCAACCACATACTCATCAGATGCTAAGAAATACATATATGCGTCAATAAAATACCCTAATGTGTTCCTGATCAATTTGAAAATATCCTTAGTCCAAAGTTCCAGTGGAAGACATGGTAGTCGGACCCAAATGGGCACAACATCCATGCCCTCTGACCCAACGTCAAATGACGACGACCAGATATTAAGGTATACCAAAGTTGAATCCACTCTCCAAGGAGAATTTAGAACCCATTTTGCATCCTCATGCTTTGCAAACTTAAAAGAAAACCCACCTCAAGCCAAAACCCTCACTGCCAACACATACCCTAGGTGGCCCATCCAATGTTTCGTTGCCTGATACTTAAGATATTTGGAACTTATCCTCCTACTTTGAACATTCCCCACTACCATCGAAGTCGACAAATCCAACACATGACCCATGGTAACATCCTCACCTAGGACGATCCTTGTCAGAGAACTTTTGGGATGAAGACATTTATTTTTTCTCTTTCATGAAGAAGAGGAATGCACCTAAGTATTTGAAAGTACATTCACCCCTGATGATAGAAACCCTCTGAAATCCCCAAGTGTGACTCTGGATGAGGCACAGACAGAACCGAGTCCATAGGTAGAGAATGCATTAGGAGTGAATCCTTAAAATCATTCAAGGCTAAATGATCTTAACTAACCCCTTGTGAAAATAGGGGACCAATAATTTAAATAACCCCTTGTGAAAATAGGGGACCAATTGTTTGATTATGTGAAAAAAATCATGAGTGTTGAGTCCAGCTAATATCTCCAAAGCCCCCTGGATCCTAAAGTCCCAGCCTCCAAGAATATCATGTTGGTGACACTTCCACCCAAGAGGAGAAAGGGTAATCCCATCGTATAGTGTCAGTCGGTTCAGATGCACCAAAAAAATGTCCTTCGTCATACACTGCACCCTCGTGAACACGAAGAGAAAGAGATGGATCGGGCCCAGATAAATATGAAAACCATAATGAGGAAAGCGGCGGGGAGACAAAACATGTTGACAAACTAGATCCCAAATCCTCACTCCTACTAGACGAGGCACAACATGTGATGGGATGAGTGCCAGATGGCATCCCCCAAATGTCGACACCCTCCAATGGATCCATCCTGAAGTCTACTAGCTCTTCTTCGTCTACCCAATCGTCAGCTAACTGCATCATCACCTTCCTTAACCAACTGCATCCCTGGAAAACCTTAATACCAAAAGCAGTTTAACCCTCACCACTTCTAGGGTTTTCACAGTCTAACTCTGCCATCAATAATCAATACCAGAGGTTAATATTAGTAATAAGGAATAAACCCTAGAATAATAATGATGAATGACATTGTTATTCTTTAGAGCTTGATATTTATATTGGATAAATAAAAAAATTATTCTCGATAGCTATTGTTTGGATAAAAATTATTGTATTGGATGAATGTCATTGTTATTCTTTAGAGCTTGATATTTATATTGGATGAATAACATTTGTATTCTCGAAAGTTATTGTTTGGATAAAATGATTGTATTGGAAGAATATCATTGTTATTCTTTAGAGCTTGATATTTATATTGGATGAATAACATTGTTATTCTCCATAGCTATTGTTTGGATAAAAATGATTCATTGTTATTCTTTAGAGCTTGATATTTATATTGGATGAATAACAATATTATTCTTGATAGTTATTGTTTGGATAAAAATGGTTGTATTGGATGAATGTCATTGTGATTCTTTAGACATTGTTATTCTGGATAGCTATTGTTTGGATAAAAATGATTGTATTGGATAAATGTCATTTTTATTATTTAGAGTGTGATATTTATATTGGATGAATAACATTTTTATTATCGATAGCTTTTGTTTGGATAAAAATGATTGTATTGTATGAATATCATTCTTATTCTTTAGAGCTTGATATTTTTATTGGATGAATAACATTGTTATTCTCGATAGTTATTGTTTGGATAAAAGTGATTGTGTTGGACGAATAACATTGTTATTTTCGATAGTTATTGTTTCGATAAAAATGATTGTATTGGATAAATTCCATTGTTATTCTTTAGAGCTTGATATTTATATTGGATGAATAACATTGTTATTCTCGATAGCTATTGTTTGGATAAAAATGATTGTGCTGGATGGATGCCATTGTTTTTCTTTAGAGTTTGATATTTATATTGGATGAATAACATTGTTATTCTCTATAGTTATTGTTTGGATAAAAATTATTGTGGTGGATGAATGTCATCGTTATTCTTTAGAACTTGATATTTATATTTGATGAATAACATTGTTATTCTTGATAGCGATTGTTTGAATAAAAATGATTGTATAAGATGAATGCCATTGTTATTCTTTAAAGTTTGATATTTTTATTAGATGAATAACGTTGTTATTCTTGATAACTATTGTTTGGATAAAAATGATTATATTAAACGAATCATTATTATTCTTTAGAGGTTGATATTTATATTAGATGAATAACATTATTATTCTCGATGGCTATTGTTTTGGATAAAAATGATTCATAGTTATTTTTTAAAACTTGATATTTATATAGGATAAATAACATTATTATTCTCAATAACTAGATTCAATTATTATTCTTTAGAATCATAATTTTATATTGATGTGATTTAATATTATCATTATCTTTTTAAATATAAATACTTGAGATTAAAAAAAAAAAACATAAAATATCGTTATTCTTTAAAGCCATGTCTTTATTCTTTAAAGCTATATGCCATTGTTGTTATCTAGAGATGGATATTCATATTAATTGGATATCATTAATTTTTTTTAATAAATTCTAATATTAGTCGAATCTTATTATTATTCTTTAAATCCAAATACTCTTATTTGTAAAATGTCATCCTTACTTTTTACATATGAATGCTTGTATTTTTCATATACATTGTTATTGTTTAGAGTTAGAAATTATTGTTTGTAAAATTTCATCCTTACTTTTTACATATGAATGCTTGTATTGCTCCTATACCATTGTTATTGTTTAGAGTTAGAAATTCATACTATTTAGATATCATTTTTATCTTTATTGTTATTGTTTAGAGTTAGAAATTCATTCTATTTAGATGCTATTTTTATCTTTAGATACATACTTTCATATTTACTAAATGTCAATGTCATAGTTATTCTTAGAGTTATTGTATACCATTATCATTATTTAGAATTAAATGTAATTGTTATTTAGATGCCATTTTTATTTTTATTGTTATTGTTTAGAATTAGAAATTCATTCTATTTAGATGCCATTTTTATCTTTAGATACATACTTTCATATTTATTAAATGTCAATGTTATAGTTATTTTTAGAGTTATTGTATATCATTATTATTATTTAGAATTAAATTTCATTGTTATTGTTTATGAATAACAATGAAATTTAATTGTTATTTTTTAAATTTAAATATGGTTAATATTAATTTAATATTGTAATTATTTTTTTATTTTTTTTATTTAGGAGAATTGATAATTTGTTGGGATTATTTGGGTGAGGTCCAGGTTCAAATTTAGTTGGGTGTTATTATAAATCCTAGGTTAGTGTTAATAGCCCGCAAGCCAGTATATAGCGAAAAATTTATAACTTAGCAAGGACCAAGACATCCAAAGACACACTCGCAAGGAAGCCCCACTCAAAAGAAACACACATCCTTTAACCTTATCATAACAAACCATCAAATCACTTATAAAAATTGAAATTGAATGAGAAAAAAAACAAATAAACTTTCCAACCACCCAACCTATAAACCTTGAACATCATTATACTTTTATATACAATACAAATACTTGTTGTTAATAAAAACTCATAAAACACCTCCCTAAATGATTCATAGAATAAAAACCCCATAAAAAAACCTCCCTAAATGATTCATAGGGATGTAGCAGTGCACATTGTCTCCTCAACTAAAAGAAGAAAAGAAGAGTTTAAATACCTATGACATACTTGTTATTTCATTATGATATTCAAAGTGATACTACTCATCATTATGAAGTAATCTATCCTAAATGTGAAAATTATTTTCTATTAATAATGTGTGAAACTGTGTAGGAGTATCATAATGGGCTAGCATATTATATTAGGAAATGTAGGATTGCATTATTGATGTAACACTGCAAGAGATAAATTTTCGGACTATTATTATTGTTATCGATAGTAAATCTTAGATATAGGGTATATTGTGTTATTAGTGTATTATAATGGATTAGTATATTATATGAGGCATGTAGGATTGTATTATTGATATAATATTATAAGAGGTAAATTTTTGGACTACTATTATTGATGGTAAATCTTAGACATGGAGTATACTAGGTAATTAGTATATTTATAACAATTTAAATTTAAATATAATTGATTATAAAATTATTAGCTAAATCTTGTAAATATATCTATGTGTTAATTCATAATAACAATTAAACTATTGTGCTAAATCAAAAAGTAGGTAACTAAACCAACAAAAGGTTTCATAGTTTGATTATATGAAATCAATATAAATTACAATAAAACATGATAATCCTAAATATACACAATGTATATCAAATATATGTATGGAGTGGAACTCCTAAAAGTATTATTATGATGAGTTACACATTAACTTTTTAATTAATACAGAAGAACTCCAAATAATCAAAATACATCCAAATCAATGTGTGTAATTATGACTATATTGGCCTCTTATATATACTAGTTCTTACTCATTATCTATGTAGATTCATTACTTGGCTAACCTATTATTTACATATGCATTTGACTCCTTATTTAATTATTTACCCTGATTAATATCATTACCTGCATTACATAGTACGTCTCATTGGAAAGTTTTGTCCTCAATTCTTTGTATTTAAGATTTTGCATATGATTGAGCTAAGTAATAGGATTTATTCCCATTTTTATCTCGTATTACCACTGTTGATTACCCATCTATCCATAATTAATTATTGTTGGAATCAATATTTGATAATTTGATATTTCTTAGTGTCTTATTTTCCTTCGATTCCATGCCTTATTGTAATTTTTCCAATTTGTTATAGTTGTTGGTCCCTGATATATCTTGTTGCACATTTATTCCTTGACCTCTATTTATGCACATATTGTTGATTCCACCATATTATTCTTTGGACTCGGGCATAATATTCTACATTTTTTTGTCTTTCTTGGTAATGAGGATCTAGATAAGGCTCAACCTTCTATGGTTTTATGTCATTTTCCACATCCTTATCATAAATATTATTTTTGTGTTCAATGAGACACTCTACCCTTTATTCTTGATAGTTTATTATTCTTTCTTTGGAGACAATACCATGTTTACATCTTCAAGATGGAGATGTACTTATTTAAGCATTTTTTTTTTGAGCTTTTTTTTTTTCTCTTCCTTTTATCTTTGATTTTATATTGTGATCCCAACCATTAATTTAATAGTCCTTTTCCAATTCTTATTTGCATTTTCATTGATTTTATATTATGATTCCCACCATTAATTTAATCATATTTTTCTATTCTTATTTTCATTTCCAATTTAACTTTATTGATATTTAGGGTTTCTTCAACATTTTTACTAATTTATTTTTTTTATATTTTAATAGTCTCTTCATCTATAATCTTTACTTATGCCTTTGATAAATGTTTTTCACATTCTCGACACCATGAAAAAGGTTTTGATTATGATTACACAACCTATTTATTTATCCATCTTTCTTTCTCCATTCTTCATTTTAGGCATCCTTTTTATTCTTCAATTTCCTTATCATTTCTTCTTTTAAGTCTTTAACCTCCTTAATATGTGTTTGATTAAAAGATTGTAACTTCAAGAGTTGATTATATTATCAGGCATGTTAATTTTTAGATCTATTCAATTCATCTCTTCATTTTCTTGATGTCTCATAATTTTATTTATATTATCCATTTATTTAGTAATGTTTTTTAAACTTTGTCTCAATTATATTATTTATTTATATCGAGATTATGCTACTAATCAAGGGAACCATCCTAAAAAATCCATCCTTATGATCTCATGATGTAATAATGAAGAATTTTCCCTTATAATATAATATTCAACCATTTTCCAAAATAAATTCCATCTTTATCTCCACTAAATAAGGTATTTCCATCTATTCTTACCTTAAACATGTGTGGTTTTATTGAAACCACTCCATTCCAATATAAGAAATTCGCAATGGTTAGTTCCCCAAATGATAAACCCATACTTTTTGCGTATGTATTCTCTTCTTTGTCCTTATTTAAACACCTTTTGAATCACCCGAATCATACATTATAATCAAAAGTAATGATCATTTTTAAGTTAACTTACCATTTTAAGTCGTTCTCTGGGGAATGATTTGCAATTCAACCTTGTACCAATTATATCTCCTATTTTAACTCAAAAGGTGATTGTTTTTCAACTTGTAATAGGCTTAAATGTCTTCCCCTGAATGCCACATGTATTTCTTAAATTGGATTTTTGGATTTTCCAAGAGGAAGTTAGGGCCTCTTTATTAAATTGTTTTGTTTTTTCTTGGGAGAGCAAGGTTTTATAAACAATAAATATGTAAATTTGTTCCTAAAAATTTCAACTTTTGGAATTGAAACCCTACTCAAATTTCTTTCATATTCTAATTCGATCTCCCTACAACTAGAAATTTGCAATATTTAGATAATTGTAATTTAGTGAACCTTACTAATTTTAGCAAGGTCTCATGACTATATCAAAACCATAATTTGTATAGGTTGTAACTATAATCTTCCTATGCCTAGGATATAAAATTTTGATTAGGATAGTATGTATTACACTTTTATTTGGCACCATAAGCTAAGGTATATGAAGAAGACCAAAATACATTATCAAGTCACAAATATTTTTTCACAAATCATTTAATAAGAAAAAAGATATTCACATAATAATTCAAATATTTGGAAACTACAATAATTCTTGAGAACATTTAGTTTATGAAAGATGAAATCATTTAATAAGAAAAAAGATATTCACATAATAATTCAAATATTTGGAAACTATAATAATTCTTGAGAACATTTAGTTTATGAAAGATGAAAGGTTTGTATGAAGATAAGTCTTTAGAACATTTAGTTTATGAAAGATGAAAGGTTTGCATGAAGGTAATGCAAGGATCTTATCTTAATTTTTTGTATGCATGCAACCTATGGTTAGCTAGATCTTATCTTCAATCTTTTCATGCCATGCAACCTATGGTTAGATCGATATTATCTTTATTTTTTTCATTCCATGCAACTTATTGTTATCTCCTCAAGAATATATAAGTATGAGAGCCAAATATTAGAGAGGAGATTCATTATGCTAGAGAAATAGAGAGGGGTGATGGAGTGGCTAAGGAGGATCATTGGGATCTTGGAGCCAAGAAGAGACTTCAATCAGGAACTCAAAGTAAAAATGTGATTGATGTAATGGTTCTTCATTTCTTAATATAGATCTATATCGTTTTCCCCTCCATTATTTGTTATATTAAATTCTATGTACAATTTAATGGCAGATATGTTCTTTCTTGAGTACTAGGTCTATTACACACCAAAATGTCACACTTAAGTATCACATCCATTTACACCTAAGTTTTGCAAGTGTCGTAAAGTGTTGTATGCACCTTAATACGTGTCGCATGCACTTTTTCAAGTGTCGTATGCACCTTAATAAGTATCGAATACACTTTAATAAGTGTCACAACACCTTGGCACCATGAAAGAACATTTGTCACAATCCCTAGTCAGTGTGGAGGAGAAATATATCATATGAAGGTAAAAATACTATGTGCACATGAATTATTCATTATTATTCATAAAATGGAAATTAATTTAGTGTGAGAATCCACCTCACATTTAGATTCCTAATCTCAATGAGAAGTTGAGAATCTCATGGATGGTTGAGAGATTTTCTCAAACCAATATCCTAATTTGATGGATCTTGAGAGATATTTCCTCCTTAAAATCCTTGAGAGATATTTTATCCCTAAAATCCTTGAGAGATATGTTATCCCTATAAATCTTGGAGATCCCAATTCAGTCGATCTAGTGAGTGATATTCTCCATGGTGGTTAAGCCTCTAAATCCTATATAATGAGGGCATTCCAAGGTGAAAAGGGGAAGATTTTAGGTGTCAATCCTTTGATCCCGGGAGAAAGAATTCATTGAAGTATCATCATTTTGATCTCAATATTTTCATGCAAGGGTTGGACGAGGAGATATTGGAGAATATTGCAGCGACATCAACTTGATTTGTAAGTTCCTTCTTTTGTCTTTCCATTAATATTAACTTGGCCTATTCCTTTAATTATGATTGTTCATTGTAATTTCTATGCTTAAGTCAAATCAGGTATAGATAGATATGTTTTATATAATAACATAGAGTAGGAGAAAGGATTTCTTTGTTGTTCATCACAAGTCCCGACTCACGCTAAGGAGCTTGGAGATCAATCCTGAAGCTTGGAGTAGCAAGGAAAAACATCGAAACAAGGTACATCACATTCTTTCCCATTCTCATTTTGATTAGTTATGAACTAGATCTATAAGGAAAGTAGCAACCATTTGTTTACTTATGTATTTGGACCAAAGAAGGGGTCTTGGTACAAAGGGGATCTTAACCTGTCCATGGGGTAAGATTTCTCATAACAGAAAAATGGTGACTCCACTGGGGAATGGACTTTGACAAGTCTTTTCTTTGGTTTGACTTGAATCCTTGTTTATGATTAGATATTGTTTGTTTGATGCTTTATTCTTAGTCATTTCCCCTTCCCTCATATTCATCAAGAAGTTTACAAAGTCATTGACTGAGTCTCTGCTGAGTTTAAGCATTTTTGTGATTTTTTCAAGCACTTTCCAGAACCAACACTCCCCTGCAGTGGTTATTAGAGTGTCACTGGCCTGACTCGAGCTCTCCCCTGGTCACTTAGGGAGAACCATAGTGATATTTTCCTTTCGTAACAGGGGTGCCAGTCTCTCTTTTTAGGTGGATTCATGAAGTTCTGCTTTGTTTTACTCAGTCTGTTGTTGATAGGATTTTATCCCAAAGTCTTTAGATTTGTATTTGACTTTGTTTTAATTGAGAAATTCACTTTCATCACTCATTTCATTTCCTTATTTGAGTTTTCAAATTATCCTAATCGTGAAATTGTATGGTCCCCTTGGGTTAACAATATCCCTTGGTTCATCCTACCTTTCAGTTGTTTGATCTTGGTCTTTCAAATTTTTCATATTGCTTGTTTGTTTATAAGTTTTCATCAACTAGAGTTTGCAAAGGTTGTTTGGTATTGAGTCATTTTTGTCTTCGTTTAAACATCTCACTTTTTTCATGATTAGGACTCTCTTGTTTGTCGCAACCCGGCTTTGAACGTTGATTCTTGTTGCTCATTTTTTAGGATTTTTTCAAGAGTGATTGTCTTCCTTCTCGTTTACATATTTTGAGTCTTTGATTGAACAAGCTATCTCACACTTGGCCTCTTTCAGTTCTCATCATTTTTTGAGTGCACTTTGTCTGGTTTCTTTTTTTTTCCTCTTATTTCTTTGTGTCAAACATTGATCTCTTTCATTTCACTTGAAAGTTAAGAAGTAGAAAAGTTTGCATATCTCATTGCATATGTAATCGAACAAAGAATTTTTTGCACTTTTAGGAAATTAGTTTTGGTACATATTTGGAAAAGAGCTAGTTTTTCATTTGGATTTCAGAAACATTTGCTTGGTAGTTTCGCATCATCTTGCCCCCAGAAATTGAAAATTTGCATAGTTTTGAGTACTTTCATGTGTTTAGAATAATAGAACTCCTCTCCTTCCCATACATAGAATTCATCGAAAAGAAAGAATTGCATCTTGTTCTTTTGCATTCAATTGGAGTTGAGTCTCACACATAATCAGTTTCATCTCCGTGAAATTTCTGAGTAAAAATTCATTAAAATCAACCGCATGTTAATGAAATACACTAGACATTTTTTTTTTTAGCACACCAATAGTAGCACGTGATTAGGGTCTTTGGACTAGGTAAAATGAGTAAATCATCCAAGACTACTAAACAGGTTGTAGAACACTAAAGAGTGAACAAATCCAACTTTCATATAAGCATAGTTGGGAACCCCCTCTAACAAAGGGGATAAACATGAGGTTATGTGCAGAATAGAAGCATAGATTACCCCTTCAAAGCTTGACCAATCATAGTGGAAAGATCGTATATTGGGGGTTTTTCTTGAGAAACCACTGGTTTCATTTGGTATCGGTGCTTCATAAATCCTGAATCTATCAGGGGTCCTCGGGAGTCTTACCAGTCCACTTGCCTTCGATTCTCTTGAATAATTTCATACTTTGATATCCTTCCCATACATTCGACCATGACGGTCGATTGTACCCGCCTGGAGGCTCACTATGACTTGGTAACCTTAGTGGTCTTTCCTATGTATCTACAAAGGTGACTATGGGGGGATTCCCATGGTACCTGGGGTAGACTTTGTATCACACTTTCAGTACCCTTGGAGGGTGATCCCATGAAAGTGAGGGTTTCTTGCACCGAGAAGGGTTGTTACATGGAGGTCGGGATAACTTCTTCTCATTTCTTCACTAACAGATTGAAATCTCATCTTCGAAAGATCCTTGAACCTATTGTTTCTTGGTTAATTTCTTTTATTTTTCTTAGGAGTGTGTTTCTTTGATTTTCGTAGTCGACCTTAGGTATCGTTAAATTTTCAAAGATATCATAGTATACAAGATATGGATCCTAAAATTCAGGAACCTCAACACAACCTTTCTTATGAAGGGATGATCGAAGATCAAACTCCTGAAAGTGGCTAACACTTAGAAGAATCGGTCACCACCTTTGTGGAAATCCTTCCATCTTACGTGAATCCTCTTTTTACTGATCCACTCAACCTACCACTCATTGATACACCATCCATGAGATATATTGATGCTTATTCTTCTTACAATTTACCATTTGGTTCAGCCACTAGGCGATCTTTTGGCATGAATCGACCAACTTTTGGTTTCCTAGAAGGACTTGGGAATTTAACTTTATCCACAACTCCTGTAGTTGATATTTTTGGTGCTTCTTCTTTGCTGGGAACATTGGTGACCTAGGTAACCCTGACACAACCACTTGTGAATACATCTCCCTTCGCACATGGGTCGGGTAATATTTTTTCTTCACTATTTCCACACATGCACACGTCAAGTGCTTTACTAGATCATCACATCGGTCAGATGGTTGGAAGTCAAGTCATTCACACAACGATGGTTACACAAGCTACTCACCCTCCCTCCCCAAAATTTCAGATGAGTACGCCCTACATTGGAGGTCAATATTCTATGGGAGTCCAACCTTTATCTGGGGGAAAACCTTCAGCTGGGGGGGAACATTTTACTAGGGGGGAACTATGTGGTTGCAACATCAACAAGCCTAGGGTAAATTCACTCCTGCAAGTACTTATATCCCTACCGCCACTAACATGTATCCTGGATAGCCATATCGAGGAGTTTTTAATCCTTTGTGGGGTCAACCCAATCCGACGGGCATTCCTCTGTAAGGAAATTTTCCCTATCAATCTGTAAACCCCATGATTCCAACACAACATCCCCCTCAAACACAATATATGGTAGATCCATCGGGAAACCCGCAATACATGGGGGGATCATCAGGTCAATCTCAGTATGTAGGAGGTCCATATGTTCAATCATAGTATATGGGTGGACAGCTAGGACAACCACCATACATGGGTGGACAACTAGGACAACCACCATACATGAGTGGACAATCATGACAACCACTTTACATGGGTGGACAACTCGGGAAGTCAACATACACAGGGGGACCTTCAGATCAACCACCATACATGCGAGGACCATCTAGTTTTTCCATCTCGCCACAACCTGGATATGGTCCTACTGGTGTTCCCATGCCACATGGTTACCACCAATATCCAGATGTCTGAAAAATGATCCTATTCAACATGCCCCATTTTGGCCCTCCATCCCTGCCAAATTACCATATGAAATCCCGAAATTCGACGAAAAACCTGGGGAAGATCGTAACAATCATGTTATGAATCTCCATCTATGGTGTTCTTCAAACTCTTTGATGCATGACTGCATTCGTCTTAGGCATTTTCAGAGAACACTTATAGGTGCAGCAACCAAATAGTATATTGAGTTGTCATGTAACTCCTTTGTTGACTTTAATTCTCTTGCCATGGATTTCCTGATGCATTTCCAGTTTCCTATACGATATGATACTGGTACAGATATTTTGACCTCACTCTGTAAATCCTCTTCCACCCACATATCTGATCATATTCATGAGTGGAGACAAGGGAGACAGTTAATTAAAGCTCCAATTCCGGACCAAATCCTCGTGGATTGGTTTACAAAGTCACTCCTTCCACCCATAGCCAGAGGTTTTTCTATGGGAATTTTCGTTACTAAGGAGAAAGCTATCAATCGTGCTCAATATTTGGACTTGGTATATTCCCAATCTAGCACACTTTACGATATGATCCCTCATTCTCCTCGTTCATCGAATGATCCTCTTACAAGACCTACTCTGGAGCCAGGTTCCATTTCGAACACCAAAACTACTTATGCTCCTACTCAAACCTCTGAGGTGTATGTGGTCCAATACACTTCATCTCAGAAACCCAGAAGTAAGAAGAATAACAAGGGTAAATCCAAGAAATATTCTAACCAGAATTATACTACAAAGATTGTTGATACTCAGCCGAATAGGAAATCCAAGTTTTCTTTCATGATTTGTACGGAGGACAACTCAATGGAAGATTTCCCTCATCAACAGGAAGTCAATAATTTTTGGAAAGGTACCTCCCTACCCACAGTGTTAATTGACCCTTTCCTGGTTCAGTAACAACATCAAGTTGCCCAAAATCCTTTCCTTTCGCAAGGGGGAAACATGTGTCATTCCCACCATGGGGATGCTTCCTCAAGCGCCTCTCGGGTCTATATGTGTAAGGAGGTGGTTAATTTAACGACCTGATAAAATACTTGTGGCACTCTTCCAAGTAATCATGCCAATGGAAAGGTTGTCGATCATCCCTTCACATCCACTCCTCCTCCATATTCCACCCCTCTTCAGATTGAGAAGCCAATTTATGACGCAGTGTTGCGCCCGCCCAAGGGCACAATTTGAAAAGAGACATTTAATCCAAGTTCCCGTGCCGCCCAAAACTACACTATTGTTGAAGACTTGGTGCAAGAACCTTGTGCTATGTATGCCCTCGAAGCTCTACAAAATTTTCCAAGTCAACGTAGAACCCTGTTATCATCCATTGGAGCTATGGATCCAGAGGAATCAAATCTGATTACGTTTAATCTGGACTATTTTAAGGAGAGGCTCTCACGCCACCTAGCATTCCAAATTCAAATTTTGGTTGGTGGAAAGAACATCCATCACACTATTTTAGATGAAGGAGCCTCCACCTATTTCACGTCTTTGTCTTTCTAGAGATCCATTGATTCTCCTAAACTTAACTAGTCTCCTACCACCCTTAAAGTGTTTGATGGACGTGGTTTATACCCTCACCGACTCTTGCAGTCTTTCATTATGAAAGTGAAGGGTTAAAATGTTTTGGTCGATATCAAAGTGGTTGGAGTGCCCCTGGTTTATAATTTTTTACTCGGTGGTAGTTGGTTCTATGCAATGACCATCGTCGAATCTTCAGTGTTTCATATTTTACAATTTCCCCATCAAGGGAAAATTGTCATTGTTAACCAACTTGACTATTGCACTCCATATCTCCACAATTCTGCAGTGAATAATGTCCATTTTCTAGGTTCTAGTCTTGAGTATGAGAGTGTAGGAGTAGGTCTCCTCAAGGATTCCTCTCTCATGTGGATTTTTCCTTTTCCTCCTCCAGACACCCCGCAGGTTTCCATGTTAAATATGATTTTGACTCAGGTGAAAAAATCCCTAGAATCACTTGATCCTTTGGTAGTACCTGGTCTTAATGAGCATAGTTCATTGTCTCTACCAAGCTCGTTAAAAAATGAAACAGACCCCCCTCCATTCGAATCAATTCTTCCTCTGGATCGAATACTTGAACCTTCTTTTCCTCTGCCTAGTGAAAATATTCTTATTAGTATCCATATGCCTAAACGAGGAAAGAAGAAGAGTCGACGGATAAAACGACACTTGGCAGGAAAGTCTCTAGCCTATAGACATCATATTGGAGTGAAGCCACTAGCTTACACCATGCAATTTGGGGGGAAAATACCTCTAAAGAGACACACTGCTAGGAGAGATCCTTGCTTGGGGGTCATTCCCATTGTAACATAGTAATCTTTTCTAGAACGATCTTAGTCTTTGTTCTTTCTCATGCTTGTAAATACATGAGAATAGGTTATCAAGCTCAGTCGTTTTTCTTTCCCGTGCTCATTAATACATGAGAATATGTTACTGAGTATACTTTTATATATTTTTTAGACTCGTAAAATCTATATGAAAAAGGAACTCTCTGGAGTCTCCTTTAAGCTCTTTTCAGACTCCCTAAACATGAAAATATTTCCAAGTGAACTTGTTTCCTTTCACATTCATTAAAAGGTTTGAAAGGGTGTCTTTCGAGTGGTAGTTTGCCCCTTTTTCGGCCTCATAAGACTAACTACAAAATATGTATACACTAGTCAAACATGACTAGAAGAGTTCTCCCTTGTATTGTTTTACACTTTTTTCGGGCTTGGGAGATTGAATTTATGAAAAAATCACTCATGAAGTCATCTTTAAGTTCTTTTCAGACTCTCTAAACATGAAAAAAAACTGAGTTTATGTTCACTGATACTTAACCTAGTGGAATTCCTAATAGTAGTCCATTTTCCTAATGAATTGTTTTCCCCTGCAACAAAAATAAATGGTTGTGATGCACCCTACACCTCCACAAGAGGGAAATACCTTGCAAGGGGTAAATACCACAAATGTGAACGTCTACATGTGTGACCATGAAGTTAATATTCATACTAGAGCTCGTAATTACAATAATACGGAGAGTGGACCTACTAATAAGGATTTGTCTTCATCCCAACCAGGTGTCTCTCTGCAGATAGAGAAGCCATCCAATGATATGGTGCTTCACCCCCCAAAAGGAATTTTAATTAGGTCTATGCACAACCCCAATTCTCGAGCCACTCACAATTATAATATTGATTAGGATTTGGCTCAAGAACCTTGTGTTATGTATGACCTAGAGGTCATTTAGAGCTTCCATATGCAGTGCAAAGAATTGTTCAACATAATTGGTAGAGTTGAACCCTCAGACATTCATCTAATTACATTTGACATTGACTAGAGTTGGCCAAGGATCCCTTAAGACATTACTTTCTAGATCCAAGTATTGTTGTGTCAGAAAAACATCTTTAGATGCGTTGTTGATGAAGGAGCCTCCACTTACATTATGTCTTTGTCTTGTTGGAGAGCCCTAGTTTCTCGAGATATTATCCATTAAAACACCATGTTGAAGGCATTTGATGGTCACACCTTTAATCCACATGGATTGATTCGCACCTTTCCTGTTACGTTTGGTGGAAAGACTATTTCAATTCAAGTTGAAGTAGTTGACGCTCCTTTTACTATAATCTTTTGTTGGGGTGTAGTTGTTTTTATGCTATGATGGAAGTTGTGTCTTCAGTATTTATATTTATATGCTTTCCTCTTGAAGGAAAAGTGGCTACCATAGATCAATTGGAGTATTGTATGTCTGACTCACAAACTGGCACTAGTGTGAATGTTTCATTCATCGGTGATTCCAATAGTACTTTTGGCAGTATTAGTGTTGGGATGTTCAAATATTCTTCTCTAATTGGAATTTTTCCCTTCCCTCCACCAATTATTTTTTTCAACTCATCTCCTACCTGTATGATTTCGTTGAGTACTATTGAATCGCACGATTTGTGGTTAGTGTCTATTTCTATTGTAGATATTTTGCTTCATCACTAGATTTTGTCAAATATAGTTGTTGGAAATCAACACGTTGGGGTAGTGCCTCATCCATGAGCGATTTTTTCATTATAGTTGAGTATTTCATTAAGTGAGGTTGATATTTCCTCTTAGTTTATTCAATCAGTGATCTTGGAAGATGATTAAAAACTCCATCCTTATATGGAATATGATCAAATCACTTAGCCCATCTCAATCATCAACCCTCCCAATCCACATGATTTATTGGATGATGAGTTGCCTTATGATGAGAATATCCTTGAATCCATGACTGAGTCTAAATTCCCATGGGAATTTATTCATCATCGATCATTCTTTCTTCCTGAACTAGTGACTTTGGAGGTTGGCATGTAAAGCCTTGTTTTATGTAAAGATATTGAGTGGTACCAAGACCCCTCCCTAACATGTGATATGTATGAGAAGGGAAATTTGGTGAGCCTTTTGAATGATCTACCTCTTGAAATATTTTTTAAACTTGTCCCTTTTGATCATACCTTAATCGAAGTATATGTTTCATTTGAAATATTTAAACTTTATCATGCTCCTTTCAAAGAATTTTGGGATGCATTATCTTTGTCATCAAGTGAAATGCTAAGTCTTAACCTAATTGTGTATGGGATTCCCTTTCTAGAACTTGCCAAAACAAATTCCATTCCAATCCATATCAAAGATGCATGTCTCATATCCTTACCATGTCTTGGAGGTCATCATCAAGGAGCTATGATAGCTCATGATATTTGTAAACAACGAGTTAGTTTTAGTCCTTGTGTTTGGTCCAAAAACAAATTTGCTCTGGTTCATTCCCAATACCATGAAACATTAGGAGCATGGAAGTTCGAACATGTATACCATGGCCCTTTCCTAGTGAGCCACATTTTTTCAAAAGGGGCCTATAATTTCATTGATTATGAATGGAATCCTTTTCCTGAGCCTCTCAAGGGGCTCTACCTAAATAATTACTATGTGTAAGCAGCAATTCTATGTGGTGCTTTGTACCATATTGTATTTTTAATGGGTTTTTTTTAGAGTTATTTTATAACAAAGTGCTAGTTGTTATTGGAGGTTTATATTGGATTTATTAACTTCTAGATTAATGTTGTTGATCATGTATACAATACTTTGGAGACAGTTTATTTTTAAATTTCAAAAACCAAAAAACACGAGTACTCTTTTTTACCTAAGTCCCCCCACCTCTTCATCCAGGGCTCAGATGGCCCATCCAATGGAATTGAATGAGTGGACACATCTACGAGACCCTCTCTAGGTGGAAGAAGACATATTCAATTAAATTTGAGGTAAGTGTTTCAATTTGGCATATAGAAATAGGTTTATCCCTACATGATCTTCCATTATTAACCATCATTTATGATGGCATTATGCCTTAGGTTTGAACCCATCCGGTTTTGACATTATCCTCTCTTATTTGTTGTGGATCGTAACTTGTACGATAGTGCCTACCCTTCATGGGTTTATCTAGTTAGCATTCCTCTTTCCATTTGAGTCCCATGATGCAAGATTCTTGTAGGCCTAGGAACCTGTATTTAGCCTCACCATGACTTAAAATTTGAGACCTTATACTTCTCTCTTGATATTTGTATGGCCATGTCCTTAAGGGGTTCCCATTAATTTTGTTTCTTTACGGTTTCACATGATTATTTCCACTCTTGTATTGGTGCATACTTCTATGCTTCCATTTTATTTATCTTTCTTAATTCCTTTGCAGTTACTCTTGACCTTAGTTATTTACGTATGTTGCCTCTGTTTTTCAACCTTATACCCTTGGAGAACACATTCATGAGTGTACATAACGTGCCCACCACATTTTTTTCATTTTCTTTTCCTTAATATATATTGAAATACATGTTTTTACCTACAACTAAACTTTAATATGCAATATAATTAAAGAATTTGTCTATAACTAATTCAAAGAATTAAAATAATGAATCACCTCCAAAATCTGTTTAAATTAGTCCTTTGTAGTTAAGTTACTTCCTTTGAGTGGAAGTCGTCAGTCATTGTCTCCCTTGAACATAACACATGTTCGTGTCATTTTCTTGCAATTGGGATTTATTATTGTCATAGGAGTTGTACCATGATTTTGATCTTGTACTCCTCTTATTGGTTATTCTTCCATTCACTATGGAGAAAGTTTCAATGCCTCGTGCATTATTTGTTTATATATTGTTCATGTTAGTGTCAGTGATGCCCAAGTCAAAATTGTGTTATGTTATATGTTAAAGGGGAGTTTTGAGCATAATTCATCCATTATGCAGTTTGATTGACCTTTCATGTTTCCCATCCCTATGTCAGTTTGTACTTGGTGGTTTCCTTATTTCACAAAAACTTATTGGTTCTTGTTTCATGTTCATTGATGAGGGATACCTTATTTCCCTCCTTTCGATGAAGGTCTTCCTATTGATGCAAAATCCTTATCTAGGAATTTGGTCTAGAAACCTTAGTAGTACCTTGGGGCTTACAGACATAAATGGTAGGTTCACTCACCATCAACACTAGGTTCACATCATTAACCCATAATTCATCGATTCCCCAATTGTTCAACTTCATATCATTTATTCACATTTATGAGATTGTACTGTGTACCTTGTGGTCCATTTTCATTATTGGTGGGTGCCCTCGTATCTGTTGAGGTTTTTCATCAATGATCAATAATAGTATGCTCTCTACCATGCTCGACATCAATTCCATTTATTCACATGATGTAGATTTGTACAATCACAAAGTTGGGATTGAAGACCTTGGTTTTGGGGTATCCTCCATTAGTGCTACCTTCCTAAGTTGCACAAGATTATTCCACTCATTAATGAGTACTTTGAAGACCATATTGCACTCTCCTTTTTACTAAGTGGCTTCCTGACAAATCAAGTCACAAATATTTTTCTAGAAAATCATTTAATTAGAAAAAGGATATTCAAAGATTTGGAAAGAATAATAAATCAAAAGAACATCTAGTTTGTGAAAGCCAAAAGGTTTGCATGGAGGTCATGTCTGGATCTTATCTTCATTTTTTTCATGCCATGCAACCTATGGTTATTTGGATATTATCTTTATTTTTTGCATGCCATGCAACCTATGGTTAGTTAGATCTTATATTCAATTTTTGCATGCCATACAACCTGTTGTTAGCTCCTCAAGAATATATATAAGTATGAGAGACAAATATTAGAGAGCAGGAGAGTCATTAGACTAGTGAAATAGAGAGGGGTGATGGAGTGGCTAAGGAGGGGCATTTGGAGCTTGAATCCAGGAAGAGCCTTCAATCAGGAACTCAAGGTAAAAACGTAAGTGATGTAATGGTTCTTCATTTCTTAATATAGATCTGTATGGTTTTCCCCTCCATTATCTATTGTATTAAATTATATGTACAAGTTAATGGAAGATTTGTACTTTCTTGAATAGATCAGATTAGATCTAGGTGCTTTTTTATATTCCTATTGCTTGAAGAGGCTTGAGATCAGTATTTTTTGTCTTATTATGTGTAGGAATCTGGTCCTAAGAGATGGAGCTACATCGGTCGATATTACGCAAGGACAATTCTCAGGCAAATGTAAGAGACATTCCTCATCATTGCATGTATTAGAATCAATCACACTAGATCTAGCGGAAAATTATATTGTTGTATATCTCGTAGTTTGTCGCTGACTGGGATAAGGTCAGTGAGAGATATAATTACTTATCCATGGGTGATATTCTCTTTAACAGTGTGTTTTGTATCATTTCTAAACTTTAAGCATTATTAAATTTGGATATCCATAACCAAGTTTATGGATCAAACCATGCATGGTGTAGTTTAAAGGTATCATACCAGAATTGTCCACTTTGATACCACTTGTAATAAACATAAATCACAATAAAACATAATAAACCTGAATAAAGGAACTGTACAAATGGGCATGGATAAAACCTATCAAACATATTATTATGATAATGTATACAACTAATAATTGATATATTATAAGAAGAACCCCAAGTAACCCAAATACATACAAGTATAATAATCATTAATTATTGTTGTGATAATTACTCTATATATATATATATATATATATATATATATATATATATATATATATATATATATATATATATATATATATATATATATATATATATATATATATATATATATAATTTTCCACTATTTTTATTGCACATGTATGTCAAATACCATGACAACCTATTTTTTACATATGCATTTGACTCATTATCCCTATATATACCACCACTACAGTTATTATATACAATACAATATAAAGGTGTCAACAAATAAGTTACTGCACTCTAGTTGTATTACAACATGATGAAAGCTCTCACTCAATTATATTTTCTTTTAGATTATGGTTTATTGAATTGAAATGGAGCATTATATCATTTTTCATCTATTTTGATACTTTTTTGGTGGAAAAATTGGAGCTAATGGCTTGTAGGGCCCATTTTATAGGTCGGTCCTACTTTAGTGATTTAGGGTCTAGAAAATTTTGGATCTTTTTTTAGGAATTAAATAGTTTTTCCTGGGTCAAAACATTGTGAAAAAATCTCACAAACTCTCAATGTTATTCTAAACATAGAGATATTTCTCATGGAAAAAATATCACCTTAATCGGAGTTCATATGAGGAAGTTATGCCTCTTGCAAGTCCACCTATCTTGTTGACCACCATGGTTCTAAGTGGATTTCATGCCAACACACATTAATCACATGTGTGGAGCTATTCACTTGTGGAATTTTAATAATATTCTAGAGGGTCTAATCCCTAACACTAATTGGGGGTTGAGGCATGTAAAAACCCTAACCCTAGATGGGTATTAGGCCATGTTAAATATTGGGCCACTAGGAAAGGAAGGGCTTCATTCTTATCGTATTGTTTATTATTCCATAGTAGATAAGAGCATCTAGAAGTGGAATATTTAAATAGAACAAATGATGTAGAATATCCTATAGAATCCATGCGGGCCATAGTGCCCATGACAACTCCATAGTTAGTGCACTTTGTTTATATTTTCATTGCATAACTGAGAATGAAAGGGCAAGGCATAGGCCTCAACTTCTAGCTAGTTTTTTCCCATATTATCTTTTCCCAAGGTGCATTTTGTGTTCATTATGTCTATGATGTGTTATTTTCTTAGCTTATTTAATTTCAATCTCATTTTATTCAGTATTTCATGCATTAAGATAATAACATCAAATATGATTCTTAAGTAAAACATTGCATGATAATAGATCGGAAAAACTTGTAAGATATGGTGTGACGAATTGTTCCAATGGAATATCCACAACTAATTATAGATCATATTGGTATCAAATAAAATTTCTTTAGGGTTTTGTGGGAAGTTGTAGGATCTAGGAATCGACGTAAGAAATAATTCTTAAAACCCTAGCCATGGCATATGACTACACTAATAATCCAAAGGATGAGTCGGAGGAGAGGTTTTCAAACATGGATGTAAAAAATTTTGATATCTCTCACAACATGGCCATCCTCATGGAAAATCTAGAAAACAATTTTGGACCTTCTAGGGAGTTTGGTGGCTCTAACTTAGAGGCTAGATTAGATGAAAAATCTGGAGATAATTAAGACCTAGAAAAGGAGTCAAAAAAAGATCTAGATACATAGAGACCAAGTTTCAGTGCCATCACTTCTTCCAAATCTCTATTTAAAGTGGAACCAAAGTGAACATTATATCATACCGAGGTGATATTGATGTTATTAAATTGAATCAATTTTTGGAACAATTAGAATTTTATTTTAGTGTTCATAACATAGGAGAAGAGAAAAATATTTCATTTTCTCGATTGAATTTAGAGGGGCATGCCCAAACTTGGTGTGAAAGTCAAAAGGAGACGCTTAGTCTAGAGGGTGATCCCTTGGTAAATAAGTGGGAGGTTTTTAAAACCCTCATTAATTCCCAGTTCTACCCTATTGGGTATGAAGAGTACTAGTGGATCCATTGGCATTACTTCTAGTAGAAGAAAGGGCATATTATGCAAGAGTACACCGGAAAGTTCAAAAAAATGGCAATTATTGTGCTTTTTTTTCCACTTGGGTGAGAAAAAAAAATGCACTTAATTTCCTTGTTAGACCAGCAAGACAATACATAAAAGACTTAGTTGATTATTGGATCAACCATAGAGAAAATAAGAAAATAAATAACAAATAAAATAAAAGCAAACTAAGAATGCATGGAACTCAAATGAAAACATGAAAATGGAACAAGTAATAGCTACAAATGGAAGGTGGTCTTTGAATTGATAACACCTAGGAGAAAAATGGGACTTATGAGTCCCCTCTTCCTCCTTGGGAGGGCCCTTGAGGTCCCCAAAATATATTTCTTCCACTTTTAACAATCGAGTAACAATGGTGAAGAATTGGTTTCTAAACTTATCAAGAGGTGAGAAGGATATCCTTTTCTATGATCACTAAAATATCTCTAGGAGAAATGAGGATTATATAAGAACAATTCAACACCATAACAATACATCAAACTCTTACTTTGTTTTCATGCCTTGAGCTTCTATTTATAGGCTTCATGCAAGCCATTACATAACTAGTTCATAGCGTGAATGGGGGTCCTTTTGGAGGTACCACCCATCCCTTCCATAGCCCCAAGGATATATTTCAAACCAATTTAGGTGTCTTATCATGGTAAACCCTTAGCTGGAAGTGGGTGAAGCCCA
Organism: Picea mariana; assembly: GCA_032191745.1. NCBI lineage: Eukaryota > Viridiplantae > Streptophyta > Pinopsida > Pinales > Pinaceae > Picea > Picea mariana. Next base: position 341,112 of record JASDQU010100126.1, read on the forward strand.
AACAAATGCATTAATGCATTGTTTCCGCATCAGCATGGGTCCCTGTGAGAACAGTCGCACAACCCACACAAATTACGTGAACTGGGTTGTGTTGGCATGCACAGGTGTGTGCAGGCATGCTTTGAGGAAACTGTGCAGAAATTCAAGGGAATTTTTGTATAGTTTTCTAACTTACTGAATGAATCCTGATATTTTTTAAGGCATGATGATTGGTGTGTAGCACTGATACTTTCTTCAACCATTGTCAGTATTGATGTGAACAATTTTTCGATGATAACAACCATTGTGTTGTGTATATCTCTAAAGAATTTTGGATGTACTCCTCAAGTAACATGGTGGTCTACATAGTCATTTACGGAGGAAATTTATGCACTTTAAACCTAGGATAGTTTTATAACTCAAAATGCCACTTATCTTTATCCTTGATGTTGGCCTACTCATTCATACATCTACCAACCCATTTTGATGGAGTTCTTTTCAAAAACAAACTTTTTTTATGGTATATGTGCCCTATAGTATATGTATATCATGTACATACGCTAGCTTCATACCTAAAATCCTTCGTAAATACACTTTCTGCACTACTGAAAGCACGCGTGTACTCTAAAAAGTGACAAAAAAATATAAAATACACACTTTTCGGCGGAGTTTACGGGATATATTAGGTTTTGCAATCATCTTACCTCCTATAGCCCTCCTGGCTATGAATTAACCATCATTTTCTCATATAAAAAGGACCCTAGGGGGATCATTTGCACATATCAAACTAGAGGCAACAGAACTCTGCCAAACTTTCTCCCTTGTTTCACAAGCCTTCTACATTTTTCTCTAAGTTTCATCCTCGACATTCCCTTCCATCCATATTCCTTATACCATCCATCATTTTCCCCTTATATTGGAATTCTAGTGGTTAATATGGTATCGGGAATAGTGCACTTGGAGACAAAGTAGAGGAACCCAAGCGAGGTTTGTGGAGCAGTGCTATCAAAGTTCAGGTTGTAACCTCCAATTTTTTTATTAAAGAGAAAAGTTCATGTCCAAGATCTTTATGTCTATGTGTTTATGTTTATGAATCATTTCATGAATAACTAACCCTTTAAATGATATTTATAATTAAGCATATGTTGTCCTATATTGTTCTATAGCATTTTTTCAGGCCTGCTTTGGGAGGAGGCATGTAGTCTTGGAACAGACAACAATCGGAAGGGATCGAAATCAGCCTTAAGGACTTACGGTACATGTTTCTATATTATTTATATTCCCTTAATTATCGTAAGGTTGTGTTTGGTTTGGGGTAGAATAGAACCTTTTATGTATTTTAGGGTGTCAAGGCTCTTCCTAGTCGCTACACCCAGATTAGGGGGATTTTCCCCATAGCAGAATTGGTGACTCCACTATGAACTCTCTCTAGGGTATTTGTAGGAGATCTTTGTTTGGATTGAATTCCTGTTTGTTGAAGTTTTCTGAGTATTTTTGGGTCTCTGGTCACCTTACTAGTGCTTACCATATTTCTTGGGTTGAGTGCTCTATCTAAATCTTTTTCTTTTTTGCAATTTTTCAGCAGTGTATGTGCCATGTTCTATACCCAGCACGCGTACATACGCGTTCTGCATTATACACAATCAGTGTACATATGCATATTGACTGTTCTTAGCACATGTCTCTATCATCAAGAAGAGTTTTTGCAAAAGAATTTTCTTTCCTTTTAGGAAGTTGATCCAGGAGGCTCCCCAGGCTTAGAAAATGCTCAAAAATCAAAGTTCTCATAATTGGATGAAACCGATGCCATTGTGTCCGGCTCGTTCTCCCGATTTCGGCCATATATTTACTTTCTCAAATGGACACTGTATGCGAGATTTATCGTACTCTGACTGTTTTCTCAAATAGGGAAAAAGTCAACATGTCCAGTCAAATGATGACATCAACATGACATCAGTAGTGCTGACATGGCAGAGACAAGTGGCGACAAGTGGAAGTCTAGAAGAAGGTGACTAGTCAGTGACAGGGATCCAACCGATAGCTGACAAGTGGCATTTGTTTGGCAAATGGTTGGGTGCCACGTGACCCAGTCATGGGCTGTCACGTGGCACCATGGTATTGGTTAATGGTTGGTGGCAAAAGTTTTATTGGAGTCCATGGGGTTTGATCCCATGACCTCTTGGGTCAGCCCAAGATTTTGACAAAGGTCCCTTGCCAACGTGCCCTTGGTGGTGCTTGTAACACTAAAAAACAAAATAATATAAATAAAGGTGATAAAGCAACAAGGGGGGCGCCCAATGGATAAACCTCAGCCCTGGTTTTGAGGAGAATCCCATGAGACCAAGGGGGCGCGCTCCAAAAGGGGCTTAGCCCAGCTAAGCACCCTCCTTTTTAGCTTGTGATCCTATGCATATGTCTAATGACCAAGAGCCAAGGGCGTGCCCATCCCAAAAGGGTACTCTGTGTATTTTTGTTAAAAATGGGTTTTTTAACTTTAGAAAAGCCCAGATTTCACTGTTTTTTGGATATTTTGGCCATTTGAAGGGGGATTTGATCCCAACAAGAGGCCAKATCTTTAGGGGAAGTTGGGATTCTCTTGTTGGGCCTAAATACTATAAATTTAAGGCTTTTTGAGCTTGAGAGGAGACTTTTTTATGCAGGGTTTTGAAGGGGAAGTTTTGTAAATTTTGGCCTTTTCTCATGTTTTGAGAGGCATTTCTCTTATTGTTCAGAGGATTTTGATGGTGCATGCATGAATCTGAGCAAGGAGGTCTTGTACAGAAGACATGAAGCATGTAATGTAACAGCAAAGAGCATTGTGAGAGAACTTTGAGCATTTTAAAGAGCAATAAAGAGGTCCTCCACTTGGAAGCGGGCCTGGAGACGTAGCCAACGATTGGTGAACTCCGTTATCAACCTCTTGTCTCTATTTCTCTTTCTGTTTTTCTGTTCTATTCTCTTCATTTGCAGCATGAATATTAATGGTTGATCTCTTTATACATTAATAAGCATCAAGTAAAAGTCACATTTGATATTCCGCAAACAAGATAACAAGTTTACGTATTTCGCATTCTTAATGATCCGATGCAAAAAGTACATTAAACTAACTTGCAATTTATCAATAATACCTTCATTTTTGGATCAGAATCCCTTGGATTCTTAGGTCTTCCTGAGTCTATGAGGTCTCTGTTGATTGTGTTTGGCTAGGTTCAAGGCTCAGATTATATTTGAACTTGTAAAGAAATCATTTTGTTTCTTTATCTCTTTTCGTTTGTTGTCAAGGTGAAGGTGAACTTGTGAGCTTTAGGTCCTCCTGTGGATTTTAGTGAATCCTTTCCTTCAGGAAGTGGTTTAGGGTCTGAGTCGGTATTTGGTTTCTCATATTTTTCCCTTGATTATGCTTTGAAAAATAAAAAAATATAGTTACTTTCTATTTTGATTTCTAAGCATATAAAAATCGAAAAAAAATTGTTGTACTTCATTAATCGCATTTGCATTTTATTATGCATGTTTGTTTGGTGTTAGTAGCTTAGGTTGTTTCTATAAAAGAAAATATTTATGATCCCAAAGTTCCTTTTAGGCTTCTTCCTTCAAATTTTTAGTAGTTTGCATTGCATTTTCAAAAGAAAAAGCATTCTAGGAAAAATTGCATTTTAGGATCTTGGTCTTTATTTTGAAAAGTTTGCACCTTCAAAGTTAAAAATCCATTTTTCAGTTGTAGAACGTAGTTTTATTTCTACACAATGTTATAAAACCTTATTAACTCTTCTCTTTTGTCTCTCAAGAACATCATGAGTTTCAATTTCGTACCCCCTGACTAATCAAACTATCAAAACTAACGATTAATGCTAAAATCAACTAGACTTTTTGTTTATAAGGTACACCAAGTAGTCTAGGATTTAGTGCCTTGAAATAGGTGTGGAGAGGAAACTCTTCAAGGCCGCTTAAATAAAATTAAGAGTCTGTGATAGGGAGTGTAAAAGTCCATTTTTGTAAGATTTAGTCGGCACCTCCCTCTAACACAGGAGCTAAACATGAGGTCGTGTGAGAAAAGGTAGAGGAGATTACCCAACCAAAGTCGGACCAAGTGTAGTGGGGATCATATATTAGGGGTCATTCCTGGGATCTTTGTTGACCACATTTTACTACAGAGCTTTGTGTACCTCAAGTCCATTCGATATCCTCAGTCATATTCTGAACCATTTTACTTCGGTACCCTTCAAAGGCTTCAGACTTTGTTATCATGCTCATTATGATCAGCCTGATTGTCGACTGCACCCACCTGGTAACTAAATGTGAGCTGGAAACCTAGTTTCCTTTTTGTAGGGACTTACACGGGTGACTGCGAGGGTATACTGCGGTACCTAGGGTAGAAGTCGAATCACACTTTGTAGAGTATACCTGGAGGGTGTTTCCATGTTCAAGTTACACTTGCAATGTGTTAGGACCCTGAAATGTCCCTTTCTCACTACACCTTTCGATCATTCAACCTTCCCATTCCTAAGCTAAATGACTATTATAATGAGAACCAAGACCCTTTTTTTCCCAAGGTATGAACTATTCATCTTTCTTTTATATTTTCATTTACTTAGCATGTTTGATTGATAATGTTCACATATTTTACCCATGAAATGATTTAACTAATGATCAAAATGTTAGAACAACCCACTTTGAGAAACTCGCTACTGTTACAGCTATGCGCCAATCCTGGAAGTTGTTACATGACTTCTGCAACGGATGTCCATCAATCCTGGAAGTTGTTACACAACTGCTACGACAGAAGCCTGTTAATCTCGGAAGTTGTTACAACAAATGCCACCAGTCCTGTTGTGATACGACTACTGCAACACCTGCTGATTAGAATGCTGGCTCACGATGTTGATGAAGGAGAATTTAAGATTTTGTATTAATGATATCTAACGAACAACCTGAGAATCGGGGATTCTCAAGACTGTTCTATTTTTGAACACTGCACGACTCTGACTTTAAATAGCAGAGCTTTTGTAATGTAAAGGGTTGTTAGTCTTTTTCCTTGAACTGAAGAAAGTAGTGATTATTGTACACAGACATCTTTTTGGCAATTAAATGAAGAAGTGGATTGAATTTCTTTAGCAGACTATAACCTATCTCTTTGAGTGGATTCAGTGAGAAGGAAAGGGCCCACCTTCCTCACCGATTCCCCTCTATTTCAAATTCTAGATTTAGTCATTTTCATTGCAAATGGTTTAACTGTTAGATATTTTTGAATACAACTGTTGTTACAGTTTAGTTCCTTCTTGGTAAATGCACATAAACTTGTCTCATGAGAATTAGAAGTCAGTTGTTGAACATGGTTGGGGAACTGCTTTTCCTTTTTCTGCATTAGGTTAAAATCTTGTTTTGGAGAATTAAAAGTGTGAAGTAGCTTCTTGCAATAAGTAGATTTCCCTTCCGCAATAGTATAGAATTTATCCCTGCAAAAGTAAATTAGAAAGTTAGATTAAGGTAGGCAATTCATGGTTTTTGTATATTCATCAGTTTAGATTGCAATTATGATTTTCAGTCTATAGCACTACAGCTGTATCAGCATAATTGTGTTAGCGATAATGTTTGTTTGTTTTGTTAAAAAAGAACTTCCCTACTACAATTAGATTAGAGATGCTTTCATAATCTAACATAGACTGTGCAGAATTATCTTGAAATAACAGACTTCCCTGGGTTGACAATTTATATTAAACACTTTGATTTTCCTTTCAATTAGACAATTAAAGTGCCCAACATTTTGGCGTCGTTGTCGGGGAAGATAATTGTAGATTTTGGTAAGCACACTAGTTTTTTTTTAGGAATGAATAGTCTGCATGAATCACCAAATGCGAGAATGAACCCCCCAAAATACTAACATTACAGGCACCAGAGGACGTGGAGGAAGAAATCCTAACATACTAAGAAGACAGACCATTGTTGATGAGATTATAGCCAGAGAAAATTCTTCTTCAAGATCCATTTTTCTCCCTACCAATCCTCCAAGAGGACATGATCCGCAGTCAGCAGAAACACCCACTCTCGAAACATAATTCTCATCAAGGGCTGAAGCTGAAATCGAAGTTGAAGATTTTTCACCAACAAATCAACAAGCAACATTGGAGAACATTGAGGATCAAGGCAGTATAGCCTGGAACCGAGAAAACCTAGAAGAATTTGTTTATCAGATCAATGGTCGGAGAGTCGCTAAGGAAGAGTGGGACGTTTTTCATATTGAGTGGAGGGAGAGAGCACATATGGAGAATCAAGGGGATAATGAAGAAGAGCTCTACCAAGAGAATCCACAGAACAACGAGGATCAGGTAAACAATGAAAACACTATCTCTACCCTGGCTTTTCCTATTTCTGATGTTCCCGCACGAGGGATGGCTCCTATGAAAAACATACCTCTCTCAGCTCTCCCAAATTTTCATGGATTATCTACTGAAGATCCGGATGAGTTTCTATTTGAATTTAACATTTTGTGTAGAATCTATGACTACACTACCACTGCGCAGAAGCTTAAAATGTTTCCAGCCACATTAAAAGGAAATGCATTAAGATGGTTCATGAGCCTTGGAGGGGAAAACATTTCAACATGGATACAAATGAGGAAGATTTTCCTGCACAAATACCAAGACTACTGTCAAACAAGGGAACGAAGAGAGGAACTGTTCAAAATGTCACAGAAGGAGGACGAGACCCTTGAATACTTTGTGGAACGACTCCAATACAATCTACAATGGTCTGGCCATCCGGATGTGAGTAAGGACATTCCGAAAACCATTTTGCTAAAAGGAGTTAGAGAAGATTGTTTAGATATGTTGAATATGCTTGGCAAGGGAGATATATCTAAGGAATCCTATGAGGACATTGTAGATCTCTGCAAAAGATGTTCTCGAGGATCTACAAGGAATAAGCCAGCTACCAAGGATACTACTTTTTCAAGGGTACAGAAATCAGCCAATGGAGGAGCAACAAGAGAAGAAATAGGTAATATGTTAGAAAGTTTCAAAATAGAGATGATTAACTCTTTTGCCTCACAAATGGATACTTTGCAGGTCAAACAAAAACAAGCAGAACCAGAGCAAGTATTATGCATTTTCTGTCCAAAATGCAGGAAGAAACATCCACCAAGGGAGTGCCCACTAAACAGTGTCTAGGTGTGCCTTATTTGTGAATTAGACCATGCCACTGACCAATGTCCTTCTCTACCAGGTGTAAAAACATCAATGAAGGCAACTAATGAGGAAGCAGAGGTATTCTATCTGATCACACAAAGGAGACAATGGAAGCCAAGAGGTCAAGGTATGAATTCTCAATTCTCTCCTCCACTATTTAATTATTGGAACAATCAGCAACCATATGGCCAGTCGAATGCCCCCCCTCCAAGTCAAATGCCACCCTCTTATCAGGATCCCAATGCATGGTTACCTATGCCCCAACAACAGAATCACTATGGGAAATGGAACCCATACGGGAGAGGTCCTCAACAACAATTCAGTTATCAAAGCCAACACCAACCGAACTTATTTCAACAACAGTTCCAACCCCCATATCAGTAGAAACAATTGCAATTGCCTCCCAATAACTCACTAAAAAATCCTCCCTTATGACCTGAGATGCTTGTGCAACCTAACCCCTTGACATACATAATGTGCCAACCTTTTTTATTACTCCTATGCCTTGTGATGAAATAAACTTAAGATCAAGGATAATAGTTGAGCCAATAGTTGAAGATGCTCCATCTTCAGAATCAGATAAGGAATCAGGGGAGAGACCATCTGTTGATACAGAAGAAATTGACCAACCCATTCTAGAATCAGCAAACCCACCATTCCCTGAAAGTCTGAAAATTACCAAGCCTATGGAATTACCATCTTTCAATCTCCTTGGAGAATTGCAAAATCTACACGTTAATATTCCACTACTGCAAGCAATAAGGGATGTTCCTATTTATGCCAAGACTGTGAGGGATCTCTGTATCAGAAAATCTGGACAAAAACCTAAAGATCCACTCATAGTGCATGTAGTGGGGGATTTGTTTGAGCTAATGCTAGGAAAAACTCCACCTATTAAATATGGCGACCCAAGAAACCCTACCGTCACAATTAAAATTGAACAGACATCTATTCTGCATGTACTAGTTGATTTAGGGGCAGCAATTAACATCATTCCAATAGAAACTACGCATTTGCTGCAACTCGGAAAAAAAATCCAACCTGCTCCTATTGTTCTAGAATTAGTTGATATCTCTACCATCAGACCAGAAGGAGTAATCGATGATTTAGTTATTTCAGTAGACTCATGAGAGTATCCTGCTGATTTTGTCATGTTGCAGCCCAAATCCAGTCTAGGAGGCCATCCTCTAATTCTAGGATGACCATGGTTAGCCATAGTTGACGCCTTCATAGGTTGTCGATCTGGTTCTATGACCATATCGGATGGTTATGACACAAAAAAACTTATCCTGTATCCTCATGCTACACCTAGTGCAGAACCTGAAAACTCTCTATGGATGGACATTGAGGATGAAAGTGATTTGCTTGTGCTAACTATAGGAAAGGCCCTGAGTTTCAAGGACGAGACAGAGGATGAATTAATCAACTATTTTATTTGTGAACCCTCTGTTGTTACACAGCACACACACCACCAATTGATGAGAGTCTTTGACCCTATGGCCCGGGAAGAAATGAACTCAGAAATGTTCTCAAAAACTGTTGACAATCAGAGTGATTCAGCCGTAACAATAGTCACTATAATAGCAGATGATGAAACAGCAACAGCTAAATTATTTCCTAGAGTCATCTCTAAGAGCTTCGCTGTAGAAATCGAACCTGGAAAAACCTTGAACATCAATCCCGATCTCTCCAACGCTGAAACTCGTCGACTGATGAATTTACTGACTGAACATAAAGAAGCATTTGCATGGGATTACATGGATATGAAAGGAATTCCCTCTGAACTATGCACCCACCATATATACATCAAAGAAGAATGCTGACCCATTTGTCAACCGCAAAGGAGGATGAACCCAAACCTTAAAGAAATTGTTAAGGAAGAACTTCATAAACTTCTCAATGCCGGATTCATCTATCCTATATCAAACAGTGAGTGGGTATCACCATTGGTTATTGTGCCTAAAAAAAATGGTAAGTGGAGAGTGTGTGTGGACTATAGAGCCCGTAATAAGGCAACGCAGAAGGATCATTTCCCTCTGCCATTTATTGATCAAGTTTTAGATAACTTAGCTGGAAAAAAATATTTTTCTTTCCTAGATGGATTCAGTGGCTATAACCAGATACAAATTGCCCCACAGGACCAAGATAATACCACCTTTACCATCCCTTGGGGTACATTTGCCTACAAGGTTCTCCCATTTGGCTTGTGTAATTCACCAGCCACTTTCCAGAGAGTTTTGATTGGTATTTTCTCTAAAATGGTGAATGATTGTATGGAAATATTCATGGATGAATTTACACCTTATGGGACTGATTTCGAAGACGCTTTGTCTAATTTGGAAAAAGTGCTCAAAAGATGTAGACAGTCTCATCTTTCTTTAAGTACAGAAAAGTGCCATATGATGATGCGTGAAGGGGTAGTGCTAGGACACTTCATCTCTTATGCAAGGATTCAGGTAGATCCAGCCAAAATCCAGGTAATTTTGGACATTCCAACTCCATCAACTCAGAAAGAGGTAAGAATTTTTTTAGGGCACATCGGGTATTACAGAAGATTCATTAAAAATTTCTCTAAACTTGCCTCTCCATTTTTTTTCTTACTAACGAAAGATGTTAACTTTCGTTGGACTGACGACTGTGAATTGTCCTTTGTAGATCTTAAACAGAGATTGTCCACAGCTCCCATCTTAAGAGGGCCCAATTGGGCTCTGCCTTTTCACATTTATTCAGATGCCTCAGACACTACAATTGGTGCAGTACTAGGGCAACAAGAGGACAAAGAACCCTACGCTATCTACTATATCAGCAAGAACATGGCTCCTACTGAGTTAAATTACACAGTTACTGAAAGAGAATTCTTGGCAGTAGTATATGCAATCAATAAATTCAGGCATTATGTAACTGGTTACCCAACTTTTATTCATACTGATCATACAGCCATTAAATATCTAATGAATAAACCTATTACTAATGCCTGAGTGACAAGATGGTTATTACTACTGCAAGAATTTGACATCACTATAGTGGATAGACCAGGAAAAGAAAATGTGGTTGTTGATTTTCTCTTGAGATTACATATAAATGATGATAATTCACCTATAGATGATTCATTTCCTGATGAACATTTTTTTGTAGTATCTACTCACTCACCTTGGTATGTAGACATTGCTAATTATTTGGTTGCAGGGAAGGTACCTCCACATCTATCTCCTCGCGAAAGAAGAAAAATTATTCAAAAGAGTGCTAGGTACAGTTGGATAGGAGGATACCTCTTCTACACAGGCCTGGACCAAGAAATTAGGAGATGTGTGAGGGATGATGAGGTTTATGATCTGCTGAAAGCTTGCCATGATGGCCCTTGTGGGGGTCATTTTGCCGATAAAAGGACTGGGCATAAAATTTTAAGGATGGGCTATTATTGGCCCAGCATATTTCAAGATGCCAAGAAGTATGTCCAAACTTGTGATAGTTGCCAACACATGGGTCAGCCAACTCACAGAGATGAGATGTCGCTCCAGTCTCAGGTAGTGTTAGAGCCTTTTGAGAGATGGGCCATGGATTTTGTAGGACCCATTCACCCACCTTCCAATCAGAAAGTCTATATATTGGTCTGTACAGATTACATGACCAAGTGGGTGGAGGCAAAAGAACTTATCAGAGCGTCAGAAGAGGTTTTCTTAGCATTCTTGTTTGAAGATATATTTGTTAGGTTTGGCATTCCCAGATAATTGGTCACTGATGGAGGAGCCCCTTTCACATCACATAAATTTGAAGCTCTACTTAGTAAATATCATGTTTTACATAGAATAGCTTCTCCATATCATCCACAAGGCAATGGCCAAGTGGAAAGAGCCAACAAATTTATCGAAGCCATTCTTACTAAAATAGTGAGAGAAAATCGTAGGGATTGGTCTAACAGATTGCATGAATCTCTATGGGCTTACCAAACTACTTGGAGGAGCACAACTAGTTTTTCTCCTTACGAGCTAGTATATGGAAAAAGCCATGTTTTTCCCATTGAATTCGAAATCAAAACCTTAAGAACTCCATCAGCAGTCAACCTCGACTTGACTATGGCATAGGAAGCCAGACTGTAGCAGCTCAACAAGCTTGATGAAAAGAATTTGGACGCCATCCATCAAACCACAGTGATTCAACAACAAAGAACAAAATGGCATGACCAAGTCATCAAGAATAAAATATTCCAGAAAGGAGATTGGGCTCTATTGTATGATTCACGCTTTAAGGAATTTCAAGGAAAACTGTGTACACGATGGCTAGGGCCTTACGAGGTCGACACCATTTTTCCCAATGGGATAGTCCGGTTGATTACTATTGATGGATCCAATACACACTTACATGAAAATGGTCATCACTTGCGTCTGTATCAGCATCCACTATCCAAGACAAAATTCAAAACTAGTTGTACAACTGATACAAATTATCAAATCTTAAACAAAAAGGAGCTTGCTCCTTCCCCTTCTGAACTTTAGGACTTCTTTTGCTCAGACTTTGTATATAAATAATCTCAGCAAAATTTGCATTTCTTTGTTTTTAGTTGAAATTTTTCTATTTTCTTTACTATGCTAATAAATCTTTGAAAGGTATCAGGCAATTATGTGTGTGCGGGTAGATTGATGAACAAAAGGAAACGATGAGTTCATGGAAGTTGAAAAACTTCCTAGAAACAAAGTAAGGTAGCGTTTGGCCGATTTCAATGTTGTTACACCTTCTTCCGATAAATTGGCCGATTTCAATGTTGTTACACCTTCTTCCAATAAATTGGCCGATTTCAATGATGTTACACCTTCTTCCGATAAACTGGTCGATTTCAATGTTGTTACACCTTCTCTCGATAAGTTGGATGATTTTAATGTTGTTACACCTACCTTCGACATTTTTGAAAAAGAACCTGTTGATACACTAATTACTATTGTTCTTTCTTTCCACTTCACTCTTTCTTTTTGTCGATGTTGCGGCTCCAACCCTCCAATCTTTCATGCAACAGCACCACTAATTAGACAATACTGATGCTTTCTATCTGAAAGTGTTGCTTCATTATGACGTGACTTCACATTCTGCGATATCCAGTTGGATCACTACAATAAGGACTACGTCTCTGCACAAGTTGTCATTTCTCTCACGATCCTTCATCATGTCAACTATTCTGTGCCACTCAGATGGCGGTTGGAATGTGTGGTTACTCTGACAAGTCGTTATGTGTGGTAAGATTTGAGGTACGTGATTAATCCTACGTGTTAAAGTAATGAATATATAAAAGAATGACTTCCTATTTACTAACCGGTTACGCCTAGAGCCAATCCATTTAGTTGGGGGGGGGGGACATAAATTTAGCCATTCATTCAGAATTTTATACACACCTCCACCAACTTTCCACCCACACTTCTTTTAACTAAGACACTGTATTCTTTCTGCAAACCACGTTCGAGCTTATTATGTCTCTGATTTAGGTGATAGTTTCTCCTCCTACGTGCCTGTTAGACTCTCAAGAGACATCATGGGAGGATCAGCTGTGAGATATGAACCCGCAACTCTGGATAGTTTTTTGCTACACCCAGAGGCCTACCAAATATTTCTTCAGGCCGGCTGGATATCGTATTTTAATAAATTGAAAGAGTTTATTGAGGATGAGGTATTGGAGTTTAGTCAAAATCTTACTGAAGGGTATTCAATGGTGAATGGGGTAAGGATTCCAGTAACAAAAGCAAGCATTGTTGCTGTAACAGGGTTGCCAAGAATAGGAGACCGATGGTTTAACAGAAAAACACATCTCCTGGATGCACAGAAGGGGTTCCTCATCAACAATGAGCAAGTTTAGACCAAGGGCAGAGGTGTAGACATCAATTCCTTACTAGAGCCATGGGGGAAAGTCGCAGAATTTCTAAAAAGGTACATTATCTGCGAAGGTCGATACCAAGTTGTTTATTTTTCTGATTTCATCTTATTATCACATCTGTGACATCATAAGTTGATAAACATTCCTTATTTTCTCCTAAATTCATCGCATAACATGGCCCGTTTTGTAAAAAAATCCAAGAGCCCCAAGAACTGTGTTTCTAATCACAGACTCATCGGCCTATTAATTCGCAGAGGTATGGGAATTTCCAATAACCCATTACCTGCTGCAGTAGACCAGCCACAGTCTGTAAATCCAAAAATAATTGTACCAGTCCTTGACAATGAAACCCATGGACCTCTTCCAGAGCCTCTACCCTCAGCTGCAACAGCAGTCCAAACCCCTACTGTCATTGTCTGTAAGACAACTTAGAAAAGAAACCGTATAACCCAAAGCCATCCTGGCACCAGACAGACAAGCCTCGATGACTTTGCATTACAACAGCCTATAGTTGTGGAAAAACAAATAGATGAAGAGCCAACCGCTCAACCACAATCACAGCACTTGGCTACTACACCAATTATTGAAATCCTACCCCCTGCCTCTGACAAGAAAACCCCTGCTCTTACCTCTGCATTACCTAAAAAGCGAACAAGGATAACACGGTCCACTATAACATCAAGACATCTTACCCCCTCTGATGTGGCACCAACAATCACATAGAACACTCCTATTGTTACTACAGCCAATCAAGCACCTACTATCATTACCTGTGCAACTTCGCAGAAAAGGAAATGTCCATTCAAAGGAAAACCTCGGAGATCCCTTGAACAAATTGGATCAACAGCAAATCAAATCCCTCTGGCTGCTATGATAGAGAATTCTACAGCGGTACGAATACCAGTTTTTACTTTATGCCCAGAACTGCAGGAAACTATCTTCTCTTTTCAAAATGAATGTACCCAATTCGCAGCAGAATCATCGGTGTTTCCTGATGATTCTGCGCATCCTATGTCCTTTGATGATATCTAGATCATCATAGACCCCAGTGTACCAGAATATCCTCCTTGTTTGCTTGAGGAAGAACACCTTGTTCCTCCTCCAGCAATGAAGAAGAAAACCACTACTTTCGTTTCTACTTTACCCAGGAGAAAAACTAGGTCCACCAGGTCTGCCGAAGTTGCAATTGGAAGGCAAGATATGGAGCAGGTCGTTCCTATTCTTCGTCCACTACCCCCTATGGTTGATGTAGGTACAGTTCCACACGAATCAACTGTCCATGTCGAGACTAATCCACAAGAACCAGTCCTGACAGATACAGCTGTTACAAAAGAACCAGCTGCTCCATAGAAGATTGTCCCACCAGATCCAGTAATATTAGAACCAACTGTCCATGTCGAGACTCCTCCACAAGAACCAATTCTGACAGCCACAGCTGTTACACAACTGTCCATGTTGAGACTTCTCCACAAGAACTCAGATTCTCGATCTTCTATATTAGCACTTGAGATCCCACCTTCTCTGTGTCAGCCTCACAGTACATATCAATGTAGTGGGATATATGGTATGGCACGGGAGGGAATGTATCCAACTTTACCGGTTTTCCCCTCCTAGTGAGACCGGTAAAGAAGTATAGGTCTTTAGTGGTGGGTGTTAATGATTGGCCCTCTATCATGAAAGCCTCTCCATCTAGATTCAAGTATTCTACCAGATGGTTTAAAAGTTGTGGTTGATCTCTCATAGGGGGAGATTGGAAATATTTCCATAAACCACATTGTTTAAATGTTTCCACTACCACTGGGTTGTCCTCGACCATTTGATCAACATACTCATGTTCTCTTTCCCTCCAGCGAACATACATCCTGAGTCATGTCAACATTTTTTGGAGTTAGTGCTTCTCTTTTTCAAACTTTTTAAGCATGTACGCACCCTTTTTTGGTATCAATCATGTATGTACGCTTGTTGATAGTATCCCATCCAGCGTACATATGCACGTTGACTGTGAAAAGCGTGTGTAAACGTATAGTCGAGTCAATTTTTGAGAGCGCACGGCCCCCAAATACATCTAAAGCATGAAATGAATGGATGCATTTGCAGGAAAAAGGAAAATTTACTTACTTGGCCCAAGAATGAGTTGATTTCATCCACTGATGCTCTCCAAATGTCGATTTGAAGGAAGAGAGTTTTGGTTATTTTTGGCAATTTTCAAAGTGTAATGGTAAAAATGCCTCTTTTTACTTCTATTTATAGACTTTTGACCCTGTTTTGACCCTGATTTCTTCTCTTTTTGTCGCACAGTGGATGTTATGATTCTTCTTGGTGATCTTTTGGTCCTTTAAACTTCTTGTTCCTTTGGATTTGGTAATGTTTGATAATTGGGTACTAATTTTTTGATCTTGTGACGAAGTTGGGATTTCATCATTTTCATTTAGGACAGTTTTTCACCGCCCTGAATTCTGCATTCTATTAACGATTTTTGGTTTGCCATAGGATCAACCCCACCAAAGTGCGACACAGGACCTTCTATGTTTCTTTAGAAGTGTTGTAATTAGGTGATAGAGCCTTTCCCTCCATGGATTCCCTATATAGATCCTTGTCTTGTATTTCGACGTCCATGTTGTGTGTTTCCTATAGGCTTAGGAGTCCTTTTAGCCCCGCTATGACTTTGTGTTGAAGCCTCATTCTTCTTCATCTTTTTATCCCCTATACCCAAGGGACTCCCTAAGAGCATGGTTTGTTGTCTTTCAAGCTCACTTAAACTTTGAAAGTGACATCTAACGAGAAATTATTTATCATTTTCGATCTCATTCAGATTATTTAAGAAAAGGATCCCCCCTGGAGTGTTCTTTAAGCTCTTTTCAGACTCTCTAAAATTGAAAAGATTGTTGAGTGATCTTATTTAACTTCAATCTCTTTAAACTAAAATTTGAAGGCACATCTGCCCAGCGATGGTTTACCCCTTTTTTGGTCTGGATAGTTATTTTTACAAAAAAGGTACGCCTAGGAGCTACGGTTCGCTAGGAGAGTATTCTCAGGCGTAATTTTAACCCTTTTTCGGGCATGAGGGACTAAATTTGTGAAAAAGGGCCATTCTCCCTGGTTTTGGTTTATCTCTTTTTTGGGTCGTGGAGATTACTTACGAAAAAAGGAAACCCCTTGGAGTCTTCTTTAAGCCCTTTTCAAACTCTCTAAACAAGAAATTATTGCCAAGTGACCTTGTTCATTTCACACTCGTTAATTGGTTCAGAAGGAATATCTTTTTGTTCATAATTTTAAGCCTTTTTTCTAGCCAATAAATTACATAGGAAAAAGGTATGCCTAGGGAGACATGTCTCGCCGGGAGAGTTCTCCTAAGTTATGTTTTATACTTTTTGGGGCTCACGAGACTAAATTATGAAAAAGGCGGTGATTACATAGTTAAGATCTTTTTAGACTCCTTAAAATTGAAATCATTAGCGAGTGATTTTGTCTCTGGTACACTCGTTAAAATGGTTTTGAAGAGACATCCTTTCGGTATAATTTTAACCCTTTTCTGAACCAACTGGACTAAGTACGAAAAAGGAATACTCTGGCCCTATTGAATATAAGATTTCTCCTTCGTATGATTTTATTCTTTTTCAGGCCCTGGAGACTAACCTTACAAAAAAGATCACTCTGGAGTCTTCTTGTGTATTTTTCAGACTCTTTAAAAGTGAAAAACCATCGATCTTACCTTCTCTAGGTTTGTAAAACTTTACATGGAAGGAGTCTCATTGTTTCATGTCATAATCGCATCGCATGTCTCATTCTTGTGTCTTTGGCCTAATGCCATATTCATGTTGTCATTAATGAACCTTTAGAGCATTCCTTAGGTGCAAGCCTTGTAGCATTTTTTCCCTTCAAATATGACACCTTGACCCATGGAGGAATTTTCCCGAGTGTCCTTATCCTGCATATGTCTCCTTTCACTAAGCATCAATATGTTACATGCGCTTGGAACTAGTTTTTTTTCCCGCGACACTCATTCCTCCTTTGTAATGTAGGATTATTTTATTCTTTTTCAATCTCATTAAATACGTGAAAAAGAAAAAAAAATTAAATATTCCAAAAAGAGGGGATGGGAAAAAATTATCTTTGGTTGACAGCAATTTAGGCACCCTTGGACGAGAAATGGACAAGTATTTCAACTATGAATATGTCGATGAGGAGAAAAAGGTGAAACACGCTATCACCAAGTTAAAAGGACATGCAGTGTTGTGGTGGGATGAACTGCAGGCTGACAGAAGAAGCAAAGGCAAACAAAAGATTAAGAGCTATGATAGAATGGTAGCCAAGTTAAAGGATAAATTCATATCCAATAATTACCAGATAAACTTGTTCAATAGATTGCAGAACTTGAGATAGAAAGGAATGGTTGTCAAATAGTACATAGAGGAGTTCTATAGACTGAACATTAGGGTTGAACAAAGAGAAAAGATGAGGAAAACGTTGACAGGTATATCGACGGCTTGAGATATGAAATCCAGGACGAAATCATCATGATGATAGTAAGGATAGTGGAGGACACTTATCAAATTGCGTTGAAAGCAGAAGAGAAGTTGGCCAGAAAGCAAATTCAGCAAAGCAGAGGTAGAAGTTTGAACAGAGGCAAAGGAATTTCCCATAACAAAGCACAGAAGCCCAAAGGCGAGATTGAGAAACCACATAGTCACTTTGAAAGAGGAGGAAGTTCCCGAGGGAGACAGAGTGGTGGTAGAAATGCTTTTCCTAGAGGAAGAGGAAGGGGCAGAGGAGGAGAGGTAAGATTTTATGCCTGTGGAAATACATGACACATCTCTTGGGAATGTCCCGAGAGAAAGAAATAAGGAGGTGAAGCTCACATTTCGAAAGAGCAGAAGAGGAATGTTGAGGCATAAGGTGTAGAAGATGGAAGGTTTTTGATGATGAAGAAGTTTCTCTTAAAACCAGAGCCAGAGGTTGAAAAGCCAGTGCAGAGGAACAGTTTTTTCAGGACAGCTTGCAAGACTAAGGACAGAGTATGCAAGGTGATAATTGACAGTGGGAGCACTAATAATTTAGTATCCATGGAGATGGTGGAGAAATTGGAGCTAGATACAACTGCATATCTGAGTCTGTATAAGGTCTCATGGCTCTAGAAGGGTCATCAGGTAACGGTAACTAAACAATTCCTTGTTGAATTTAAAATAGGATGGTATAGAGATTAGATTCGGTGTGATGTGATTCCCATGGATGTATGTCATGTTTTTTTGGGAAGACCATGGCAGTATTACAAGAATTTCATTCATGATGGGAGGAAAAATACTTATACTTTGGAGAAGAATGTTAGGACACACATGTTGTTGCCAATTGAGGAGAAGAAAGTAAAGGAAGAACCTAGCACAAGTATACTTCTCATGAGTTGGAAGGAACTCCTGAGAGAAGTTAAGAAAGAATAGGATATGTAATTTGTTGTAGTGAGGAAGCCAAAATTTATCCTTACAAGTACTTCTATGGAGGATCTTCCTGAAGAAGTTCAGGAACTATTGGAGAATTTTTCTCACATAGTATTGGATGAGTTTCCAAGCTCATTGCCACCTATCAGAAGTATTGTCCATCACATTGATTTAATACCAATAACAAGTCTGTCGAATAAAGAAGTGTACAGATTGACACCTCAAGAGAATGAGGAGGTAAAGAGACAAGTCTAGGATTTGATGGACAAGGTTTTGGTCAGAGAAAGCTTGAGTCCATGAGGAGTACCAACTGTGTTGATTCTGAAGAAGGATGGAGGATGGAGAATGTGTACAGACTCAAGAGCCATAAACAAGATCACCATTAGGTACATATTTCCATTGCCAAGGATTGATGACTTAATGGATTGTTTAAGTGGAGAAAAATATTTTTCAAAGATAGATTTGAAAAGTGGATAACACCAGATAAGGATGAGAGAAGGTGATGAGTGGAAAACAGCCTTCATGACAAATGAGGTATTGTATGAATGGCTTGTTATGTCGTTTGCCTTAACAAATTCCCCGAGTGATTTTATGAGATTGATGAATGAAGTGTTGAAATATTTTATTGGTAAGTTTTTGATCGCATATCTGGATGATATACTAGTCTTCAGTAAAACTTAAGAAGAGCATATGAGGCACTTAACATTAGTGATGAGGAGGTTGCAGCGGGAGAAGTTACTGATAAATTTAAAGAAATCTTCTTTTATGAAGACAAAACTTATTTACTTGGGTTTAGTGATCTCTTCGAATGAATTGAAGATGGATCCCGAGAAGGTGAGAGCAATCAGAGAATGGCCATCACCAAGGAGTATATTTGAGGTGAGAAGCTTCCATGGATTAGCAAGTTTCTATCAGAAGTTCATTAGCAATTTCAGTGAGATCAGTGCACAAATGATGGATACGATGAAGAAAAGACATAAGTCTTTCAAATGGATAGAAGAGGATGAGAAGAGCTTCAATATATTGAAGGATAATATAATAGAACAAATGATTCTGGTCTTTCCATATTTTGGGAAGACATTTCAAGTGAGATGTGTTGCAAGTGGAGCTGCAATTGGAGCAGTCTTGAGCCAAGATAATAGGCATGTTGCATATTTCAGTGAGAATTTGAATGATACTAAGAGAAAGTACTCCACATATGATAAAGAGTTTTATGCCATAATTCAAGACTTAAAGAAATGGAGGCACTACCTTGTTCCAAAAGAGTTTGTTTTGTATAGTGATAATCAAGCTTTATAATTCATAACCAGACAGGAGAAGCTAAATCAAAGACATGTTAAGTGGATAGAGTTTATGCAAAATTTCATTTTTTCCTTTAAACATATTTTTGGTAATGATAATAAGGTTTTTGATGCATTGAGTAGGAGATGTTTGATTCTGTAGGAATTTCAAGTGAAAACCTTGGGGTTTGAACACCTTAAGGAAATGTATTGTGATGATCCAGATTTTAAGGAGGCATATGAAGCATGTGTGAATCTTGTGCTTAGAGAAAGAAGTCAGTGGATAGAGTATATGGTTCAAGATGGGTTGGTGTTTAAAGGGTACTAGTTGTGCATACCAAAGTGCTCGATGAGACAGAATTTGTTGAAGGAAAATTATAGTGGAGGTCTAGTCGGACATTTTGGCCTTGACAAAACATTTGCACAATTGAACAGTTCGTACTATTGGCCAGGTATGAGGGAAGGTGTGAAGAATTTTGTGAACAAATGCAATATTTGTCAGTATGCAAAGGGAAAGAGACAGAACACTAGATTGTATCAACCATTTCCTATTCCAGAGAGGCCTTGGGATGCAATAAGAATGGATTTCGTGTTGGTATTTCCAAGGACACAAAGAGGAAGTGATTCCATATTTGTGGTAGTTGAGAGATTTTCAAAGATGGCACACTTTATCCCATGCCATAAGACCAGTGATGCAACGCACGTTGCTAACTTGTTTTCAAAGAAGTTGTGAGACTTCATGGGATGCCCAAGAGTATTGTTTCAGACAGAGATACCAAGTTTGTTGGTCATTTCTGGAGGACATTTTGGAAGAAATTGGGAACAAAATTATCCTTTAGTTCTACATATCACCCTCAAATGGACGGATAGACTGAGGTGGTGAACTAGATTTTAGGAGATTTGTTGAGGAGTTTGGTCACTGAACATCATAGTCTGTGGGATCAAATTCTAGCACAAGCAAATTTCGCATACAATGAGTCAGTAAACAAAAGTATCGGAAAGACTCCATTTTAGATAGTGTATGGAATGAAACCAAGGGGAGTGTCAGAGTTAAGATATCTGGAGAAGATTTAATTCAGAAGCGTTGGATTTGAATACTTCCCTGCAAAAATGTAGGAGCTTCATAATCAAATCAAAGAGAAATTGCAGAGGAGCAGTAGTGAATATAAACATAGAGCTAATCAACATAGGAGGAAACTTCAATTTGAAGTTGGATATCAAGTTCTAGCACATCTCAGGAAGGATAGGTTCCCAAGAGGAACATATAATAAACTAAAGTTGAAGAAAATAGGACTGTGCAAGATCCTAAAAAAATTGATGAGCACGCTTATGAGATAGAACTACCAGAAGATGTGGGTATATCGCCCATATTCAATGTTGTATACATGTATCCTTACAAGGAAGATGGAACTAGAGGATCAGAATATCAGAAAGAGATTCAATAGAAAGAGAATGTGTCTGTAGCAGAAAATATGCAGATGGAGAAGATCGTAGATCGGCAAATTGGTAAGAAGACCAGGAGAAAAACATATTTTGAGTATTTGGTGAAGTGGAAAGGACACCCAATAGAAGATTCCATTTGGGTAAACGAAGCGGATATCCAAAAGCATGGAAGGTCAGTGCAGGAGCTCATGGACAAGAGTCCATGATTTTTTAGCCAGAGGAGTATGATGCAAGAGCATCGCCAGCAAAGCGTGAGTGGAGGACAACTCAGTGCCTAGCGCACATTTTGAAGTGAATTTTGAATTTTAAAGTGACATATCATGAAAATCTTGTGAAGGGATTGTAATTAAAGAACATCTTTAATGTTTTGGAGATGGACGATCGCATGATATCATTGGAGGATGTATTTTCTTTTAATGAATCTGTGTGCAATACAAATTTGATGTGTTTGATCTTATATTTCTTTCACAAATATTTATTGTAATAAATCCTAAGTAGTTGAAAGCATTTAATTTGATAGGATATCTCTAGAGTAGTTGGAGGGAAAATATCAAAGAGCCCCTCTTGTATAAAGCTTTGTATTGTTTCCCAAAGGAGGCTTCTGAAGCTATGGATATAGTTGTTGATTGTAGTTGTTGGAATTCTAGTTGTTGATAGTTGTTTCCATTGTAGCTGAGAGTTGAGAGCTACTGAGAAGCATTTTATGAACCCATGTATATAACAGTTGAATGAATATAAAAGAGGACCACTGTCCCAAATGTGTGGTGTTGTTTTGTCTATCTGAATGAATGAATGGTAGACTTTATGTTTATTTAATTCTTTTTTATTTCCTTGTTCTTATGTATGAATGTGTTTACATGGTTGAATGTATGAATCTATGAAGATTTAGATAAGTTTCAATTGTTTCTCTTCTATGAGCAAGTGCAAGTGTGCATAGTGTCTGCAAGAAGTGTGTTGACAGGGTCTATTTCGACTCATAAGCTCAGAAGAGATAACATGAAACTTATGTCTGCAAAGAGTGCATAGCGTCCGCAAGGTGTGCGTGGTATATTTCGTTGTGACTTAGGAAGTTCGATAGAGATAGTTTGAGAGTGCGTGTAAGAGGAACCTCGCTCAATTTTGTATTTTTCAGGAGGAACCAATTGAGCCTTTGAGAACTATTGCAAGGAGTGCACGGTCGCCTTCAAGAGATTAATCTAAAGGAGGTTGGTCGCAAGGTGTGGGAAGTATCGATACTTAGATGGGTGTCGAAGGAGTCATTCTGAGCAAGTTCAGAGTGTTGGGGAGAAGCAAGTCCAAGAAAGGTAATTTGGAGCTTTGCATGCAGAGAGTGCATATTGTCCGCAAGGAGTGTGAGACATATTCTTCTGAATCAGAAGCTCAAAGAGGAGTAGAAAAAATTGTCCACAGAGAAGCTAAGTTGTGGAGGAGGACCTATTGCAAGGCGTACACAGGCTAAAATTCGACTAAGTTTCGAAGAGAGCACTCTAAGGAAGAAAAAATTGTAGAAAGAACAAAAGCTGAGGAGGGAGAACGACAAGAAATTTTTAAAGGGAGGAGCCCTTTAAGGTTTCCCAGAATCAACGAACATGCTCCATCCAGGAGGGATCAGGGTCATTCCAGACCACTAGATCTGGGTAAAGTTGCACTGAGTTTAACCGTGAGGCGTTTCATCACTTCGGAGTTCGAAGTGTTTGAAGTGTTGAGAAGCAGGATTGTCTATTTCACGAAGTCGCGAAGTGATCCTAATCATTGGCTGCGAGGAGGATACGTGGCAGGGGATTAGAAAATCTGGGAGATAGAGGTCTAGAGAATTTGCATGTGGAGTAGGTGAAATCTCGTGAAGTTGAGAAATACGAAGGATAGCTGGATCGTGAGATCCAGGGAGAAACACGGCATAGATCTGCACATTCAGAGGAAATTGTTTCGGAAGGAAACAAAGGCATAGGTCGCAATATTGTCCAAGCTCGAAGTTACGAAGTGGCTGGCCTGAGGTTAAAGCATGTGGTCACATTAGCGAAAGATTCTAGCATGGGGCTAGCACTCACAAGGTTGGTGTTGTCAAAAGTGCCAAAGAGAAGGAGTCACGGGTAACTCAAACTAGCAGGTAACATCAAAGGGACCTGTGTATTGATTGTTCAAGACTTATTGAAAATCCGAAGAGATAATTCAACTTAGGAATTTGAAGATCCAAGACCGAGAGGTCACAGAATCCCCAGGAGGGTAGGGGGTTGCATCAACATTGGTCATGTAGCCATGATTAATATATATATATATATGGCATGGATTTGCAGTGTACTTGATTGGAATCCATGCTTAGTTTGTCTCAAGCATGGGAATGCCTGCCTCAGTGATTATTATTATCTTATTGCAGATGGCGCCCTCACGGATACTCCCTTGGGTTTACTAAACTCCAGTGCTTTCCCACTTTATTAAATATGTTGTAATGTATTTTTGCCATCGGTTTCTATTATGACCTTACACATTAGGGGGCATCTATTATAACTCAAAATTCCACTTTTTTTCATCCTTGATGTTGGCCTACTCATTCATACATCTGCCAACCCATTTTGATGGAGTTCTTCTCAAAAAACAACTTTTTGTATGGTATATGCACCCTATTATATAGGAAGAGCACATACATACGCTAGCTACATACCTAAAATCCTGAGTACATATGCTTGTTTCACTATTGAAAGTATGTGTGTACTGTAAAAAGTGACAAAAAAATATAAATTTGTGCTTTCCGACAGAGTTTACGGACTATCTTAGGTTTTCCAACCATATTACCTCGTGTAGCCCTTCTGGAAATGATTTAACCATCATTTTCTCATATAAAAAGGGCCCTAGGTGGGTCATTTGGACATATCAAACTAGAGGCAAGACAACTCTGCCAAATTTTGTCCCTTGTTTCCCAAACCTTCTGCATTTTTCTCTGAGCTTCATCCTCAACATTCCCTTCCATCCATCTTCCTTATACCATCCATCATTTTCCCCTTATATTGGCATGTTGGTGGTGAGTATAATATTTGGAATATTGCACTTGGAGACAAAGTGGAGGAACCCAAACGAGGTTTGTGGAGCGGCGCCAGCAAAGTTCAGGTTGCAACCACCAAATTTGTTATTAATAAAAGAGAAAATTTATTGTCCTAGATCTTTATGTCTATGTGTTTTTTTTTATCAATATTTTCATGAATAACTAACTCTTTAAATAATCTTGATAATTAATCATGTGTTTTCCTAGATTGTTCTGTAGCATTGTTTCAAGCTAGCTTTGGGAGGAGGCTTGTAGTCTTGTAACGAACAGCAATTGGAAGGGATCGACATCAGTTGTAAAGACTTAAGGTACATGTTTCTATATTATTTATCTTCCCTTAATTATCGTAAGGTTGTGTTTGGTTTGCGGTATAATAGAACATTTTCCATATTTTAGGGTGTCAACTCTCTGCCTAGTCGCAAGACCCAGATTAGGGGGATTTTCTCCATAGAAGATAGTTCATTATTCCTATGTCCAAGAACAATATCTAGATAATATGGGTAAGAATAAAGGACAACAAAGTGGTTCCAAATAGAAATACCAAAAATATTATTTAAAGAAGGGAAAGGAAAGGACAAAAATACAATAGCCACTACACATCAATTCAAGGATCCAAGCACCACTATAAGCAATGTAATATCGATGGTCACAAGTGTTGGAAACTACATCTAGATTTAGATCCAAATAATTGCAAGAAGGATGTCAAGAAGAAGAAAATGTTAGCCATGGATTTAGGTAATCAAGTAGAGAGCAACTTAGATGTATATGAAAATATCATCTGCACTACAATGTCGAAGGAGTATAATCTATGTAGCTTATATCCCAAGGAAGAGAAGGAGATTACTAGAATCTTCCATATTGAGATCTAGGTCAAGAAGACAAAGGCGGATTCTCTATTCGATTCTAGTTCACATGACAACCTTATAGAAGAAGATATGGCTAGCAATGTTGGATTGGAATTTCATCACCATCCTCACCCTTGTCCATGGGGATTGGTAAATAAGGATGCACAACTCAGGGTCAATAAGTAGTGTAATATCAATTTTTTCATAAGTGAAAACTATATTGATGAAGTGCATGTAGACATAATACCACTTGATGTGTATGGTGTAGTGTTTGAAATTTCCTACATGTACATGAGGCATGAAATATTCATTAGGAGAGAAAACCCATACAACCTAATCAAGGATGTGAAGTCATTCATAATCAATGCAACAAAATATAAATCCAATATCTATTTTCTAAGTGTTAACTATGCCAAGAAATAGATCACTTCTAGGAAGTTTATATTGCTTTTCTTAAGGGATAATCATCGAGGATATGAATTGGTAAAAGTAAAGGCATCTCTAGAGGGATGTACTAAATATCATAAACAATAGTTGGAGGATATTTTGTAGGCATGTAGATAAGTGTTATAGGAACCTAAAGGGTTACCACCTAAGAAGGAAGCAGAGCACAAGATACAATTGTGTCTTGGCTTCCCATTTCCAAACATTGGGTTGTACATATAGTCCATCATGGAAGCAGATGAAGTGAAGAAATAGTTACTTCAGCAATTGGAGAATAGAGTAATTCAACCAAGCACCTCACCTTGTGGGTCACCTATCATAATAGTACTTGATAAATTTGTAACTTTGGGAATGTGTATTGACTACATAAATTTCAATAATATCACCCTCGAGAATCAATACCCTCTAACCAAGATATATGACTTTCTAGATCAATTGTAGTGTGTCAAGTACTTCACTAAGTTAGATATCAAATTGGTATTCCACCAAGTATGAGTTAAATAACAAGACACTTGAAATGCTACCTTAGACAAGGAAATTTCTATATGAATTTTGGTAATACCTTTTGGTTTATTTGAGTGCATCAGATACATTTATGTGATTGATGAATGTTGTATTGCATCCCTTTCTAGATTCATTTGTAGTAGCATAATTAGATGATATTTTTTATATGTGTACCTAGTAAGAGCATATCTCACATCTCATGTAGGTGTTAGAGACTCTTAAAAATACTCAACTATTGGAAAATTATAAGAAATGTGAATTTTCTCAACATACATTGTTGTATATGGGGTATTTTATTGGTGGAGTGGAACTCAAGATAGATCCCATGAAGATAAAGATCATCCACAAGTAGCCAAATCCTACAAATTTCACTAAGGTTAGGAGTTTTGTGGGGGTAATTTAGTACCTTTCGAAGTTTATAACAACCTTTTTAGTTGTTCTTGCACCACTCCATTCCATAACAACAAACAACAAGAGTTTCTAATGGAGAAAGAATCAATAAAAATCTTGGGATGATATCAAATGAAAGATCAATCAAACACCTATTCTTTCATTTCTCAATTTGTAGAAGCCTCTTGAAGTGGAGAAAAATACAAGTGGATATGTTATGGGAGTGGTATTGATGTATGGAGGTAAGTTGATATGCTATCATTTTGAAATGTTCCATGATGGATTCATTAACTACCCTACATATGATAAGTAACTCTATCCTCTAGTTCAACATGTCAAGGAATGGAAGAACTATTTCATGGGAAATAAGATCATCATCCACATTGATCACCAACCACTATAGTGCCTTTAGTCCCTGAGTAATCTTCAACAAACCAGACACACAAGTGGATGGGGTTTTTATATCAATTTCATCTAATCATCAAATATAATAAGGGAAGCATTAATAAGTTGGAAAAAATGCTTTTAAGGGCACCCACATCCAATATTATAGATTTGGGAACTCTTATGCACATGGATCATTTCACCCATCATGCATACAAAGAGGCATACACTAAATATGTGGAATTTAAAGAGGTGTTTCAATAGCTTCAATGCCAATTTCATCTAGAAGAAGGTAACAATAAGGTTGACAGTCATCTCCGGGATGGGTTTCTCTAAAACTTAGACAAGATCAATGGTCCTAAAGGTGAAAAATTGTAGCTTATCAAGGAGGTTCAAACCTCCAAAGTTGTAGGGAATTTTGGTGTTGGAATTATAGTTTCCAGCTTATAGATGTATCTGTATTGGCCTAGAATGCAAGAATATGTCGCTCAATTCATCATAGGATGCATAATTTTATGTACCAACAAGCCTAGTAATATAAAACAAGGTTTGTACCATCCCTTTTCTATACCAATTAGACTATGGGAGAGAATCTCCATGGATTTCATAGGTCGATTTCCAAGAACAAGGGACATGACTATCTATTTGTGACATTTGACAAGTATAGAAAGATGTGAATTATCATTCCATGTAAAAATACCATCAAGTGACAAGATGCAACAAACAATTTCTTTGAAAAGGTTTGGGTTCACTTTTGGATACCAATGAGAATCATCTCAAATAGAGATACTAGATTTCTTAGTGCCTTTTGGACCACACTTTCAGAGAATATGGACACCAATGAGAAGAGAATTATAGCCTTACATCCACATATATGTGGATAGATAGTAGTGAACATGAAATTGGTTTTTTTTTAGGGTTTATAATCAAAATTTTCCATGGACCCAGAATGAAAATTTGATTTATATTTAGCACTCTTATTACAAAGTAGTCCATACTTCTACAAGTAAGTCCCCTTTTGAAACTTTCTTTGGGTATTTTCCACCTTCACACTTAGAGACTGTATATGGACAACAAAGAGGACTGAGAGAAGAAACCATAGGAGAATCATTAAAATATGAAAATTGTATTGATAAGATTATCCATATCCATTTTCAAGTACAAAAGACATTGAAAAGGTCACAAGAAAATTGCAAGGCCCACCATTATCAACTTAGAATTGAGAAATCATTCAAGGTGGGAGATAGAGTTTGGTTGCATTTAAACAAAGAAAGGTTGCAGTGTCCCAATAAGAAGATCAAGGCCTTGAAGTATGGTCCTTACGAAGTGTTAGATAAGTTGGGTGATAATTCCTATGTAGTCAATATATCCCCATATATGTGCATTTACATAGTAGTGTATGTGGAAATATAAAAATCTATGAGCCTTCCAAGATGGACTAGGAAATTGATGAACAAGTATTACCTACCATAAAGGAATTAGCACTAGAAGATCAAGTAGAGGTAGCAAAATATATTGTTTGTAGAAGAATTCCAAAACAACCATACATGGGCAACATGAAACTCTATTAGGTTGGATTGAAAGGATAGCTTCTAGGTAAGGCCAAATGGTACTCCAGGGAGAATGTGGAGGAAAAATTTCCTCACCTCCCTCATTAAAATATTTTGAGGACCAAAAGCCTCCCTGAATGGGGAGGCATGGTCTGAAAGGGATTATTATATAATTTTTCATGTGTTGTGTACTTTCTGAGTGGTAATATTGGAGCTAATGGCTTGTAGAGATGTTGGATTAGATACAGGGTTCATACCTAGGGTTCAATAAGATTAACCAACAAGTATCCCATAGGTGTTGGCATATTCAATATTCAAGGACTAAAGAAGGTATCACTCAGGATGCCTTGAGAATCATAAACACCATAGGTTTTGTGCAAGGTGTGAAGGAACATAACATACAAGGCACATTCTTCATATAGCCATGCATTCATTCATAACTACTACAAGATTACTATGTAAATTCATACATAATAGGCATACATTTAGACCATGACTCATCAGATGCAGAGATATATGTTCTTTGGAATTTATTCTTTAAACTCAATGAATTCAGATACATTTCCATACATAGAAGTCAAAGTTTGTGCAGGATGCATTCACAGAAAAACAGATATGATCCATTCGCTCATATCTCCTTTCTCTCTCATATTCACATACATAATCTCTATGAACATAGGAATTATTACAAAGTTGAATTGTAGCTCTAACTTAGCTATAGCTCACATACAATCATCTACTGAAAGAACTTTCTCTAGTGAACAAAAACCCAACCCTTACATATTTTCATGCATCCCCCATATCCCCCACGGAGTGTGGAAATCATAACAACCTTGCCAGCTCACCCACAACCTTGACCATGATCAATTGTGTTGTTACAAAAATGGTTACAATCATTGAAGATCTTCTTCAAGGATTATTCCTGCATGTGGTCTCTTTAAGTCCTTGTGCACAATACAAAATTGGGTTCATGCACATAGTAGATCCTTAGATGGAACATGAATTGAACTTGGAACTGTATAGTGTGTCTTCTTGGGCACGCACGTAGTGTTTACTTATCGCATGTGCATAGTCTCTGCAAAACCTTAGGGTGCCAGTAGGCCCACAACACTATTAGTTATCTCATCCTCGATCCAATGGTATTTCTTATGGTGTGACAGAGGATATTGATGGCACTATCTTGATGATCGGTAAGTATCATGCCCAAGACATCCCGACTATGTAGATGCAATGCTCTGTAGTGACAAATACCCCCACAGGAACTCCTCCTTGCGACACTTGAGTAGCATTTTTTAGACAAATAGTTAGGTGGAAAATCGAACTTTGTCGTCATTTATTTATGTGATTACCACTCCTATTGATCCTTTGTGTGTCGCATAGTTTACGTACACCTCCTCATGAATTTCATTATTATCTATTGTTTCTTCATTCGGATCATCTATGTTTGTAGAAATTCCCAAGACTAGGCTCATTGTGTTGATGTCAACCTAATATGGCTTATCAAGCCAGAGGACACCTCCATGCAATCGTCTAAGCAAGAACCATATTCATGAGTCGATGGACTGGTTGCACATGAAATGTGGGAAATCAAGTAAAGTCATTATCCCTAATTTCTTGAGAGGCCTTGCCCATTTCTTGGTGACCACTCGTTGTTGTCCATATTCTTATGTAATCACCTATGCATATGTGTCGAAGCCTACTTCCGAGAACTGGTGCTCATCATGTATCAATAAATCATGGCCCTTGATACTTACATTTGTCAGTATTTCCAACTTGGGAACATATTGGTATTTGTTCACCTCGACTTCATGTCGTGCTTTGGGCTGGCTGACGGAAGCCATTATCCTCGTCAATTTCTTGGTACCTCTAATTTGTTATCCTACCACTCCTTCATCAAGATATATGTTCCACTCTCATTGTGGAAACCGTGACTTGGGAGGGATACCTATGCTCGATGTCTAGCACAAATGTTCTTGAATGGTAATTCTCTCACCGCTCTAGTCACTTTGCACTCGGATCTTAGCTATGTTCTCTACTTACTCTATGGAAATAGTGAGTGGAAGTAGTGCCTTTGAATGTTAAATACTTGGTGGATGAATTTCCCCCCACGATACCCATCCATTGAGTTGTCTCTCAATGTTTGTATCCATCGTTAATGCTAGAATGTGGTACGCTTCCCTACCATAACTTTCATGCACCATGGGGAATTATTACGATAATTAATTTTAGTTCCCCGCACAATCGTCACCTTGTGCAAGCACTAACATCCTATCTCTCTATTAGTGTATCCACCCACGTCCTAGCATCCAACTATCATGTCAATATGTGTTGTCATTTGGTTTGTACTCATGCATTTATACCTCAATCTCCTCCAAATATTCGAATTCCATTTTTGGGTACGACCTATCTCATACTGCTTTATTGGAATGACCTATCTAATCTTCCTACTTATTGTTTTTGTTGCAAATAATTTGTTTAATTTCTATTTGAATTGTGCATGGTTCATGTCTACTACGCACTCTCGTATCGCATAGGGTATGACACCACAACACATTCGACCCTAGCAGGTTGCAATGTTTCTTTAGTCAAATTCTATTTATCATCCCCTACCATGGATTTTCTTCAGGTTTTACTGACTATACTGTGCCATCTAGACTAGTGTAAAAACCTTGGAATAGTTCCAACTTCTACATATGCGACTTATATGGTGGTTTGGAGTTTTCAAATGGTGCAAGGTGTGCATAGGTAACTATTTGGGTGGTGTTATTGGGTGTTATGTTGCACAGGTTCCTTAATTCAAACTCTTTCATGGGATGGAATCTTACTTGAATACATTCCACCACCTACACCCATTCTTGTAGATATGCATGGTGCATCACCCACTAGCATACATGTGTTCCTGTGACTACTTCCTCCATGTCCTATATCCTTTAGGTCTCAGGCACCAACTCTATAATTTGTGCTAGAAATGTTTCTATTGGGACTATACCATTAAACCTCAGTAGGTCGCACAAATTTAATCCAATCTAACGCACCACTTTGGTGATTCGTGTGCATCTCTAGGTTGATATCTCATACAACTTATTTTCCATTTTTCCATCAGCTATTAGATTCACATCGTCGTCCTTGCACCCTATAATGTTGTATATTTTTTCTATGATGGAACTTTGTGCATATTCCTTCATGGGCTCATTATACATGTCCCCCTCATTTTTATCCAATGACACAATAACATGTAAGGTGTTTGTCTCAAAGGACATCTATTGTTGCTTTAATTCCAGTATGGCATTGATATTGAATGCCTAGTCAATGTCAAGTAAAGCTGGATATGGGTTTGAGTCATCCATGATCTAAATCACCTCAAATTCAGCTCTAGTATTCACCCCATCAATATTCACTTCCACTTTCTCTAGACTTACAATTGGATAAATTATGTATTGGATGGAAATCCTAAGTTGAATCAGGGACCACACCAAGTTTTTTTTACCCATCAACTCCCATTATTTCTTTAGTAGTATATTCACATCGGATCCCAGGTCCAATATGACATCATCCATCTTAGAGATTCCAAACTTAGTTATCATCTTAAATTCTCTCCTCGTGTGTTTCCTTCTGCTTACATGGCTCACATTTCATTTTGGTAGTGGGGAAAAAGTCACAAAATTGTTCTCCCCTACTTCCATACATCTTTTCAACATTTGGGTTAGTCTCTTTATAGCCAAAAGGTCACCCAACATATTAAGACAACAACACAATAAGTCACTTACCTGGTTTTCTGATTTAGTATTGGCGTAAGTGTTGCGTTGTGTTTTCTCTTGTGACGTGCATTATAATTATTCATGTATGTGTTCCTCCTCTAGTTCCCTTTGTTTTTCACATTTAACTTCTTTGTGCCCATGATCCTCTTCCAACACTCTTTGCACTGTGCATTGCAATTATTCACATGCATGAGCTTTTTCCAACACCGTCTGTGGTGTGCGCTTCAATTCTTTGTGTGTGTCATCCTCTTCTAGGGATCTCTATGCATCATGCAGGAATTTCTTTTATTGTATAGTGTCAACCTTAGGAGGTGCTTGCACTTCTTTTCTTATCTTTCCTTTTGCATTATAATATGAAATTTCTCCTTGTTGTAGGTCATCTCTTGTACTAATGCCTCCTCGGGTTACCACCCGTACGTCCACTTCTTATTTCGGATTCTGACCTCCACATGGCTCAACAGTTTCCATATTACAGTGTCCCTTATTCTCTTTCCACTTGGATAATATCTTTGGGAAATCCTCCATGAGTACATGGTTTTTGTTGTGGAAATTTCCACAGAGTGCACGTGGCTTTGTACAGGATCGTAATAAGTGGAATATTTATCCTCTTCCTCTTCCATATCCTCCTCAATGGCCTCCTTAGTAGCCTCCTCTTTCACATCCTCCCTAATAAAATACTTTGTGGTTGCTACCCTTCTATTCTTATTGGACCCACAAAGCATCTACATTGTTCTCTTGCATCAGCTGCAATGATCGGAAGTTGTTTACATCATGTCCCATGGATTTGCAAAACTCACAAAATGGAGTGTGTGTAGTATTATGATACATCTGTAGTGTTGGTAAACAAGGAGGTATATGACCCCATTGTCTACAAATATCACACCACTCAGTCTGTCGTTGAGTCAGAAAAGGGTTTGGTGTGCCCATCACCGTATAACTTCCCAACATGGGACACTCTTTTCTATGGTGACCTTCTACGTGGAATAGGGTACACCATACATTTTCGTGCACCACCTTATCCTTAGCGATATCTTGTAGTTGCATTGTGGGGTTTGCAAGATAATATTGTACCTACGCAATCCCTACCGATGTCTCCCACCTCCTAACATAGACTCTAAATGCATTTCTATTTCCATGGCCTCTATCTGGGTCATAAATTTCTCCTGGGTGAGTGGGACTTGAATGTGGGGTAGGAGTCCTGCAATAAACCATTCTCTATGTTGGAAGTAGATCTGAAATGTTAGTCTCTCTGGAAAAATATTGAATCATTGGTCATAATCCCACATGGTTTCTCCAAATTGTTTCTTGATCTCTTTGATCTCAGTTATACATTGTGATTCCAACTTAGGCTTCTGAAATTACCTAAGTAGTTCTTTCTTTATCTCTGCTAGGAACGTTACTTGTCCCACCCACGTGGTAGTCTTGTTCTTCGTGTACCATGTTAGAGCTCTATATTTGAATGTGGTCTCTAGTTGTGCAATATTGGATGCCTCATATGTGACTCTCTTCAGAGATCATATAGCTTCACACATGAACCAGTGTTGTTCCACATTGTCTCTTTATGTCCCATAAAATGTGGGAAGCCTAAGGGTTGAATTTTGGTTCACCATACTCAATATAGAACTGTGTTTTCTTGACTAACTACTACTTGATATTGCTATTATTGATGCTTATTCTTGTGAAGTATTGTTGACGTCATCTTCTCCACTCATATCTTCTTCTTCCCTTTCTTCTAATATCTCTTCTTCTACTTCTTTCACCTATACACTCTCTTTGGTTATTTATTCTTGATGAAAAATTGGTATACTTCTATTTTCCATCATAGGTTTTGCAAGCATGTTATTAGATGTTATGAGGCTAGAATTACACAATTGAGTAAAATTCTCATAATTATTTCAGAAGGAAATACTTATTTTGTTACAATTTCATAATATGAAATAAGAATTATTTCATAATTGAAAATAAAGTTCATAGTAAGTTGGAAAAAGCTCATAATTGAGAATGGAACTTGAGGAAAAAACTCATAATAGAGAAAAAAATTCATAATAGGTTGGAAAAAGCTCATAATTAAGCATGAAACAAGTGCATGAATTGTAATCACTTCGTTCACATGCCATCAAGCCTATCTATGAGTTGTATCCACCTGGTTCACATGCCATCAATCCTATCCATGACTTGTATCCACCCAATTCACATGCCACAAAGCCCATCTCCAATCTCTTCTAAATTCTTATAATAAGAGGCCAAATCAAGCAGATGGGAGAGGTAGAGTTTGAGAGTGGTTACACTGGCAAAATAAAAAGAGAAACTCAAATGGCTAAGGAGGAGAATAAGGAACCTAGAACTAGGAGGAATGCATATTTTATCTAAGTTAAAAGTTGATTTACTTATTCGTTTCATATTAATATAGATCTATGGTTTTCCGCTTTCATGTTGTTGATGTTTACTAGTAAATGTTATATCTGATATCACCTTGAATAGATCAGAATATATCCAAACTATATTTGAACTTCCTAACACTTGTAGGATTTGTAGAATTGGTATTTGTTTGTTTCTTGTCTGTAGGAAGTGGATCGCATGAGATAGAGCTAGGATCTCGAGAGCTGCATCAACCAGATGGGAGAGGACAACCTTCGATAAAGAGTTATGTCATTCTCTCCATTCGTGTAAAAGGAAATGAATTTAGTTAGATATAGGGAAAATTATTACGAATCTATCCCCGTTGTCTATCTTGGACCAAGGTCAAGTCAAAGGGTGGTATGGCTTATCCATAGGCCGGATCTATCCACAACATAATTGGTGACTCAATTGGGGACAAACTTTGTTTTCTTCCTTGACTCGTAAGGAGTTTTTCCCTTAAAAGAGGGTCTCAACCTTTAGATCAAATTCTATAAATTTAAATGCAAAATATGAAGGAAATAACTATGGTTATATATTCCTCTCGAAAATTTATCCTATTTCAAAAAAAATCATCCAAATCAGTGTTTGAAAAGAGAAATTATCATTGATTTAAAATCAACTATTTTACATATTTTTCGTGACGATCGCGTGGATGGTTTGGCTAATATATTTTGTTAGAGAACTCATGTTGCAACCAAACTAGATACATTATATAGAGGATTTCTTGGGCTTTATTTTGATTTATTATATCATACATTTCCAGTAAATACAGAGTGTACCACGTCCCCTGCAAATTTCCACTCCCAAACTCTAGATCTCCATTATATCATTTTTCCAAGTTTTGGGTTTTTGATCCCGTAGAGACATTGCAGTGTGCTTTGGTGCATCACTACGAATATCCTACATCCTACGCTTTCTGATTATTGGTTTTCATTTTGCATATTTTTTTTTATTAGTTTAAGAAACTTTTCACATCTTGATTAAAAACAAAAAGAACAAAATTTTCTTTCATAAAAGCTTTTGAGCATTTGAAAAACAAAGAGCATTCATTTTTTTGGTTTAGAGATATTGTTGATATTTTGGCTTGTCTTGCATGGTTACTTTGTGATTGTGAGGTTGTTGATTGTAAAACTTAAAAATAAAAAGGCCTCTTTCCCTCCCATAGCTAGAATTCATTGAATTGAACAACTTGCATTAACATATTTGCATTTCTTTGGTTTGGTAAAGAGTCATAACATCACTGAAAGTTTTATGTATTTCCCTCTAACTTAATCACAACCATTAATAAAATAATTCCTTAATATAAAATTTGTTTTATGCTTTTCTTGCTAGCAAACCAACACTAGACTGAACTTAGGGCCTTGGTGTAGGATTGGAGATTTAATCTCTAAGGCCACAAAACGAAACCTAGAAGTCATTAAAGAGCATGTAACTCCATTTTCACAAACAATGTGTCAGGAACCTCCCCTAACACGGGTATTTAGCACGAGGTCACATTGGGGCGAGTAGGGTGATTAACCCTCTCTTCTTTTCTTGGTGTTTGCTAGATTGCCTTGACTACTACGTATGTGGGGGTTTCGTTAGTGCCTACACCTCTCTACAAGGTAGCGCTTTCGAAGATTCGGGCTTAGTTACCCTGCCCTTACATGTGGTCGGACTTGCAACCATTTTCCCGCTCATTGATTTTGAAGTGGTAACCTTAGTGGCCACTCCTAGGTAGTTACATAGGTGGTTGTAGATGGGAGATACTTGTGGTACCTGAGATAAAAATTCAATCACAGTTTCAATTCCCCCGAAGGGTGCCTTCCTTAATAAATGGTACTTCCACTGGTCAAGGTTTCTTCACATAGATTATCATAATTTCTCCTCACACCTTCGCTATACAATATTGTGGGATCTTCATCTCCCCCAAAGGGTTGGTTCTAGGAAGGCACTCTAAACCATTGGTTTTCTTGTTGTTGTTCTATACTTTTTAGGGGTGTGCTCTTTGGTTCCGAGTCTACGTCGAACTTAGATTGAGTTATGTTTTTTTTTTTCACACATTTTATTCACTATGGATGAACAACTGCGTCACTATTCCCATCTATTATGAGTACTCGCCCCTATCACAAAGGAACAAGCACCTCTTAAACGGTGCCAAATAAGTGGTCAACAATTCAAAGAGTCTGATAAAAGGTTAGAGGAAAGTGATTTTGTTGAAGTGGAAGTGGTCGATGAAATTCCTCCACCCAAATTTAACCCTCTTTTGACTGGTCCTAACAACCCCATACTTCTCCAGGTTAGGGACTTCTTTAGTGAGCCTTTCTCTTTCTTTGGTGACCCTCATATCATGTCAGGCCCAAGTGTTTCATCTAGTGTGGTTGATCCTTCAAGCCCATCAACGATCGTGACTGGGGTAATTCCAATGATTTCCTCATTGCCATATATTAATGTTATTGGACCTATGCCATCCATGCTTGTTTCCTCTTGTCTCTTCATTTGGGGGATGTCGATCGTGTTGGATTTTCCTTCAGTAAGTATACCTAGCATTCCTACACCCACCCCATCAGTTGTGATGCCCACATATGGATCTTATTCTACTGGGGGTATAAGACTTAGCGCCAACATGGCGAGTGTAATTCCTTCCACCTCCACCATTCCTATGAGGATCCCAATAATTTCATGTGTTGGTTTTCCTTTTGGATGGAGTATACCTAGTGGGTTTAGCACCAACCCTAGTCATTATAGGGGAAATCATGTTTCTAGGGGATTTAATATCCCTTGGGGTGGCACACCTTTTCTTGGGAGTTCCTTTTCACCTAGACCTCTAGGGGGAAACTTTGCATATTGGGGTGGCTATCCCTTTATCTATACATCTGGTGTTGGGGGTTTTTTCATTAGGGATAGTTTTGTTCAAGGAGGTAATTTTTCATTAGGGTCCATGTCCTCCCCTGAATCTAATCAAATTGGTGGCATTTCTTGTCCTGAGAGTAGTCATGCTCCTAGGAGTGCTTCAATCCCTAGGGACAATAACCTTTCTGAAACATTGAATCCATCCGAAAACAAAAATATGGGGGGACCTCACGGTTCATCTAGGTCTCAAGGAACTTCATCCTCATCCCAGTATTTATTTTCCCATATTTCGTTTCCTTTCTTAGAAACATTAGACTTACTCGATCTCTCATGTTTGAAGAAATACCCCATTTCCCACGACCCCTCATGGTTGGCCATACCTACGAAGCACCCATCTGACATGCCAAAATTTGACAAAAATTTGGGAAAACACCCATCCACGCACATCATGACTTATCACTTGTAGTGTTCATCCAACTCTTTGATGGATGACAATATATGGTTGCATATTTTCCAACAATCCCTTACTGGAGGTGACACGAAATGGTATATTGAACTAAAAGGTGCCTTCTTTAATAGTTTTAACAACTTTGATATGGCATTTTTAGCGCATTACCAATTGCCCATCCAATAGGAGATAGGAACAGAGTTATTGACATCCCTATGTTAAGATACCTCCACCCACATATTTGATCATATTCATGAGTGGAGGTGACGATGTAGGATGATCAAAACCCAAATTCCTGACCAAATCCTAATGAAGTGGTTTACCAAGTCTCTCTTACCACCCATTTACAGGGATGTTTCTACGGTAGGGGTGGCTACCGAAGAGCAAGCCATCTTGCAGCATGCCTAGAATTTAGATTTGATCTATTCTTATTTAGGTACTCTTTATGATATCATCCCACATGCTCCTCTGTCGAAAATGGATCTGAAAAATCCAAACCCAGGACCCCATGTCGAAGGTGTGGTTGGTTCTATTTCCCATGTCTTTGTGGGCCAACTAGTTGATCAGATGGGTCACGTGACTCTTT